>QRFJ01000631.1:420491-754562 GCA_006176705.1 Cocos nucifera
GACTGCTGCTCTCCTGTCATCGCATAGTTTTCGCATCCAGAAATAATATTTGCAGAGGGGAGAATTTTACCGAAGGGAAATCGTGGACAGCGCGCTCTCGTTTGAGGGGTCGACGGGGTGTTGTTCCTCGGAGCTCCCTCGAGCAGCAAGTCCCGTCCAGACGACCTCCTCTATCTCCTGCCGGCCTTCATAATTTGGACCATGCTTCTCTTGACTTTGTCGCTGGGGATGACAATCACCGATGTAGCTAGCTCCTAGCTCCTCCCCGGGGTGGCGTTGATGACGCCGCGGGACGGCCAACCTTCTTGTCTTTTCCAGTTACGGCAGTGCCTATAGCCGATCTTCTCCTTGATCGCACATGTTTGGAGAGGCCGTAGTCCTTCAGGTCTTGGCGGTTGGCTCTTAACTTTGCCGAGAATTCGAGTTAGAGGAGCGGGTCGTAGTTGCGGAACCTTCCGGGAGGGGGGCTTCGTTCCGTCCTTGCCAGGCGCCGAACTTTATTTTGGAGGTTGAGTTGAGGAGTTCGGCTTTCCACCGAGCTTCATTTTACCTTGATGCCGAGCTTTGGGGTGAGCCCGGCTTTTCTCGCCCGAACTTCATTCCGCCTCCAGTGAACACTTTGTAGGCGGTTCCTTTGGGGGACATTCTGGAGCGTGAGTTCGGCCTTACTTGCGCCGAACTTCGTTCCACTTTCCCGCGGAAGCTTCCGCGGGAGGACTTCATACTTCTTTGTCGGAGCTTCCTCGCTGACGGGCTCATAGGTGGGTTCGGCCTTCCTCGCGCCGAACTTCATTCCGCTTCAGCGGGGGAACTTCTGCTCTCCGTTTCTCTCTTAGGGGCGATTGGGCTCCTCCCTAAGGCTGATTCCTCCGCATTTCTTCGGCAATAAGTTCCGGGGTGGACGACCTCCTCATGCTGAACTCCTCAATTTGGTGCAAGCTCTTGTTGCTGGGAGATGGCGAATCGCTGATGCACCGAGATCTTTCCAGGGGCCATGTGAATGACGCCGTAAGGTGGCCGACCTTCTTGTAGTCTGGCTACGGCAGCGCCCTTAGCCGATCTTTTTCTGCTTCAGGCCGGTACCGGAGGAATTTACCCAGCCGACCCGTTCTGACGAGCTCCTCAATTTCGTCTCGGAGCTGGATGCATCCCTCCGTGTCGTGGCCGTGGTCGTGATGGTAGAGGCAGTACTTATTTCGATCGCGCTTGTTTGGGGGAGATCGTAATCCTTCCGGTCTTGGCAGCTGGTGTTTTACTTCGGTGAGAATCTGGGTTCGAGGAGCGTTGAGGGGGGCATAGCGGCGGAACCTTCCGGGAAGTGGACTCCTTCGCGCCTCCTTATCAGGGCGAGTTCGAGGAGTTCGGGCCCGCCTGCTTTCGTAGGGGGTCTGCGAGTGCAGCCGAGCTTCACCCAGCTCTTCCTCGTCCGCCAGCCGGTCCTTTCTGACGAGCTCCTCATCTTTCAATTTGAAGGCTTCTTCCGCACGGGCATATCTCTCGGCTCGAGCCAGCAGGTCGGCGAAGTCCCTGGGATACCTTTTTTCCAGAGAGAACAGCAAGCTATTTTTCTGAAGGCCGCCCTTAAGTGCGGCCATCGCGACAGACTGGTCCAGGTCCCGGACTTCCAATGCCGCGGCGTTGAATCGAGTGACGTAAGTCCGGATGGATTCCCCTTGCTTCTGCTTGACGCTCATCAGGGAATCTGAACCTCGGCTCGGTCGTCGGCTGCTGATGAAGTGGGCCGCGAACCGACTGCTCATCTGGTCGAAAGAGAAGATCGTGTTGGGCTTCAACGCCGAGTACCAGTTCCTCGCTGCTCCCTTTAAGGTAGACGGGAAGGCTCGGCACAGCACGGCATCTGAAGCGCCGTGAAGCAGCATCATGGCCCGGAAGGCCCCCAGGTGATCAACCGGATCAGAAGTTCCATCGTAGCTTTCCAGTTGAGGGAGCTCGAAGGTCGGTGGAACAGGTTCTTGCATGATTTTCTGCGAGAAAGGAGGGTCTGCACAAACGTCATCACCACGCGAGGGGGGACGAAGTTCTTCAATTCGCCGGTTCATTTCCGAAGAGCCTTTGGCCCAGCAGGTCCTCCCGGTCTCTGATCTCCAAGGCTTTCTGGTGAGATGGGCGCGAGGCTTCACCCTTGGTCGATCCATGATCCGAACAAGGGCTCTCCCTCCTCCGCCTCTCCAATCCGGGTATCGGAGGTCGGGCTGCCCAGGCCGGTCGCTCTTGGACTGGATCATCCGACTTCGGAGAGTCCCGCGCCGGTCGGGCTGGCACTGGGACTTGTTGGTGCAGCACCGCCTGCACCGCCTCCGTGAGACCGCGAACGTGCTGGATGAGCTGGTTGAACTGCTCCGTATCCACTGCGGTTATAGACGGGGGCTGAGTCACCGGGGCCGGAGCAGGGACAGACGGACTCGGAGGGGATCGAGCCGCGGAAGCCGTCGAGCGCCGCGTCGAAGCCCTTCTGGGGGGCATTTCCTCTTTCCAGAGAAGGAATTCTGGAGAGGGAGAAGAGAGATCCGGAGCAGGGGCGGAAAATCGTCGCCGAGCACTCCTTTAAGAACAAGGGAACCTCGAAGGTTCAGCCCTTCGGTTCCCACAGACGGCGCCAATCTGTTGGTGCAGAAATCCGTCGCCGCCGGAGGTCGCCGCAATCGAGGCCGCTGGGCGCCGCCGGGGACCTGCAAAACGAAGTCCCGTCCGGAACCGGTGGGGTGGTGGCTCCGGCAGGACCCTCCGACGGTCAAGTTAGTTTCCGACCAACAGTAATGGAGTGCTCGGAATGAGTTCCGGAGCTTAGAGATGTGGAGGAGAGCTTAGAGAGTCGAGAGTTCAGAGAGCTTAGCCTTAGTATGTCGGGAGGGGTCCTTTTATAGCGGAGCTTAGTTGATGGTGACAACTGCAGCCGCGTGCTGGCGGACCGCTCGAGGTTCGGCGGAGTCAGTCCCACTGGTGCCGTGTGCGGCGGATTGAGGGTGACAGCCATCGCCGCCTGGCAGTGGGTCGCTATCGCCCGCGGCGGACTGACCGATGGTACGGCGGACTGACTGATAGTGATGGTTGCAGAGCTTGCCGAATGAAGGGTTGAAGGCCTTCGTCGTGTGCCCATTTCGTGGGAGTTCGGGCTCCTGAAGAGGAAGATGGGAGGGAGTTCGGCTCCCATAGGCGTCTGGTAAGAGGTATGCAGCTAAGGCTCGTCCGCAGAAGAGTTCGGCTGCTGAGAAGTCGAAGCTCGGCCGTCTGGGGTTCGGCCGGCTGTTGGGCTTGGGCTGAGGCTTGGACACTTGAGAGTTCGGTAGGAGCTCGGTCGGCCGAAGTTTGATGAGGGCGACCGCTGAGGAGTTCGGCCCAGTGACGACTGCTGAGGAGTTCGGCCGCTGCTGAGGAGGACTTCATTGAAGCTCGGCCGCTTGGAGTCGGCCCGAAGGAGTTCGGCCGCTGAGAGGCCCGAAGAAGCTCGGCTGGCCAGTTGAAGGACTTCGGTTGCTAGTTGGTTCGGCCAGGGCTCGCTGAGGAGTTCGGTCGCCTAGGGTCGGTCCGAAGGAGTTCGGCCGTGGGAAGTCCGAAGGAGTTCGGCTGCATGGGCTCGCCTGGGGTCGGTCCGAAGGAGTTCGGCCGTGGGAAGTCCGAAGGAGTTCGGCTGCAGTTCGGGCTCGCCTGGGGTCGGTCCGAAGGAGTTCGGCCGTGGGAAGTCCGAGGGAGTTCGGCCAGTTCGGCCTCGCTGGGTCGGTCCGAAGGAGTCGGCCGTGGGAAGTCCGAAGGAGTTCGGCTGCACGGGCTCGCCTGGGGTCGGTCCGAAGGAGTTCGTCTCCCGAAGAAGTCCAGCCGCTTGGAGTCCAAGGAGCTCGGCCCTCAGGAAGTTCGGCTGGCGGTGGGAGTTCGGCCCGGACCTTGGCGCAGGGGAGTTCGGCCTCCAGGCAGTTCGGCCGTAGTAGGGGCTCGGCCTGGCGCCTGGCGCTATAGCTCTTCAGTGGCCTCTGGTTACATTGGGTTGAGCGTCGGGCCGGGCTTCGGCAGGAGCGGGATTTATCCCCAACAGTTATAATTCGTTAAAAATCATTTAGTAACTCTCCAATATCTAAGGATCAATTATCATTAATTTTTATTTCAAAAAAATTTATATTTTACATAGTTTTCCATACAGGTACTAGCTTTCAAACTTAGAAAATTTTCAGGACTCGCAATAGCAGACAATCATAATTTATACTCAAATGACTCAAAGATATCATAATTAAATTACTATGCCACACATACATAAACACAAATCTTTAATTTACTATTTTACTGATGTGGGATGTTACATCAAAATTAATACTAGTGCTTTTATTCTGATATTCAAACTGATATAATATAGATAAGCATTTTTTATGATGTGGACTAATATACTAATTAGACATGATTGAAGCTAGGTATTTGGTTAGTCTTCTATCATATGGATATAATTTTTATAATTAGATATTTTTCATGAAATAGTATCTTATTAGTTTGTAAATATAGGAGTATCTTCAATTTGAGAAATCTCTTGAAACATCTTTTCTAAAAAGAATATTATATCGGGATGGTATATTAAAGTCGCCTTATGGTAGGGCTACTTATAGATACGTCCTTTGAAATGGCGACTTATAAAGTCATTCTATCATAGAATGATTTAAAGAGGCGCCTTATGATAGGGTGATTATTTAGTTGGCATGTCCGGAGGTTTGGACAGTATCTTTTCAGATGAGTCCACACATAAAGTTATCCTTTCAAAGGACGACTTTAATTTGGACAATATTTTGATAAATAGTTTGGAAGGGGCTTTATTTTCATAATTTTTTTTAAGATAGACATTATTTTGGTAAAAATGCCCAAGAATGAAAATCCATGTTATAGAGTTTTTTCTTTTTTTCCTGATTGATAGATTATAGAGCCTTTACCCTTAGTTTCATGGTTATGCTTTTAGTAAGAAATGGAACTAAAATTAGGGAAAAACAAAACTTAAAGATCAAAATGGTTATTTAATAATTTTCCAATATGTATCTTATAGTGATTATTGATGAGCTAAATTGCAATGATTGAAAGTTATGTTTTCAGACAAAAGGTTGAGGTTTGGTCACAAACGTGTTTTGCTTTAACCTTGCTGCATCTTATTATTTAACACAAAATCAAGCATTCATCAGCTCTAACCATTGATATGTATCTCCCATAAGAGCAATCAATCACTCTGCACATTCTAAGAGAGCATGAATTAGATCACGGCCATAATGATTAATGTTGATGTCCAAATCATGTCTGATGATAAGGGAGGCATAGGGTGTTTCAAGCAAGCTGCTATAGAGATAGAGGGTGGATCTCCATAGAAAGATGCTATGGAAGTAATCTGGTATGAAAAATATTTTTCATGTCAGATTATCATGTTTGGTATAAAAAGTAGAAAAGATAGATGGTAAAAAGATTGATGGATCCCATGCTTATTTTTCAAAGAGAGATGGTAAAATAAATATCATAGAGGATCGGTATTTGATAAATTTTCGAATGGTGATAATCCATGTTTAACAAAAATAGCTCCAATAAAGCTACATATGTAATCATTGACTTTATTTTAATGTCCTTCAAATTTTATTTTATAAAAAAAATTTGTAAAAAAATTAAAATAGAGATGGCATTATGCAAAGGATTATGTGATTATAGTCATCATATAAAAATTAATTAAAGATAATAATACTATTTTAGTATTTAAAAATTATTTTATATTAAAAATATATTTATAAATTTTATCATATTTTCATGTAAACAAATGTAATAATTTTTTTGATATTATTTTTTGAAGTAATTTTTCTACCAATCAAATATAGTAATTTTTTTTTATAATTATTTTTTTAGATAAATATTTTTTATGAATTATCAAATTATCTTATAATTTGATATATCTTAATCAAACGGACCTTAAAAATATCCTTTTGGCTGCTTGGTAGGGATTTATTCTTGATATCATTTAAACAATTGGATCATGCCATCCATGGCTCAAAGCCACCCATGGCGATTCCTTAGTTTAACTAAAGAAGGCCATTAAAGCATGCTTGATTTGAAAATAAACTAAAACAAACTTGAACAAAATCCATGCAATCAATTTTGTTTCATCAAGCAAAATTTTTTTCTTAAAAAAGAATTTGCACCGGAATAAAGAGATTAAAGAAATTATACATTTGCAGGATTTTTAAGAAAATAGAAAAGCATATTTCAGATATTTATTCCACTTTGACCTGAATAAAATTGTTTGACCAAACTTTTCGAACTGTTCGTTCACACTTGGCTAGATTCCTCTCTTTTTACCCCTATTTAATCAATCAAATCATGCTATAACCAAAAATGCCCTAACCCTAAGGCACGAGGGCTTAACCAATTGACTCCTCTCCCCGCCTTCTCTCTCCTACCATAATCTTAATCTCTCACTAGATCTCCCGTGCCCTAAAATCTAGGCCCGTATCCAAGCTCTGGTCCCAAGGGAACACATGGGTTCATCCGAACCCGGTCATCCAGAGTAAACCCAAGAGCAAAGCCTTGAAAACCTTTCCCTCTTCTCATCAACCCTCCTCCCTCCTTCCTCATCCTGGAAAAAAAAGAAATGAGTTGAGGACTTGGGGGACCAACGGAGTTGTATCTCCGGGCCTTCAAACCCCTCTCCCGAGGTTAATCCAATTCATCAGAGAGCTGGGTAAGCGGACCCCAGGAGTCAGGGGACCCGGAATCGAGAAGAGAAGCAAACAAAAGAAAGTAACAGTAGAAAAGAAGGCGGAAAGGAGCAATTTTCCCCAAGGTATTAATCCCAAGAAGTGGACGACGAGGAGGGGTGGAAGAAAAGAAATTTGGGGTATTTTCTTTTCTTCTTCTCTTGATTACCTACACCCTCCCCTCTCTTCTCTCGGAGGTAAGAGTTCTTTCTAATCTATTCCCTTTGGCCTTTGGGTCAGTCCCCTTCTTTTCCCTAGCTATCTATTTGTATCGAAGCTTATGAGTTCTTTGCTGGATTTTGCGCATGTCTTTTGTTTAGCTTTCTGATGACTTAATGTATCCTTAATTGTTGTAAAAATCCGAGCTTTTATGCGCCTTTCTGGACCAGATGAAACTTGAGTTGAATCCCGGGTTGTAGGTTTCCATGTTATCTGCTGTTTGGATCTGATATATTGGTTCTCATGTGGTTATGGTTTGGATTAAATAGACGTTGTTGGTGGCTGATTAATGCATGGGCCTCTTCTTTTTGTAGCAGAGATTTATGTTTCTTTAGGAATTTTGGGAATGATGGCACTTTGCAGTAATAAAGCTATGTGGGAGCTAAAGGATTTGCTTGGAGATGGACCAGACTATTGTTCTTGGTATTTTGTATAAGAGTGCAGGGGAATTGACTATAGCTCATTGGAGAGGTCAGTGAACTAGGGCTGACTTATCCAACACAAAGGGTTTAATTGACAAATTGTCGATCTAGCGCATATTGGGTTGATTCTAAGTGAATATCGTGTAATAAAGTATTAGGTGTGCAAAGTGTTGGCTTTTCTCAGGATTGTAATTCTCAGAAATCAGATTTCTAATTCTACCATTGGAGATAGGGCATTAAAATCGAATGGCTGGTTAACATTCATCATCTTCTTCTTTGTTAGCTCCAGGAAGTAAATGATGAAAAACTGATAAGTGTAGATGGGAACTGTCTTTAAAATTTGAGCTAAATAATTATTGCAAGTTTTCCTATGTGTATCCTAAAGTTACCATATGAACCATTTTCAACTCATTTTGGTGATATTGATGTGTCTGTATTAGAAACTTTGCGTTGGCACTTTATATAAGTTTTTTTCATGTCAATCTGTTCCGTAGCTTGTTATACTGTAACTTTGTGTGGGGAGACTTAAGAATATTCCGACATTTTTTAACCTACTGAGAATGCTTTAGATCCTATTGTCCATTTTTCTTTGGTCTTGTTTTAAACTTAAATCCCATGGTCGTAGCCACTAGCATTTTACGTGCACTTAGGTCTCAGAGTAGCTTCAAGTGTGTGAATGGGGAAGGGTGCTCACAAAAGATTATAATAAGCAGGCACCCATATTATGGGAGATGGATTTCAATTTCAAAGAGTTTTTAAAGTGGGTTCCATACCCGATGCAAATCATTCCATGTACTAAATTTAGGAACTTATGTTATTCATTTTCAATGCTAAATACAGAATTTCTTCCTTGAAATAGCTAACCTTGGAGGTATAACCTGTTTGCAATATCCCATTCAACCTTGGAGAGGTTTTATGAGACAATCTCACTCTAATTTACCAATAGATAACTTATTTATGTTTTGACTGTTTCCCATAGTTTCGGACACCTTTTTGCCTCTGCTCCATGATTTAAATAATTTCATTTCTCTACTGTCAAGTTGATATCTAACTATCATTCAGAATCTGAGCTATGTGATGGCTTTCCCTAAATGCGGTCAAAAACAAAGAAAGAAAGCAGCATTGAGAAACAGAAAAACAAAGAAAGAAAGCAGCATTGAAAAACAGAAAAACAAAATATTCATTTTAAGATTTTAATTGCAAATTTCATTTTTCTTTTTTTTAATAGTTGATATGGTTATAAGGTTATATACCTCTATAGGTTCACCAAAGAGATTTGTTGGTGCAGAAATCCGTCGCCGCCGGAGGTCGCCGCAATCGAGGCCGCTGGAAGCCGCCGGGGATCTGCAAAACGAAGTCCCGTCCGGAACCGGTGGGGTGGTGGCTCCGGCAGGACCCTCCGACGGTCAAGTTAGTTTCCGACCAACAGTAATGGAGTGCTCGGAATGAGTTCCGGCACTTAGATGTGAGGAGGAGAGCGAGTCGAGAGTTCAGAGAGCTTAGCCTTAGTATGTCGGGAGGGGTCCTTTTATAGCGGAGCTTAGTTGATGGTGACGGCCGTGCCGTCCGGCAGAGAGTCGTCGGGCAGCATGGAGTTTGGTACGGAGAGGAAGGCGTCGTCCGGTAGATCGTGGGAGCCATACCGGCGAGTCGTGGGCCGCATGGAGTCCGGTACGGAGAGGAAGGCGTCGTCCGGTAGATCGTGGGAGCCATACCGGCGAGCCGTGGGCCGCATGGAGTCCGGTACGGAGAGGAAGGCGTCGTCCGGTAGGATCGTGGGAGCCATACTGGCGAGTCGTCGGCCGCATGGAGTCCGGTACGGAGAGGAAGGCGCCGTCCGGTCTTGCTGCAGGCGACAGTTCGTCCAATGGAGTTCGGACTTGTAACAGAGTTCGGCCGAGGGGGAAGCTGGGGGAGTTCGTCTGGCTGAAGGGTCGGCCATCTGTAGAGTTCGGCCGCGGGACGGTTGCCGAGGAGTTCGACCGCTGAGAGGCCCGAAGAAGCTCGGCTGGCCAGTTGAAGGACTTCGGTTGCTAGTTGGTTCGGCCAGGGCTCGCTGAGGAGTTCGGTCGCCTAGGGTCGGTCCGAAGGGGTTCGGCCACTTGGGCTCGCCTGAAGTCGGTCCGAAGGAGTTCGGCCGTGGGGTCCGCCTGAAGGAGTTCGGCCGGGAGTCCGAAGGAGTTCGGCCGTGGGGTCCGAAGGAGTTCGGCTGCATGGGGTCCGAAGGAGTTCGGCTGGCGGTCGGGAGTTCGGCCTCTAGGAGTTCGGCCCGAACGGGCGTCTGGGAGGAGTCCGTCTCCTGAAGAAGTCCAGCCGCTTGGAGTCCAAGGAGCTCGGCCGTCAGGAAGTTCGGCTGGCGGTGGGAGTTCGGGCAGTTCGGCCCGGACCTTGCTTCGGCCTCTAGGTTCGGCCGAGTTCGGCCGCAGTTCGGCCGTAGGGGCTCGGCCTGGCGCCTGGCGCTGAAGCTCTTCAGCGGCTACTGGTTACATTGGGCTGAGCGTCGGGCCGGGCTTCGGCAGGAGCGGGATTTATCCCCAACAGTAGCCCCCCCACTCCCGAGTTCAAAAATTGAAGGAAGGGAGTACCAAAACAGGCGACTGCCGAAGTCTTCTTCCAGGCTCCGCATTTGTTGCAGCTGAAGCTCGGGGGAGGTCTCATCTCCAGCCAAGATTGACGCTGAAGTTGAGGCTGAGGCTTGGGGGAGACCTCATCTTCAGTCGATGTTTGGAGTTGAAATGGAACTCGTTTCCAGGCTAAAGTCGATGAAGCTGATGTTGAAGCCGAAGTAAGATCTCGCCTCCTTCGGTCGAGGTCGGATTTGAGCTCCTCGGGGGCGACATTATCTTCGTCAGTTGAAGTCGACTCGAGGGAGACCTCCTATCTTGCAGCCGAGGTTGAAGTGCGCGCTCGGGGGAGATCTTATCTCCTACGGCCGAGCTTCCCTCGGGGGAGATCTTACCTCCTGCAGCCGAAGTGAAGTGGCGGCCGCGTTGGGGAGGAGACTTATTGCCTGAATGAATGGCCGTTGTCGGGAGAGATCTTATCTCTGGCCGAACTTGCCGGGGAGATCTTATCTCTGGCCGAGGTTGCTTCGGGAGAGATCTTATCTCTTGCCGACCTTGTTGTTCGGAGAGTCTTATCTCTGGCCGATTTGCCTCGGAGAGATCTTATCTCTGGCCGGGTTGCGGTTCGGGAGAGATCTTATCTCTGGCGACCTTGTTGCCTTCGGGAGAGATCTTATCTCTGGCCGAACTTTGCCTTCGGGAGAGATCTTATCTCTGGCCGAGGTTATCCGGTTCGGGAGATCTTATCTCTGGCCGACCTTTGTCGTTCGGAGAGATCTTATCTCTGGCCGACTTGTTCTTCTGGCCGAGGAGATTATCTCTGGCCGAGGTGGGTTCGGGAGAGATTTATCTCTGGCCGACCTTGTTGTTCGGGAGAGATCTTATCTCTGGCCGAACTTTGCTTCGGGAGAGATCTTATCTCTGGCCGAGGTCGGTTCGGAGAGATCTTATCTCTGGCCGAGGTTGCGGTTCGGGAGAGATCTTATCTCTGGCCGAACTTGCCGAACTTTGCCTTCGGGAGAGATCTTATCTCTGGCCGAACTTGTTGTTCGGGAGAGATCTTATCTCTGGCCGAACTTTGCCTTCGGGAGAGATCTTATCTCTGGCCGAGGTTGCGGTTCGGGAGAGATCTTATCTCTGGCCGACCTTGTCGTTCGGAAGAGATCTTATCTCTGGCCGAACTTTGCCTTTCGGGAGAATCTCTTAGAGATCTGATCTCTTCTCGAGTTCGAGAGATCGGCGATCTCTATCTCTGGCCGAGGTTCGTTCGGGAGAGATTGGCTTCTTTCATCTTGGCCGAACTTTGCCTTCGGAGAGATCTTATCTCTGGCCGAGGTTGCCGCTCGAGATTTATCTCTGGACGAGGTTCTCCTCCTGTTCCTAACACGGCGACTATTGACTGCTTCTTTTCCAGCCATTACATAGTTTTTGGCGCCCAAAAATAATACACTGTTGGAAGGGAAGGACTTTATTGAAAGGAAGTTACTGGCAATTTTTTCTGAATTTTCTGTGACCCAGGGTCGTGGTAGTAGCATCGTTCCTCCGCGCTTCCCCACGCGGACGACCTTTCCCATTTCATTCGAGCTTCCTTGCGTTGAAGCGTGCTTCTGTTGGCTTCTACGCTGGATCCTGGAGTGATGTTGACGACGTTGTGAGGCGGCCGACTTTGTTGTTTCTCGTTACGGCAGCGCCCTGCACCGATCTTTAGACTGGCGTCGAATGAATCTACCCAGCCGCCCCTTTCTGATGAGTTCCTCGATTTCATCTTGGAGCTGGATGCATTCCTCAGTGTCATGGCCGTGGTCGCGATGGTAGAGGCAGTACTTGCTTCGGTCACGTTTGTTTGGGGGAGACCGTAACCTTTCTGGTCTGGGGAGTTGGTCCTTAACTTCGGTGAGGATCTGTGCTCGGGGAGCGTTGAGGAGGACATAGTCGCGAAATCCTTTGGGAGGTGGGCTTCTTCGCGCTTCTCTGCAAGCTCGAGGGGTTCGGGCCCGCCTGCTACCGGAGGGAGTCCGTGAGCGCGGCCGAACTTCATTCGGCTCCCTGTCGCCTGTCAGCCGCTCCCTTAAGGTTTCTTCGTCCCTCAGCTTGAAGGCTTCTTCCGCACGGGCGTATCTCTCGGCCCGAGCTAGCAGGTCGGCGAAGTCCCTGGGATACCTTTTTTCCAGGGAGAACAACAAGTCATTCTTCTGAAGGCCGCCCTTGAGGGCGGCCATGGCGACTGATTGGTCTAGGTTTCGGACCTCCAACGCGGCAGCGTTAAACCGGGTCACGTAGGCCCGGATGGGTTCCCCTCCTTCTGCCTGATGGCCATCAAAGAATCCGAACCTCGGCGTGGTCGCCTACTACTGATGAAGTGGGCTGCGAACTGTTGACTCATCTGGTCAAACGATAAGATGGTTCTCGGCTTGAGCGTCGAGTACCAATTTCTGGCAGCTCCTTTGAGGGTAGAAGGGAAAGCCCGGCAAAATATGGCGTCCGACGCGCCGTGAAGCAGCATCGTCGTCCGGAAGGCTTCCAAGTGGTCGACCGGGTCGGCGGTCCCGTCGTAGCTTTCGAACTGCGGGAGCTTAAAGTTCGGCGGGACCGGTTCCTGCATGATTTCCTGCGAGAAAGGAGGGTCTGCACAAACGTCATCATCCACGCGAGGGGGGACGAAGTTCTTCAATTCGCTGGTTCATCTCCAAGAGCCTTTGGTCCAGCAGGTCCTCACGGTTTCTGATCTCCAAGGCTTTCTGGTGAGATGGGCGCGAGGCTTCACCCTTGGTCGATCCATGATCCGAACAAGGGTTCTCCCTCCTCCGCCTCTCCAATCCGGGTATCGGAGGTCGGGCTGCCCAGGCCGGTCGCTCTTGGACCGGATCATCCGACTTCGGAGAGTCCCGTGCCAGGTCGGGCTGGCACTGGGACTTGTTGGTGCAGCACCGCCTGCACCGCCTCCGTGAGACCACGAACGTGCTGGATGAGCTGGTTGAACTGCTCCGTATCCACTGCGGCTATAGACGGGGGCTGAGTCACCGGGGCCGGAGCAGGGACAGACGGACTCGGAGGGGATCGAGCCGCGGAAGCCGTCGAGCGCCGCGTCGAAGCCCTTCTGGGGGGCATTTCCTCTTTCCAGAGAAGGAATTCTGAAGAGGGAGAAGAGAGATCCGGAGCAGGGGAGGAAATCGTCGCCGAGCACTCCTTTAAGAACAAGGGAACCTCGAAGGTTCAGTCCCTTCCTTCCCACAGACGGCGCAATCTGTTGGTGCAGAAATCCGTCGCCGCCGGAGGTCGCCGCAATCGAGGCCGCTGGGCGCCGCCGGGGACCTGCAAAACGAAGTCCCGTCCGGAACCGGTGGGGTGGTGGCTCCGGCAGGACCCTCCGACGGTCAAGTTAGTTTCCGACCAACAGTAATGGAGTGCTCGGAATGAGTTCCGGAGCTTAGAGATGTGAGGAGGAGAGCTTAGAGAGTCGAGAGTTCAGAGAGCTTAGCCTTAGTATGTCGGGAGGGGTCCTTTTATAGCGGAGCTTAGTTGATGGTGACGGCTGTGCCGTCTGGCAGAGAGTCGTCGGGCAGCATGGAGTTTGGTACGGAGAAGGAAGGCGTCGTCCGGTAGATCGTGGGAGCCATACCGGCGAGTCGTGGGCCGTCGGCGAACCGTGGGCCGCATGGAGTCCGGTACGGAGAGGAAGGCGTCGTCCGGTAGATCGTGGGAGCCATACCGGCGAGTCCGTGGGCCGCATGGAGTCCGGTACGGAGAGGAAGGCGCCGTCCGGTCTTGCTGCAGGCGACAGTTCGTCCAATGGAGTTCGGACTTGTAACAGAGTTCGGCCGAGGGGGAAGCTGGGGGAGTTCGTCTGGCTGAAGGGTCGGCCATCTGTAGAGTTCGGCCGAGGGACGGTTGCCGAGGAGTTCGACCGCTGAGAGGCCCGAAGAGGCTCGGCTGGCCAGTTGAAGGACTTCGGTTGCTAGTTGGTTCGGCCAGGGCTCGCTGAGGAGTTCAGTCGCCTAGGGTCGGTCCGAAGGGGTTCGGCCACTTGGGCTCGCCTGAAGTCGGTCCGAAGGAGTTCGGCCACTTGGGCTCGCCTGAAGTCGGTCCGAAGGAGTTCGGCCGTGGGGTCCGAAGGAGTTCGGCTGTGGGGTCCGAAGGAGTTCGGCTGGCGGTGGGAGTTCGGCCTCTAGGCAGTTCGGCCCGAACGGGCGTCTGGGAGGAGTCCGTCTCCCGAAGAAGTCCAGCCGCTTGGAGTCCAAGGAGCTCGGCCCTCAGGAAGTTCGGCTGGCAGTGGGAGTTCGGCAGCTAGGTAGTTCGGCCGCTGTAGGGGCTCGGCCTGGCGCCTGGCGCTAAAGCTCTTCAGCGGCTACTGGTTACATTGGGCTAAGCGTCGGGCCGGGCTTCGGCAGGAGCGGGATTTATCCCCAACAAGATTGTTCTTAACTTGCTCTCCAACATCTAAGTTGACTTTCAAGGTTGTCTTTCAGTCAGTGGGATTTGGCTTGAAATCACTAAATAAACTGTTACCTCCCCTTAAAGTAGCAATTTATGGATAATGATTATTTAACATATGATATTAATTTAGTATATTTGTAATTTTATACATAAACTTAATGGGAGGGAGAATCCAACAATCGATGCAATGAATCTGTTTGCCAGTGAGTCTTCAAAATGATCTAATATCCATTTCTATTCTATAAATGCACAGCAAGTTGAGCATTAAATATAATTAAGTCATAGTTTCTATCTAAGCTTGTTTAGAGAAAGCTATATGCTGTGATGTCCAAAAAAGAGTCATGTCTCTGATAGCAAGGGATGGACAAGATAGGCATATTTTGCTGTGCCATGCTAACACTAGGCCATGCTGACTGACACATACTATCAGCCCAGTGTCACCACTTATTTAAATTATTTTATATATATATATATATATATTGGCATGATCCTGACAAGTGACTAACTTGCCCGCTAGCTGCAATAATTAAGGGCTTTCTTGGCACATCACATATAGTGACATCTAACAATGTAGTACTAACATTCAAGGAAGTCATTTTCAGACCTTTTCTTTTTCTCTAAAATGTTCACAATTGCTCTGGACAAGGAAATGGACATCCTTTGAACACCCAAAATTCTAACATCCAAAACTTTGCAAAATGTGCATAAGAATTGCTAATGTACAGCACTAACTATAGTAGATTAAAAAAAATGGCAAAAAATGGAAAAAAATCTGCTCTTTTAAGATCAAAGCAAATGTGAAACGTTGATGAAAGATGCTAAGATATCATTATGGTGAGTAATCTTCCTGGATAATGATGTGATATATGAAGAAACAATTAGGTTTTGAAACAGTGGTCGCATCCTTCGTACTAAATAGCACATATGCAATTTGTATTTAAGTTTATAACCAGGTTCTTCAAGCTTTATCTAAACTATTTGACACTGGATTTATGAATCCTTATTCATCCGACATTATTACTTGAGACTGCCTTGGGTGCTGATAGCTATTTACAAAGTATTTATAATTAAATAACTTTCCTTAGAATTAAATAAATTTCATAACAATGGATAAAAATGTGGTTAATTAGATAGAGGAAGAGGAGGAGAGAAGGAGAAGTATAGCGAGAATATAGGAGGGCAAGAACTTGATCTAGATACAGTAATTAGGTTAAGATCTTACATCTGTGGTGATTGCATCATCATTTGAAGCAGAAAGTGAAACATCTTAAGCCTATCCTGATATGGCCTCCATTTCTAGATAAGTTACCATAAATAGGTTAACATTCATGCAATAAAGATGCATTGTTTGAAGTCAACATTGAAATGAAAAGTTTCAGGCCAAAAATTGATGTGGGTACATTAAATCATATCATTGAACTAAAATTGAATTTACATGTAATCCAACTCACCCCCTCCTCATTTGAATTCATCCTTCTAGCTTTTGTTCGTATTTTGTTCATTTTGTGCCTCCTCCTCCTCCTCCTCCTCCTCCTCTGAATTTGTTCTTTTATGTTTTGTTTGTTATCTTTTCTATGTTGTCTTCTCCTCTTCCTCCTCTTTTGAAGTCTTGCTTCTAGCTTTTGTTCATTATCTATTCATTTTGTGCCTCCTCTCTATCTTCCTCCTTTGAATTCCTTCTTTTTGCTTTTGTTTGTTATCTATTCATTTTGTGCCTTCCGTACAAGTCTGATCCCTCATCCTTTGCTAAAGCTATTTCAAAAGGATATAAGTTAATGGCAAAGTAGCATGAATTGGTGCATGGCAGGAAGTGGTGCTTCCAAACATTTCTGAAGTGGGAGCACCTTTTATCCATTTTTATAAGGCAATATTAATTATTATGACATCATATTTTTATATTGTGTTTGGTAGTGTTTCCTTTTGTTTGTAATCCATTTATTGGTCTTTCTTTTCTAACACTGAACATGACTCCACAAGATGACAAATATTTGTGTAAGTTGAAATGTTAAAGAATTAAATTCTTTTGTTAAACAAATGCCAGTAAAAAGAGTGGTTAACCATACAGGCTTGCAAGCATCGAGGTACAAAAGCCAAATGAGGCTCCCAGGGAAGTGGAAGGCTCAAACAGAAGATTTCGCTATTGAGCTATACGGACATCTATTTATCCAAAAAAAGTGAAAGGCTTGAGAAATTCCATATGGGAAATCAAAGAACTTCTAGAACTTCTTATCCATTTTCTTGTTCAACATGAACATGACTTGATTTCCTTTAATGCTATTTCTAAATCTTTCTTGACATTTTGTAGTTTAGTTGAATGAGTGCTATATATGTATTCCTCCCAACTGCAGCCCCACCTCCAAAAGAACAAAAAGAATCGCACCTTCCTTCATGCTAAACCTATTTCTTTTGGTAGAGTTCTCATTTATAGCAACTTCTGGAAACATCCATTCAAAGTTTTTAAAATCTTGCCATCTCCCATAAGGTTTCTATCACCCACATTTTAATGTGCCATATGTGATTCCCCTCATATAGTCGGTCCGTTTCTCTACAAAGCTAATTTGCAATATCCTTCTCAACCTTTTTTAGCTTGTTTCCATGAAAGTATCTTGGCTTTAGACTCTCTCCAATAGCCTGATCTGAAGGTCTTCTGAATCAACAACCTGGGAATTGATCTAAACATCCATGGGCCTTCAATATGAGTCCAATTCCTCTATCATCTAAATGGATATCTTGGTGATTCCTCTAATTGTGCCCATGAATGCCACTTGTTTGATCTCCATTGTCTCCTTTAAGTTGCAAGTCATAGCTCGTCATTTGCCACAGTTGCTTCTAAGTTCTAACCTCCTTACAGTTCTCATGCACAGCCTATTTCTCATAGCGTCATCTCTTTCCACATCAAACTTGGTCTTTCTGACCTGTTCAGAGTTGATCATCTTCTCATTTACTATTGCAACAATTGCCTCTTTCGATATCAACATGAGTGACATGACTCTCCCACAACATGGCTTCTGTCATTGGTCTTAACTATCTATCACAGACTTAGACTGTTCCAAATCTATGCAGTGATCATTTCACCTCTCTCATTCCCATGAATTGATCTTAGTCAATGCTATCATTCTTCGGTCTTTAGGCATTTTTTTGTGAAGAACAAAGCAAAGCTAGTACTTCTAAACCTAAGGCAGCTGTAAATGACCAAGTGCACTCGTGGCATTAACTTCACATGTTCTATTTCAACTCAATTTCAAACAGTCTGGGGTAGAAATTAGTGGATCCTCACCCTTATGCAGACATGCTAGACAAGCAAAAGTGACTAGGATGAAGTCAAGTGGAAAACATCCAATGATTAACAGCATGCAGAAATATGTACAGAGTTCTCATATTTGTTTGCAGTATATACGGTCATGAGCATGCATGTTGCCATACCTGTATAGAAACCCCATTTGGGTGAGATAAGTAACCTAGCATAACTGTACTTTTTAGATTCTTAGTTGCATAAAATTCTTTCCTAGTGAATCTCTCGCAATCTCATCTCTCACATGGATGAAAAGAGATTATCCTATCCATAATACATAAATATATGTTTTCAATTAGGAGTCCATGGGTCACTAAACACTAAGTAAGACTTTATCCGACCAAAGCTGCCCTTCCATTCCCTGTCACATGATGTATTTGACTTTCAATCTCCTTAAGGAAAAATGACAATAAAAAAACAATATTTATTAATCCTATTGGGTGGTTTATTTTGGTTTATTGATTAGTCAATTTTGAGTTTATAATTTTGCTCAAGCACTTTTTATGTGTCAGACTTTTATCTGCTTTTTAAGGGGAACATGGCTTTGATTTCTCTCTGAGATGGTGAACTCTTGAACTATAGCCCACAAGTTATTTTTCACAGAAAGTCTTTCTTCCATTTGCTAACAAGTTTTCCTTGAAAGCATTCTTCAGTTTTAACTCCAAGGATTCTGTGTGTGTGTGTGTGTGTGTCTCTCTCTCTCTCTCTCATAAAGATAGTCTGTCAATTATCTAATTTGCAGTTTGTTGCTGAATGAACAATATATTTATTGCTACAAGTCTCTCTCTCTCTCTTATATATTTATTGCTACAAGTGAATGCAGATATGGATGACAGTGGGCAGAGGGAGAACGGGAGGCACAAGACAGATCAATATAAACAAGTGCACACACAGGTAATGAAGAAAATATAACAGAAATATTTATTCACCTTTGCTTTTTAACAGACCATATCAAAAAGTGATATTTCAGCATAACTTCCCTCCCCTACTATTTGCTCTAGTGCTTCTGTCATTGAGTATAACTATGATTGTAGCTTGAAATGCAGGCCAAAAAGTATACCAATGCCCATGCCTTAAAGTTCTTGTAGCACAAACTACTCTTTTCCTATTCTCTTATCTATTCATAACCTCAGTTGTTAAGTCTGTGACTAGACTGCCTCATCCCATTGAGGTATAGTCAACTTAATGGAGCATATCTTGCTATTTTTTCCTTAACAAGTCCATGTCCTACATCCAGTATTCTTCTTCAAATCCTTCTTGATTTCTGTTTGTATTAAGTCTTCCTATTCTCCCAAGCAATTTAATCTGATGTTACGCTTTTCAAGCTTGCTTTTGCCTTATGCACCTGTGTCAAATATCTCAATTTTCTCTAATGACCTCTATAGATTTTCGGTGCAAGTACGAGCCTGCATGCTAGAACCTTTATTTGTGCCCCTTTTCTTGCCTGAAGGAAATTTTGACAATTAGAAGTCCAAGAATCTGTACTTACTGTTGCTTGATCATGACTTTGCATCTTCTTGTGTATGTGATATTTTCTGTCTACTTTTTGCGTAATTACTGATTTTTGTTTTCATGAAATTCGTGATGGTGCTCTAACTAATTCAAGGGTGTTACTAAATGAAACCTAAAATTCCAGCTATATAAATTATACAGGTATTCTTGAGTGCAAGAATGGTGTGTTTTTTTCTGAACCATTTTCTTGTTTTCTTACAACTCTCAACTTATTTGGGAAATGAATTTCAGAAGTGTTTTCCATAATTCTTTATAGTTTTTTGAATTTTTAGGTAAAGATGTGCTCAGCTCTTTTCATTTTTAATGGCCAAGCAAGCATGAGTGTGAGTTGCTGCAGTTTTTAGCTTTCGAATTTTTTATCAGCATCGCTTGACTTGTAAAAACTAAATCTAACATGCAGATCATTTCTCCTTCATGTTGGGCACCTAAAATTTTCCACTTCCAATACAATTTGCCTATACCCCACCCCTGTTTTACTGGTTAGATTGCACTTATGATCATTCTTTGTTGCATGATACAATAGTGGATGATGCCTCAACATCAGCTAAAGGAGAACCATACTATAAAGATCATGACCATCATGGCTGAGCGTGACAATGCTATTCAAGAACGCAATATAGCTCTTGCTGAGAAGAAAGCTGCTTTGGCTGAACGAGACATGGCGATCCTCCAACGTGATGCTGCAATTGCCGAGCGGAATAATGCCATCATGGAACGAGACAATGCTATCGGAGCTCTCCAGTATGCTCGTGAGAATGGCTTGAATGGAAATGGTGCATCGGCATGCCCTTCCGGATGCACAGCTCCTCGTGGGACAAAACACATTCACCACCACCAGCAGCAACACCTTCAGCATATTCACCCCTCACCACCACAACTGTCAGATGCTCCCTACAACCACCCAAGAGAGATGCACATGACTGAGGCATTTCCCATCTCAACAGCTTCAGAGAGTGTTGTGAAGGGCAGAAAGGCTAAACGGCCGAGGAAGGAGACCAAAGTCCAAAATCCTCCATCCAAGAAGTCTTCAAAGTCCCCGAGGAAGAGTAGAAAAGGTGGAGGTGAAGACTTGAACAGGCAGGTCACTATTGCAAAGCCGGCCAGCGAGTGGAGGAATGAAGTCAGAGGTGGGGATGATCTGAACAAGCAGGTAGCTCTGACAAAGCGTCAAGAGTGGAAGGGTCAGGATCTGGGTCTGAACCAGGTCACCTTCGACGAAGCAACCATGTCTACACCTGTCTGCTCATGCACGGGAAAATACCAGCAGTGTTACAAGTGGGGGAGTGGGGGGTGGCAGTCAGCTTGCTGCACCACCACGCTGTCCATGTACCCGCTGCCGGTAATGCCAAACAAGCGGCATGCCCGTGTCGGAGGGCGTAAGATGAGCGGTGGTGCATTCAGAAAGCTCCTCAGCCGACTGGCAGCGGAGGGCCATGATCTGTCACAGCCGGTGGACCTTAAGGAGCATTGGGCTAAGCATGGAACAAATCGTTATATCACAATCAAGTGAGGCGAATGCTATGATGAGTCTTAGGTTTAAGAATTAGGGTAGGGAAAAGACCAGTTTTTATGATTGATCTCTCTTCCCCCCCCCGAGTGTTTTTTTGTTCCCCTAGAGGGAATATGATGGCTCCAGAGGAGCGTAGGATTAGCATCTAAGCGGGCGTGGGGGTAATGTGCTGATGTTAGGTGGTTGGTTACTCCGTCTTTATGTCATCGCCCTGGGTGTGAAAACTTGGGAATGGAATTTGGTTCCTGAATATGTACTTTATGTATATATATTTAATTTCACCAGACACAGTGAGCTGGCATTTGCTGCAGCACAGAAGCACTCGATTGTTGTTGGTAGACAGATCCTGGTCAGAGAATTCTTAATCAGACGGACCAGAATTTTCAAAAAATAAATAGTGGGTAGGTTATCATCTCGTGTACCATATTGAAGTGTACATTTGATGGATGGAGAAGCATCGAGAAATAGCCAAGTTTCGGATAGGGGAAAAGGTCGTGGAAAATTATTTTGACCGGGGAATGAGATTCATCTGCTTCATGCTATTGTTGGGAACTTAAGCCATCCTTATGGATCCACCCATGATCGATAGAAATGTGATGGCTTTTCTTCTGTTGCTAGGTTGCATGTTTTCTTAAATTCTACTGCTGTTTTGACTTCAGGGGCCATGACCGGCGATGACCAAATGTTTTCATAATGCAGGATGCCAATCTACAATTCTGACAAAAAACATGCACAACTTGGTGAACAACTCTGGACGTTCTACGTTTTTGTTAGTCCTGATGTCAATTAAAACCTAGAGTTCCGTTAGTTCCGATATCCATTAGAACCTAGAGTACTCAAGAATACGTCGGAATCCTTTGTAAAATCCTCTGAAGGTCTCCCCATGAAATTTTGGCTAATTTCTTCGAATTGTGAATGAAGTCCGATGGACATTGGGAGGGAATACATTTGAAAATGCCTGCAGCTGCGGATTAGTAGATGACGCCACGTCTAAATAGTTGGAACAAAATTTGATGGTCGTTTTTTTTAGTTTCGTTCCATTTCAGCCGTAGGTTTAGGCATCATCCCATTACAGCAACAGCCGGCATGAGCTCGTAAGGTCGAGTGCGGACTCGTTCAAATGCCATTCCATAACTTGAGTGCTACATATTATTCGTGCTTCAGACTGGTCCAACCATAGGCATGAGCTCACGAGCCTCTGCTTCAATCCATGCAGAACACCAAATCATCCACTCATGGTGCACCTTAATACTTATGGCTCCTTCAGCAAGGCCAAGCACAAGACCACGTTGTTTAAATCCAATCAAACCATGTTACAGGCACGTATCGACAACAGAAAGTCATTTGACAATGGCATCTGATGCTGCCATTATCTAAGTTGCAACATGGAAGCGAATTTCCTACTCTTTATTCGGTCTGGAAAACATTACAGATAGACCACAGAAATTCTAGCATGTTAATTTTGGGAGATTTTACTCTTTTCTCTCTCTCTCTCTCTCTCCCTATCTCTCCTTTTTTTTTCTTCTGAAGATGCACTAATCTGATCTGTCCCTCTTCCAATATCTTCAATTAAGTTACCCTTATCAGAAGGTAGGAAGGATGAAAAAAATTCCTTGTGGAGAAAATACATGGGACAGGCATTCATAGACGAGGCAGATCCATTCAGTTTCAACTGCTTGGTTGCAACATTCTCACCAAGAAGCAAGCTCCCTTTTTTCTTTTTCCATGACGGGGAAAGATCGAAATGCAATCTCAATTTGTCAAAGAGGGTAAGATTTGCAATCAAGAGAGAAAAAGGGACACGGTTACACATCAGAATTTACAAAAAATATTAGTAGCTGGCTTGGTCATGATGGCTAGATTCTAGAGGAAAACTTTGTTCTCAAAAGGCCACCAAGTAACCACCCAGGTGGTAGCCCGGTTGGTGACCTTATGGTCACGTCCAGAGGGAGTAGCACCTATTGGACTATTACTTCTAGCATCAAAATAAACAAGTTTAAAATTACTCCCCAGAAAAAAAAAAAAAAAAAAAGAAGAAAAGAGGCAGGTTCAAAGCCACCAACCTAGGGAAAAGCAGTTAACAGTAAGACACAAGAAATTATAATCTACAACGTCAAATCCTTTGTGAGTGTTTATCATCTTATATTCTTGGTCAATTCTAACAAACTCTTCAACAGCAGAAGTTTTCAACAGATCACATTTCTGATACTTTCTTTGGTTTCAAAAGCAGAACAACCTCAATGAAGAATGTATACCATTTAACAAAAGCAAAAAGGATAAACCCTACAAAGGCAAGAACCAACTTCATGACCGTACTCAATGTAGGTCATATGGTAAGATTATTTGATACCATAATCCAAGAAAAATAACTCCAGGATCCTCCAGTATACTCAAACATAGATCAATGTTTGAGATAGTTGGTGTTAGCATCAACAATCACACACTTCAATATAACTACCCTAATAATGGAACTCCAAAGTGGACAATTTGTAAATTGAGCATATATGAATAAAAGAGAAACACTGGTTAATTGATCACAGTCAAAATTCCCTGAAGAAGTCTAACTGCTCAATGTTTCTCTCTTATCCCTGCCCCTCTCTTTATAAAACACCAGATCACCAAATTTTTTTTTTAAAAACATATCATTTTATATTATCCGGAATATCTGTGCCTCAGACCGTCCTAGTTCTTGCAATTTTCAACACGAAGCAAGTGCAAGAACCTGCTTTCAGCCATTAAACTTGTCATCATTGGCATCACAAATCAAAAAAAAAAAAAAAAAAAAAAAACACCATGCCATTTACGAAAACTGAAAAGAAAATTCAAAATATTAAAAAAAAAAAAAGAGTTAAAGCATGTTTTACAGTTAACATAAAAACATTAGATAAAGACTAAAAATTAACAGCAGAGATGTGTCAGTTTGAACATTGTCAGCATCCATGTAAACTTGTCAGACAGGGATAACTGTAATTTCTTTACATGTTCTCATCATCCACACCGCTGTTATTGCAAATAAAACCTATACATATCATGTTGGTCAAAGTCGATGATATCAAAATACGTAACGAAATGAAGAAAAAAAAGTGGAAAGAGAAAAATAACATAGGTGTAACGGGGTGATTAACGAAGGAGAGCCTATCAGATCTTCCTATTCAAGTGAAAGTGCGCATCATCACACCCAATCTATGGATTGGATGCCTCCTTTCAAATAAATGCTCATCATTTAGGCCCCCGACAAAACTATCTGCCATATAAACAAATCATAGAAAAGGGGGGAAAAAAAGATGGTGGAGAGCCAAGGAGAAACCGAGCTTTTGTTGCACATAAGAAGTATGTTTGGGATAGCAAGTTAGCAACCAGGACCAGAGAAATGGCGCGGAGAGGGAGAGGGAGAGGGGGAGGGAGAGGGAGCGCGGCGATTGCAGGTTTGAGGGAGGATATCGAAATTTAGAGCAGATGGCGATGTCAGCGTTCTAGGGTTTCTTCTTTGATGAGATATTAATCTAGGCCGTCGAATGGCGTGTGATGGCAATCCAATGGCCAGACGAGCCCAAGTGGTAGGCATTCACGAGATCAATGTCCAATTTTGTCGAGCCCAAGCTCGACTCGACCTACTCAGCCGGACCTAAACTTAATAAAATATATAAAAAAAGAAAAAAGAAAAAGGAAAATCCCTAAACTAAACCCTCCGCTCCCCCGCGGCCTAGGGCAAAAAGGGGGCGCCTCCCTTCCGCTCTGCACTCTCCACTCTCGGCGGCGACGGCAGTCGAACAGGGGCCCGCGAGACGCTCCGACGAAGATGAACGGCGGCGGACGACGAGACCTCAAAGTGAGTCTCTTTCTAAACGCCCCGTTTTAACGAATTTGAATTTCTTCGGAGTTAGAATTGACGTGCTTGAATTTTTTTTTTTTTTCATTTTAAAAGAATCTTTTCATGTTGGATTTTGGATAAACGTCTGAGTTGGTTTTGGAGTCGACAAATAATTTAATCATACTAAAGAAAAAAAAAAAAAAACCTCTCCTTCCTGCGATTCCCCTCTCTTCTCCGCCGAAAACCCTAAGCTTTTACCCTGAGCTCCATCTCTCTCCGGCGGTCGGCAACCGAAGGTGGTAGCGGCGTCTCTCTCGACGCCCTCCTTCCCGGTATTTCACCCCCCGGTCTATCCAGTTATAGCAGGGTAACAATCGTTGTCTCTTCTCGTGGACAAGTGGAACGGTAGGGGGCAACACTGCTTTAGTCATAATGCCTTCCTAGAAAATTTTTTGAGATCGGTCTATTATCTAAATAGAGACATTAAATAATTGTTCATTTAATTCGTGATTAAGATTTGATATATTTGTTATTTGAATCTCTCGAGATAGCTTTTGAATGGCCTATTTAGTATTTAAAGTAGATAATTTATCAGTAATTATGATATTTTATATATGTAATTTTTTCTAACCAGTTAACCCGGCTATTGGTCCAATGAGCCGGTGACCAGGACCCTTGGCTTGGCTAGGTTGGTCTCCAGTTCGGTTTTTATGGCTATTGTAATTGTGTTTGAGGTTATTAGCTGTTTTCTGTGTTATTGCATTATTGTCGACATAAGAATTTTTATTTCATAGTGCTGCAACTGTTATGATTTTTGTTATCTGCTTTGTTTTTTTCTAGCTGATGCATCTCTGCAGTCTTCCAAAATGATTTGTTACATTAGTTGGTAATTAGATTCAGGAATTGTTTGCTATAAGAGTGTCAATTGCCTAGGGTCCCTTGGGCTATTTGACAGATATTGTTTGCTCATAGGTTTCAGGGGCATCCAGAAATTTTATTAGGGATTAAGGTTCTTTTTTGTTCTTAATTGGCCACTGGGAGGGAACTTGGAGATTGGTCTGATTGTGAGTTCATGGATTGCTTTTTGGGCTGTGGTCTTTCGTGTTAGGTGGATAAGATTGATGTTCAGATGTCTTTCTATTATAAGGTGGTCTTTCATGAGTCTTATCTATATTTCAATATCTACACTTGTAACTGTTTGTTCGTTTAGTGTTACATTGGATTATACGTAAGGCAGTGGGACATATAAATGACTCTAAGCTTTATAATATTTCGATGCCCATATTTATAATGCTAGTTATTGAAGATATCAATGGTTCTGTATAAGGTATCATTTCATGAGTTAGGTAGTTTATGCTCATCCTTCATGGTTGAAATTTATCTGATGCAAAAGAGTTAATATGGATAAGATTTCTTTACTGGTTACTAGGTTGGATAATGAGTTAATTAAATAGGTTCTGTCTTATATTGCCTCAAAGATGGAGAGGTTGGGTCAGCAATTTCTTGGTTTGCAGCATTTTGCAGGTAGATCCTTGAAGGTAATCATGATCCTATGATTGATGGAATGGTCATAAATGTTTTATCAAGTGAATACTGTTGGTTTAGTTTTTATATGTAACTGTTTCTTTTTAACCTTCCACTTCAGATTCTAAAGTTACATATAAACTTCATCTATACAGCAACTAGGAAGGAGGTGATTCACGAAATTATTTGCAAATAGATCTTTATGTATGTTCTTTTCATTAAAAATAGGAATTCATAAGGTATGCACAAGAGGAAAGTTCAAAGAGTACTTGTTTGGGATTTCAGAGCAGATGGTACCTGAAATTAATTGTGTAGGATGTGGAGGCAGATATGTTAAATGTTCTCTGTGGAGGCTGGACTTTGGGTGCCTGTGCATTTTGAATGAATTTTCTTTCTTTCTTTCTTCCTTTCTTTCTTTTCTAAAATCAGATTATGCCCCTCCTGTTTGCGTGCCCATTCATTGTGGGCGTGCTAGCATCTTGTTTTGTATATGAACATTTACATTTAGTAATGTTTCTGCAAACTTTGTTTGCTGTTTATGCTGTTGCTTATCATGGCCAGTTGGTACTTGCTTCATTAATTGTTCCCTTATTATGACTTTATTAGTTGATGCGTGCTGTTGTTGAATTGATAGATTGCATAATTGTGTGTTTGTGGCTTGAATTTGAGATAATCTAATCTTTAGGTGTATTTCTGGTTCTCATTGTGACTTTTCAAGTTTGTCAGCTATGTCACTGTGCAACACTTTAGTTTGGTTGAACTGGATGTACAGTTGGAAGCTTTTCTATGTTGTGAAATAGGCAGTTATCCGAATGGATGAAGACTAGACTTTGGGGTTAGAATGTCAAATAGGCAGTTATTTGAAGATGAAATTTGTTGATGGAGAGGACTTTGGGTATGCCAGGAGGAATTTTAAGCACATCAATGTTTTACTCATTTTTAAGAAACAAATAGTATTGAACTTATCAGAGAGCAATGTCCTTCCACTTAAAAATCTCCAGTATTTGGTTACTCATGCATAAATTTCTTATCTGCACTTGTGGACAAGTTCTGCAGATAGATTACGTTTGCATTAAAAGTCTTTCTGAGGTTTCTATTGTAATTTAGAGGAATAGATTAATGGACTTTGCCCATCTACATCAACAAGAATTATTTGACTGAAACTGGATTTATGTCAAGAAAAATTTGTAACATGTTTGGGGTTTCTGGGTTGTGTTCATTGTATATTTGACTCAAGAAAATGTCAAAGCATGGGTGACTGGCAGGGAGGGACCTTCTGACTTGTTTGTACACCTCAGGTTCTATCCCACTGGTAGTTTTGTTCAGTCATGCGGACACCCCATATGGTGTGGGAAACTTAAGTTACATGGAGTATTCATTCTCCTCACAATTTTATCTTCTTTTGTCTTCTATTCTAAAGGGAAAATTGAATGTTGATGCAATTCTCTAGGTGCAACAAGCTCTAAGTAAATTAACACTGAATTAAGTCTTCTAACTTATACAAATAATTCTGTTCATGTCATGTGATACTTGCATGCAGTTTTAAAGAGATGCTGAATCAGAACACAATCATGGATGCTATGTTTAATCATGCTTGTTTTGCCTTTTGCTCTCTGTTTCAGCATATGCTACACTGGATATGCTCAATTAGGATTAAAATTAGGTTGTTCCTTTTCATGTCAGTAATTCCAGGTTGGAAGTTCACACGTGGTTGTTATAGGAACTCAGAGACAAGCTAGAGAAGAAGTTTTTTTGATTGCACTTCTGGAAGAGAAAACGCCTTTTGCCTTCACACAAATTGGAATTTACTGCTCTTTCGCTTGAGCTTTTTTGAAACAGGTAGTCTAACATATAGTTCTGTTAATCTTCTGTCTTCTTTTTTTTTGAGTTTGTTCCTTGTGCATACATGCTTCTCAGGTAATTAAATTGGTGACCTCTTGGTTGCAGCTGATAATGCTGAAAATAAAGACTCCAAAGACACATCGTGCTAAGCGGGCACTTGAAAAGCGTGCCCCTAAACTCGTAAGTTATTTTTGAATGCTTTCATCTTGCATGGTCTTCTTTGGTAGCATGGGTGCAATTTTAATTGGAATCTGATTGTTGAGGGCCATTTTGTGCATTTCTGCAGGTTGAGAATGGCAAGAAAACACTCATTCTTCATGGTATGAAGACCAGCAACTTACTGAACTCTGTGTTAACTCAGATTTATCATTTAAAACGGGATAGTGCTGTAAAGTACACCAAGAAAAATGAGAACATCAGACCTTTTGAAAGTGGTGGGGAGACATCTTTGGAGTTTTTCTCCCTTAAAACGGACTGCAGTCTCTTTGTGGTAAGCTAAGTACAAAAGGCCATTTTAACATATCTTTCCATCTACAAATGCTGTCTTTTTATCCTACAATGCCTGTATTCCATCTGGTTCTTATAATACTGTTCTCATGTAATTCTGGTTGTCAACAACTGTTGTGCAACTTAATTCAACATTTAAAACTCAATTCTCAAGATTGTCTAGTATGTCTTGTGAGTGTTACTGAAATACATCTGATTGTTCCATTTCCATTATTGTACTTGCCTTAATTATAATATCATAAGAATTGCAAATTTTTCTAGAAAGAGCAAAATACCTGTTAATGGCCACTGGAAGCATTTCAAGGTCTTTGATACATGCTATTAGCAACTGTTACTTTTTTCTAGGACTTTCTACTTGTGGCTGCTGTACTGTATTTTTTTTTTTGGTTACAAGCAAGTGCTCACGCCAATCTTATGTGGGTCCACGTACTATATTTTTTTTAGCAAGCATCATTTCATCAATTTTCTATAAGGTGATGTCATCTTTTTGTGTAAGCTCATGTCACTCTTCCTTTTATTTAATAGGTATTGTTAGTGCAGAATTTGGTTGACGCCGGATTGAGCTGTAGTTGGAGAAGAAGAGGTCACTGCCAGTGACCTGCAAAACAAAGTCTCGTCCGGAGTCGGTGGTGGTGGTTCCGGCATGACCCTCCGACGATCAAGTCAGCTCTTCTGGCCAACAAAAATAGAGTGCTCAGGAAAGAATTCAGTAGAGTTTTGGAAAGGAGAAGAGAGCTCAGAGAAAACGTATCTATAGGGTTCTTTTTATAGACGGAATTCGGAGTAGATTGATAGTGACAATCGTAAACGTTCGATCATGGGTCGTTCAGGGTCACGTGGAATTTATTACGGAGAGAGGTGTCGTCCGTAGTAGACTGATAATGACAGTTGTAACCGTTCGGTCATGGGTCGCTCGGGGCCATGTGGAATTTATTACGGAGAGAGGTGTCGCTTGTAATAGATTGATAATGACAGTCGTAACTGTCCGATAGTGGGGTCGTCTGTAGCAGACTGATAATGACAGTCGTAACCATCTGGTAGTGGGGTCACCTGTTCGTTGAGATTTAATAGTCAAAGTTTGGAGGAAACAAGCATTGGTTGGTGAAGAGCTTTGACATATATCAATTCCAAAGAAGTTCGGACTCCTAAAGGAAATACGGCTAGAGGAGATCATCTGAGAGGAATACTACTTGAAATCTGAAAGTAATCCGCTGGAGAAATTCGGATGGAGTTTGACTGATGGAGAAGTCCAGAAAGAGTCCGACTGGTGGAGGAATTCGATTGAAGAAGAAGTTCGGAAGAAGCTCGGCTCCTAGAGGAATTCGACTGAAGGAGAAGTCCGGAAGGAGTTTGGCTTCTGAAGAATTTTTGATCGAAGCTTTTCTATGATTATCAGTTACATTAGGTTAAGCATCAGACTGGACTTCGACGGGAGCGGGGTTTATTTCCAATAATAGTCCCCCCACTCTCGAGTTTGAAATTCGAAGGAAGTACAAAAAAGATGATTGCCGAAGTTCTTTTTTGGGCTTTGCACCCATTGAGGTTGATGTTTGGGAGAAATTTTATCTTCTGTTGAAGTTGAAGTTCGGAAAAGAATTTCTCTCTCATGGAGGTTGAGAAAGATCTTATCTTCTTTTGAAGTTGAAGCTCGAAGGAGATCTTATTTCCAGCCGAGGTTGAAGGAGATCTTATCTTTTTTTGAAGTTGAAGCTCGGGGGAGATCTTATCTCCAGTCGAGGTTGAAGGAGATCTTATCTCCTGTTGAGATTGAGGCTCGGGAGAGATCTTATCTCCGATCGAGGTTAAAGGAGATCTTATCTTCTATTGAGGTTAATGCTCGGGGGAGATAAGACGGAGATTTTATCTCCAGCCGAGGTTGAAGGAGATCTTATCTCCTGTTAAGGTTGTTAAGGTTGAGGCTTGGAAGAGATCTTATCTCCGATCGAGATTGAAGGAGATCTTATCTCCTGTTGAGGTTGAGACTCGGGGGAGATCTTATCTTCCGTCGAGTTTGAAAGAGATCCTATCTCCTGTTGAGGTTGAGGCTCGGAGGAGATCTTATCTCCGATAGAGGTTGAAGGAGATCCTCTCTTGTTGAAGTTGAAGCTCGGGGGAGATCTTATCTCCGGTCAAAGTTGAAGAAGATTCTATCTTTTGTTGAAGTTGAAGCTCGGAGATCTTATCTTCGATCGAGGTTGAAGGAGATCTTATCTTCTGTTGAGGTTGAGGCTCGAGAAAAGTTCTAATCTTCGACCGAGGTTGAAGGAGATCCTATCTCCTGTTGAAGTTGAAGTTCGGGAAAGATTTTATTCCCGACCGAGATTGAAGGAGATCTTATCTTCTGTTGAGGTTGAGGCTCGGGAGATCTTATTTTCAATCGAGATTGAAGGAAATCTTATCTCCTGTTGAGGTTGAGACTCGGGAGAAATCTTATCTCCAACCGAGGTTGAAGGAGATCTTATCTCCTGAGGTTGAGACTCGGGGGAGATCTTTTCTTCCGTTGAGATTGAAAGAGATCTTATCTCCTGTTGAAGTTGAAGCTCGAGGGAGATTTTATCTCCGGTCGAGTCGGGACTTCTCTTCTCACCTCGTCTAAAATGAACGAGGTCTTCGACTTTGCTCATGTTAAGACGAGGTTCTCCTTCTGCTCCTGACGGGCTGTAGGGGCACATTAGGACCGTTGTCAGGGCATCTTTCCTCATCTCATCTAAAATGAATGAGGTCTTCGACTTTGCTCACGTTAGGACGAGGTTCTCCTCCTGTTCCTAATAGATTGTAGTAGCACATTAGGACCGTTGTCAGGGCCTCTCCCATCATCTCGTCTAAAATGAACGAGGTCTTCGACTTTGCTCACGTTAAGAAGAGGTTCTCTTCCTATTCCTAACGGACTGTAGGGGCATATTAGAATCGTTATCAGATCTTCGACTTTGCTCACGTTAGGACGAGGTTCTCCTGTTCCTAATGGGCTATATTTGTCATGAAATTAAGTTCGTGGGGTACTCCTTTATCATCGGTACACAACAAAGATTAGGGTGTTGGAGTAAGGGGATTTCATTGTAATCAAATTATCGGTAATATATTCGTAGATTTTTCGAATTCCATGGTCGAGGTAGGTCTGCCCCCCCTCCGAGCTCCTTCAAGTAGTATGTCCCGGGTCAGACGACTTTCGTGACCTCGTAGGATCCTTCCCAATTTGGGACAAGCTTTTTTTGGCTTTAAGGCTGAGAGATAGTGGCTCGCCGAAGTATTCAGTCCCCTACTTTGAACATTTTACCTCTTACTTTGGAGTTATAATATCGAGCCATCCTTCGTCTGTAGGCCATCCGAACTTGGGCTTCTTCTCTTTTTTCTTTCAGCAGATCGAGGTTGACTCTGAGGTCCTGCGAGTTACATTGCTCATTGAAGGCTACGATCCGTACTAATGAAAGTTTAAGCTCGATTGGGAGAACTACCTCCGTTTCAAAGGCCAAGGCGAATGGTGTTTTCCTAGTCGGTAGCCTTTGAGTAATTCGGTACGCCCAGAGGATGTGGTAGAGTTCATTCACTCAGGCTTCCTTTGCTCTGTCGAGCCTTGTCTTGATGCTTTGCAACAGGATCCGATTGGTTATTTCAACTTCTCCATTTGTCTGCGGGTGAGCTACCGACGTGAAGTGATGGGAGATGTTCGCAGAACTCAGTGAACCTCGTTCCAACAAACTGTCGTCCGTTATCTGTTATGAGAGTTCGGGGCAGGCCAAATCGGCAGACGATTGACTTCCAGACGAAGTTTTATACCTTGGCTTCGGTAATTTTTGCTAGTGGTTCAGCTTCGATCCATTTGGCGAAGTAGTCGATCGCAACTAAGAGGAACTTTTGTTGTCCGGATGTCACTGAAAAAGGGCCAAGTATATCCATTCCCCACTGTGCAAATGGCCACGATGCGATTAGTAGAGTAAGCTTGGAGGTCGACTGCCTTTGTATGTTTGCATTTCTCTGACAGCGATCACATTTTTTTGACATACTTCATAGAATCGTGGTATAAGATCGACTAACAGTATCTTTGCCGAAGTAGTTTTTGTGACAGGAATCTGGCTCCTACATGAGTTTCATAAATTTTCTCGTGCACTTTCCATAATGCGAAGTCGGCCTTAGAAGGTCAGAGACATCTCCGCAACGATAGCGAATACGACCTTTTATACAACTTGCCCTCATACAAAACGTACCAGAATGCTTGATTCCTGAGTCTCCGAGCTTCTTTCGGATCATGAGGAAGAACTTTCTCTTTGAGATAGACAACTAACGGATCAATCCAGCTCGGCTCGAGTCCCGTCTGCATAACGAGCTGCGATTTCTCTGAGCTTGGGCATTTTAGAGTTTCAAAAAATACTTCTTTGGATAGTTCAGCTGGGGCTGAAGTGGCTAATTTGGAGAGGAGGTTGGCTCTTGTATTTTCTGCCCTCGAAATTTGTCGAATGCCAAAACTATCGAAGGTCAGAGTTAAATGCTTTACTTTCTCAAGGTATTTCATCATACTTTCCTCTCGTGCTTCATAGTTACCACTAATTTGGCCGACCACTAATTGAAAATCACTGTAGCTTTGAAGCCGATCTACTTTTAATTCTTGCTATTTTTAATCCGGCGATCAACGCTTTATATTTGGCCACGTTATTAGTTGCAGGAAATTCGAAGCGTAGCGTATACTCGGCGATGACTCCCTCGGGGTTGACTAGGACTAATCCCGCACCCGCTTCAGAGTTGGACGAACCATCCACGTAAAGAGCCCAAAAACCTTCGGAAAGATCGGCACTTTCTTCGGAGGGGCTCGGCTGCAACCATAGGATGCCAGTCTCGTTCTACTCAAGCTCGGCTTCATCTGGAATGGTACATTCAACTATGAAGTCCGCTAGTGCTTGAGCCCTGATTGCTGATCGAGGTTGGTAGTTGATGTTGAATTCCATTAATTCAATGGCCCATTTTGCAATTCTTTCGAAAGCATCCATTTGATGAAGGATTGCTCTGATCGGCTGGTCAGTGAGGAGCATTATAGCATGTCCCTAGAAGTAAGGTCTAAGTCTTCTTGCAGCAATCAGAAGAGCATAAGTCAATTTTTCCAATTTTGTATGCTTAGTCTTAGCATCTCTTAGGATTCGACTTATGTAGTAGACTGATCGTTGTGCTTTCGCCTCTTCTTTGATCAGGACTGTTACTAGCACCGCAGGGGAGACCGCGAGGTAGAGAAATAGTTCCTCTCCGGATTTGGGTTTGGTCAGTAGGGGCGAGCCGAGGTAGTTCTTGAGCTCGTCGAATGCCTTTTGGCATTCCTGAGTTCAGTGAAAATCTTTCAGTTTCTCGAGGATTTGGAAGAAGGGCATGCAGCGTTCGGCCGACCTCGAGACAAAACGATTCAAAGATTCCACCTTTCCGGTTAGGCGCTGAACTTCCTTGATGGACTTCGGAGCGGTCATCTCTTGGATAGTTCGAATTTTCTCCAGATTGGCTTTGATTCCTTGTCTCGAGATCATGAATTCCAAAAATCTTCCTGAGGCTATCCTAAAGGCGCACTTGGTTGGGTTCAATTTCATCTTGTATTTTTTGAGCGCATCGAAAGTCTCTTCAAGGTCAGCGACTTGATTGACAGTTTTTCGGATTTTGACCAGCATGTGGTCGACGTGAACCTCCATATTGCGATCGATCTGCTACTTGAAGATTTTATTGACCAAGCGCTGATAAATCGCGTCTGCATTTTTAAGCCCGAAGGGCATGACCCTATAATAGTAAAGACCGCGGTTAGTAATAAAAGCAGTCTTCTCCTTGTCTTTCGATGCCATCCGAATTTGGTTGTAGTCAGAGAAGGCATCCATTAAGGTGAGGAGCTCGTAGCTTGAAGTCGTGTCCATCAGTTGATCAATTCTGGGCAAAAGGTGGCTGTCTTTTGAACAGGCTTTGTTAAGCTTCTTAAAGTCGATGCATATCCTCCATTTGCCATTGACTTTTTTTGACCAGGACCACGTTAGAGACCCAAGTCGAATAGTTGACTTCTCGGATAAATCCGGCTTTGAAAAGCTTGTCGACTTCATCTGCTATTACCTTCTGTCTTTCTGGTGCATGACCTTGAACTTTTTCTTTCACTGGTCGATGCTTGGGATCAACGGTCAACCGATGTTCCATAACCTCGGCGTCAATCCCGGGCATATCTGTCGAAACCCAGGCGAAGACTTCGGCATTCCTTCGTAAAAAAGGCGATGAGCTGCTCCCGACCTTCATCTTTCAGATTGGAGCCAATTTGCACCGTATGCTCCGCGTTTCCATCATTCAGGGGAACGGTCATAAGATCTTCTATCGGTTCTCCCCTTTCTTCCGCGAGGTCGTTCCGGGCATCTAGCTCATCAACAGGACAAAGGTCGGACTGTTCTTCCTTTCGCAAGACAATTGAGTAGCAATGCCTTATCAGAGCTTGATCTTTTCTGACCTCTTCGATCCCGTAACTTGTCGAAAATTTCATCTTCAAATAATAAGTGGACACCATCGTCCGAAGTGCATTTAAACCAGATCGGTCGAGAATTGCGTTGTAAGCAGAGGGAGTCTTTACTATCAGAAAATCCATCTGCGCTCTGGATTGTTTTGGATATTGTCTGGCAGCCATAGCTAGAGTTATTACACCTTCAACTGGTACTGTAGCACTAGCGAAGCCTACTAGGGGGAGTTTATTGGTCCGAGCTGACTATTAGATATTGACATTTTAGAAAAAGCATCATAAAATAAGACGTCAGCCGAACTTCTATTATCAACTAAGATGCGACGTACATCATAGTCCGCTATATTTAAAGAGATTATAATTGCATCATTATGCGGGAATTGTACTCCCTGTGCATCTACCTCAGTGAAGGTTATGGGTTCTTCAATCCTCCGTCTTTTCACTGATCCCCCAGATCTGTTGGCCTCTTCTCGTCGAAGTCCCTCAGAGATAGTGTTGATGATGCCGAGAGACGATCGATCTCCTTATTGTTCCTCCCTCCTTGGTGGTTCTGGCTGTGACAGTGCTCTTGGCCGATCTTCTCTTGCTTCAGGCCGGCATCTGAGGAATCGACCCAGCGGGCCTCTTCTGATGAGCTCCTCGATCTCGTCTTGGAGCTAAATGCATTCTTCAGTATCGTGGCCGTGGTCACGATGGTAGAGACAGTATTTGCTAGGATTGCGCTTGCCAGGATGAGTGCGCATCCTTTTTGGCCTCGGCAGTTGCTCCTTCATCTTCATCAATACTTGCATTTTTGAAGCATTAAGGAGGGCGTAGTTGTGAAACCTTCTGGGGGGAGAACTTCGTGCCTTTCTATCGGGGCTTCTTTGACGATGAGCTCGAGGAGGAGCTTGGGCTCACTTGCGTTTAGGAGAAGTCCGTAAGCGCAGTCGATCTTCATTTGGCCTTCCATCAGTTGTCGGTTTATTAGACTCGTCTGCCTATCGCTCTCCTGCGGCTTTCTTATTTTTCAATTTGAAGGTTTCTTCCGCTCGGGCATATCCTTCAGCCCGAGCTAGCAGATCAGCAAAGTCCCTGGGGTATTTCTTCTCTAGGGAGAATAGCAAATCATTCTTCTGAATGTCGTCCTTGAGTGCGGCCATTGTAACAGACTGGTTCAGGTTTCGGACCTCCAATGCAGCAGCATTAAATCGAGTGACATAAGCTCGGATAGATTCTTCCTCCTTCTATTTGATATTCATCAGGAAATCTGAACCTCGGCGTGGACGTTGACTGCTGACGAAGTGAGCCGCAAACTGATGGTTCATCTTGTCAAAGGAGAAGATCGTATCCGGCTTCAACGTCGAGTAACAGTTTCTTGCTGCTCCCTTTAAGATAGACGGGAAAGCTCGGCATAAGATGTCTGATGCGTCATGGACCAGCATCATGGTCCAGAAGGCCTTCAGGTGATCGATCGGATCAGAGGTTCCGTCGTAGCTTTCAAATTGGAGAAGCTTGAAATTTGGCGAAACGAGCTCTTGCATAATCCTCTGAGGAAAATGAGGGTCAGTGCAAATATTATTACTGTGTGAAGAGGGAGTATGACGGAGCTCTTCGATTTGTCGGCTTATTTTCTAGAGCCTTTGATTCAGGAGATCTTCACGATAGTTGATCTCCAGAGTTTTCTGATGAGACGGAGGCAAAGCTCCCCCTGGGTCGAGCCATGATCCAAGCAAGGGCTCTCCACCCTCCGCTTCCCCTTTTCGAAGGTCATCGGTCGGCTAATCCAAGTCGGCTGTCCTCCGATCGGATCATGGGGCTCCGAAGAAGCTTGCTCCAGTCTAATTGGCGTCGGAGCCTGACGATGTATGGCCTGCACCACCTCTGTGAGATCGCGAACCTACTGGACCAGCAGGTTCAACTGCCTCGCATCCACCATGGCTGCAGGTGGCACTTGAGTTACCGGGGCTGAAGCGGGAGTGGATAAATCTTGACGGGATTTGGCTGTAGAGGCCGTTGATTGCTAGGTCGAAACTTTCCTGAGAGACATTTTTTTCAGGAAGAACTCTAGAGAGGAAGAAGAGATCGCTGCTGAGTATTCCTTTAAGAACAAGAAAATTTCAGGAACAGAGGAATCCCTTCCTTCAGCATCAATCCTGTTGGTGCAGAATCTGGTTGACGTCGGATCGAGCTGGAGTTGGGGAAGAAGAGGTCGCCGCTAGTGACCTGCAAAATAAAGTCCCGTCTGGAGTCGGTGGTGGTGGCTTCGGCAGGATCCTTCGACGATCAAATCAGCTCTTCTGGCCAACAGAAATGGAGTGCTCAGGAAAGAATTCAGCAGAGTTTTGGGAATGAGAAGAGAGCTTAGAAAAAATGTATCTTGAGGATCTCTTTTATAGATGGAGTTCGGAGCAGATTGATAGTGACAATCGTAACCGTTCGATCATGGGCCATTCGGGGTCACGTGGAATTTATTATGGAGAGAGGTGTCGTCCATAGTAGACTGATAGTGACAATCGTAACCGTTCGATCATGGGCCATTCGGGGTCACGTGGAATTTATTACGGAGAAAAGTGTCGCTCGTAATAGACTGATAGTGACAGTCGTAATCGTTTAGTAGTGGGGTCGCCTGTAGCAGACTGATAATGACAGTCGTAACCGTCTGGTAGTGAGGTCGTCGGATCGAGCTGGAGTTGGGGAAGAAGAGGTCGCCGCTAGTGACCTGCAAAATAAAGTCCCGTCTGGAGTCGGTGGTGGTGGCTTCGGCAGGATCCTTCGACGATCAAATCAGCTCTTCTGGCCAACAGAAATGGAGTGCTAAGGAAAGAATTCAGCAGAGTTTTGGGAATGAGAAGAGAGCTTAGAAAAAATGTATCTTGAGGATCTCTTTTATAGATGGAGTTCGGAGCAGATTGATAGTGACAATCGTAACCATTCGATCATGGGCCATTCGGGGTCACGTGGAATTTATTATGGAGAGAGGTGTCGTCCGTAGTAGACTAATAGTGACAATCGTAACCGTTCGATCATGGGCCATTCGGGGTCACGTGGAATTTATTACGGAGAAAAGTGTCGCTCGTAATAGACTGATAGTGACAGTCGTAATCGTTTAGTAGTGGGGTCGCCTGTAGCAGACTGATAATGACAGTCATAACCGTCTGGTAGTGGGGTCGTCTGTTCGTTGAGATTTAATAGTCGAAGTTCGGAGGAAGCAGGCGTTGGTTGGTGAAGAGTTTTGACATGTATCAATTCTAAAGGAGTTCGGACTCCTAAAAGGAATACGGCTAGAGGGGATCATCTGAGAGGAATACTACTTGAAATCTGAAAGTAATCCGCTGGGGGAATCCGGATGGAATTCGACTGATGGAGAAGTCCAGAAAGAGTTCGACTGGTGGAGAAATCCGACTGAAAGAGAAATCCGGAAGAAGTTCGGCTCCTGTAAGAATCCGACTGAAGGAGAAGTCCGGAAGGAGTTGTCCTATAGGAATCCGACTGAAAGAAAAGTTCAGAAGGAGTTCGGCTCCTGGAGGAATTCGACCGAAGGAGAAGTTCGGCTTCTGGAGAATTTCTGATCGAAGCTCTTCTATGATTACCAATTACATTAGACTAAGCATCAGACTGGACTTCGACGGGAGCGGGGTTTATCCCCAACAGGTATGTTAATTTGAAATCTCAGCAATTGAGGCAAAGAGGAATGCTTTTATTCTGACTTCCATATTGGCCACCCACCCCTCCCCACTACATGAATGCATGCACACAATCACACATAAAAAAAGTTCATATATCTCAAAGGAATACTCCTGATTAATATCTGGCATAGAGAATTGTTGCAAATGGATATAACTTTTTGAATGCCTCTGGTAGCTAATTGAGAATATCTGACCTTGTGATTGCGTAAAGATATATTATTCCCCTGTTCCTAAAGATATCTACTGTGATTTGCTTTGCAGTTTGGTTCTCATTCAAAGAAAAGACCCAACAATCTAGTTCTCGGGCGGATGTATGATCATCACATTTATGATCTAGTTGAAGTAGGAGTCGAGAACTTCAGACCAATTGAGTCTTTTGAGTATGACAAGAAAATAACACCACAGACTGGGTCAAAACCTTTCCTTGCTTTTATAGGGGAAGGCTTTGAGAGTGTTGAAGAGTTAAAACACCTGAAGGAAGTATTGCTTGATCTTTTCAGGGGGGAGGTTGGTTTTTCAATATCATGTCTACATATCACATTCACTTGGTTCTGTAGAACAAATTATAGAAATTCATGGCTTTGGGTCATGCAGGTTGTGGAAAATTTGAACCTTGCTGGTACAGACCGCGTATTTGTATGCACAGCCATCTCGTCGACTACAGTCTTCTTTACACATTGTGCTCTCCGCCTAAAAAGGTCAGGCACATCTATTCCTAGAATGGAATTGGTAGAAGTTGGGCCATCCATGGACTTGGTAGTTCGGCGTCACCGTCTTCCCAATGACAGCTTAAAGAAAGAAGCAATGAAAACTGCTTCTGATCAGCCTAAGAAGAGGGTAATAAAAATGATTTTTCAATCCTAATTTCTTTTGATATGGGATATACCAGACTCGGGGCAATCCATGATGTGTGTATTTTCCAACTTTGCACTTTGTGGCTAAGATCTGTCTCATGGGATTACAAGAAATTGACTGCCACATTTGTATATTTTTCTCTGCAAAATCCTCCTCCAGTTGGTGGGCTAAGCAGGCTATATTATTTTCAGACTTAACGGGATTTCATCCTACTTTTATCATGTCTCAAGGTGGATGCTTTTTTTTCCTGCAGATCAAAAATGTGAGCAGTGACATTGTGCAAGGAAAGATAGGGAAAATCTACATTCCAGACCAACAGGTTCAAAATCTACATTCCATTATCATCACGAACACTTTTTATTGTAGTCCTCTGATAAATGTTGTCTTTTGATTAGGTTGGGAATATGCCTTTATCTAGTGACATAAAGGGACTGAAGAGGGAGCGCCGTGAAGCCAAGAAAAACAAGGTTAATGGAGAGGATCAATCAAAGAAAAGAAAGATGGAGCCTTAATAATCCTCAGAGGTGGCTCCCTCTCACACTGCTGGCCTTGTGAGACACTGTAATGTATCTGAAGAAATTCTGCACTGGTGCCTAAATCCAGATAAACATTCCCCCTGATGATGCACGGACTCCCAAGTTATCAAAGTGAAGGCAATCGGAATTTCTGGAAGACGAAACATTAGAAATTTTGACTCTTAATTAATGTTGAATTGATTTTGACGTTAACAGTGGAATTGGATGCCTGTAGATGTTTCAAGAAAACATATGCCGGATAGAATTAAATATGAAAGCTGCAGTTCTTGATCGCTGGGCAAATTTTTTGATATCAAATATTTTATATAATCAGAATTAATCGTATATTCTTTTGCTTGAATCTAGGAAATCTAGTGACTGGAGTGCTTTTGTATATAATTTGCTTTTAATGTAGAGTATGTTGACAAATGCATGTTCCGTACGGATTACATGCATAACTGCAGGTTTTACGGGGACGTTTCACCTCCTGCATACATTGCGATGTATAGAATTGTTTTTCTTCCTTTGAGATATTGTGATTCTGTGGCCTGCTTGAATGCACGATTATCATGTCGATGGATGTCACCGTGGATCCACAATTCAAAGGTTGGGATGCAGAAGGTTATGAATAATTGTATTGTATTGTATTGTATTCAGTGCAGCAAAATCGATAAGAAGCGCATCATTGGATCATGTAATATAATTAATAATAGGATGAATATTTAATACTATCTGATTTTTTTTATTAAATTTTTATTAATGAAAATATTATTTTTTTCATAGAAAAAAAAAGAATAGTATTATTATTTGATATCTTGTATGGCTTTTTATGAATTTATATGATATGTTGACTTTCGATATCTATAAATATATATGGTATTCTAAATAATATATATAACTTTCTATATCTTTATATGAATAATATATATGATTTTTTGATGTCTATAAATTTTCTATGAATATATATGACATCTTAAATGTTATATATAATTTTTTGTATCTTTATATGATATATGAATAATATATATGATTTTCTGATGTCTTATATGATCTTGAATAATATATATATTTTTTTATGAATATATATAATATTTTATGGTTTCATAATATTTTGTATGACTTTTTATTAATATATATGACTTCCTGATGCCTTATATAATTCTAAACAATATATATAATTTTCTATGAATATATATGACATCCCAAATAATATGTATGGCTTTCTAATGCCTTGTATAACTTTCTATCAATATATATGATATTCTGAATAATATATATAATTTTTTATAAATATATATAATATTATAAATAATATATATGATTTCTTAAAGTCTTATATAACTTTCTGTGAATATATATAATATCCTGAATATTATATAATTTTTTGTATCTTTATATGACATCTTGAATAATATATATAGCTTTCTGATACCTTATGTGACTTCTTATGAATATATATGACATCCTAAATAATATGTATAATTTCTGTGAATATATATGATATCCTAAACAATATATGTAACTTTTTGATGTCTTATATAACTTCTTATGAGACTATGTAATATCATGAACATTATTTGACTTCTTGTGTATTTATATGACATCTTGAACAATATATATGCCTTCATATCAATATATATGACATCCTAAATGATATATATGATTTCATATGAACATATATAACATCTTAAATAATATATATAATTTTTTATATTTTAATATGATATTATGTTGGTTATTATGACTTTTTGATGTTTTTTATGACATTCTCTTAATTATTAAGATACAAAAGTCATATATATTATTTAAGATGTTATATATATTCACAGAAAGTTATATAAGACATCAATAAATCATAATACTATTCTTTCTCTATGAAAGAAAAAAATATTTTTATGAGCAAAAATTTAATATAAAAGAAATTGAGCAGTATCAACTATCTATTCTATTATTAATTATACTATGTGGTTCGATATGATTGAATGATGCACTTCATCAATTTTACTGTATTGCACATGATGCACAAAGAATTTCTCAGAAGATTAAATATGGTGTCTCAAAGTTTTGGTACTCTATGGTCTTTAGTGTCATCAACAGATCCAACTAATCAGATATGGTTTTATATTTTTGCAACTGACCTTTTAAATTGCTTACAAATCCTGCACCTTCATTTTAACTTAGAAATGCCATTTTGGTAATTTGGTAAGATATCATTTATAGGTCTCAAAAAAATTCAGAATAATTGAATATGGTATTTATGTGAAAAGTTGAACCTCCGGAAAAAATAATTGATTCCACGTAGATTGCGACAGATTTCAAACATTATATCTAATAAACATCCAAATTATAATTCTAATATGAGTTTTAAATATTATAATTATATTATTATAATTTTAGTTATATAACATATTATTAAAGTATGAACTAACATTAATAATTGTTTGAGAATTTGGGAAGTGTATAATGTCATTCCGTTGAAATTATGCTATAATATAATTGAAGTTTTTGTAATTTCATAGTTAATTTGTCAAGCAACATACATACAGAGACTTCATCTATTTAAACTAAAATTTGAAGATACCATGCATGACTAGAAAAATGGAAAAATTGTTCTCCTCCTATCTAAAACTATGGCTTTTGTGATAATTTTTATACATCGGCATAGCTTGGTCTAAATTTCCAAAATTTCAAATGTCATCGGATCCTCCTAGAATTTTATATAGCCTTTGGTGATACTCAAAAACCATATAGATTGTTTACCTAAAAAAAGAAAAACTTCATGGATTCGACTCAACCTTGGCCGGAAATAATGCATACTATTTATGGATTCGGCTCAACCTTCGGCAAGTCATAATTTGAATTTCACCAATAAACTTAATTAGTGAAGTTCCAGAAAAATTTTGAAATAAACAAATCACATAAGAGGTGACCTAAAAGACCAAACCGCGAAAAATTCAAAGGGAACTTGCGGAATTACTACGGTGATAGATGTCCATCAGCTTTGATGAAGGGTACATAAATTGGAGAGGGGCTGGTTGTGCAATAATTACTCAATGTAATTGGCATAATGGCTATGATATCGGACGGGGGTGGGGCTCATGAGTTAAGAGATGGAAGAGAGAATTGTACCTTTCATTAGATTCATAATTATCAATAAATTTCACCATCAATCATAACATACAAATACCACACCTGTAGGTGTGACAGCAGCAGAATACGAACTCATATAATGTCTCCTTCCCAAAATCCCATTCTATTTACCGTTTGGGCCCGTGCATTGTCCTCCATCTTTTTCCATCAAACCAATTCTAAGTATTCCTGTCACAATCCAGACTCCCGTAAAAAAAATTTAATAAAAAAATATTATTTGATTTTTTAATTTTATATAAATATTTAAATTTTTTTCAACGAAATAAGTACATGTTTAGTAAGGATTCTCGTATATTCCTCACATTTAAATCTTGACGTCCATAGGATTAATAGTTAAAACTCATGCATATTTTCATAAATACTATAATCAGTCCATGATCAGTTTTATTAAACTCATATTATAGTTTTTTTTAGTCCATATAAATTATGAATTAGATTGACTCTCATACCATTTGTGATGATTTAGGATCTCATCCAAATGAATTAGTCGAAAGTTATTATTTAAATTTTTTAATCTTATATAAATATCAAAAAAAATTTGAATCAATAATCGATATAAAACTAAATAGAGTCCTTATAATTTCTTAAAAACACTCGTGAATCAATAGAGAAATATGTTATGGATTTAACGTCAAAGTGAAGGAGCTGATGGTGATAAAAGAATTATCTTTTAGGATTCTAAATAGAGGATACAATTCTTCGCCAATGATTTGGATCGTTGTTGGATCAAGTTATACGATAATTACCATGTCAACAAGGATGGGTTGCTCTAGAGTTCATGCCTTCCGAAGGTTTGGATGAAGATAGGCGGCATTCTCACTGTTTGTGCATGGCTTCTAAGGCCAAGCTAGACCGATTCCGCACTTGGGGGTATGGTTTTAATTGTGCTTGCTCTTTTTCTCACTCTAGACTGTCGTTGCATATGCTTGTTGGTGTTCATGCTTTCTTTTACGTGTTACTGTAGCTGCCATCTAAAGATTTCACCAAGAAACCATAACAACATTCGATTGAAAAAACCATAACAACATTCACCAGTTCTAATACTAGCTTTATGAGAATGTTCCAACCTGAATGACTTGATTCAAATCCACATAACCACCATCCCAGCAAACATTCTGACCTCTATGCCAGATCGAAAACAATATCCACGAGCGGTCCATTAAGCTATACAATTGCAGTTGACTCGGCCTTTTGCAATCCCAAAGAGCATGTCCGTTTAATCATCCCATAAAATTTTATTAAAATTAGAATTGTTATTCCGGGAGTGCAGGAGTATCAAGAATGCATAACTAAGATTGAATCAACTAACCGAAGCCTGTCTCTCGTTGGTAGCTCAAACTTGTAATTCAAATCCATGGAACACGTCCAACCAAGTTTGTAACTCAAATATGCAACCAAGATCGCATAATTATCAAGTCCGAGCTAGAAAGCAAGCTAATCGCATAATTATCAAGTCTAAGCTCAAAAGTAAGCTACGAATTTCCAAAATTTTTATATCATATGGTCCCTACTCAAGTGCAACTAGTCCTCTGCATCTGGACCGGTTAAACCATGCCTCATCTCAAAGCCACTAAATGCCCAAAGCCATTAGATATCAATGAATAATGTAAAGCATTCATTGATATAAAGGCCAATAATTAAACGGATATACGCATTTATTACCATCGGATGCTTATAATGAATTTCCATTTGCAAAAGCATTTTAATCTTTATGGCTCCGCTTGCAAATCTTTCATACCTTCTCCTCTCGGAGACAATCCACATATAGATTATGCTCATTTTGTTTTCACCATCATCAAAGACGTGAGAAACAAACCTAGAGAAGTGGAAAGTATGATATATCCTAATCCAACACATTTACTTTACTTGGTAGGACCAATCTCAATTTGTCCCGTAACCCACATTAACAATAGCAATTAAGACAGGCCCCTTGTTTTTATTCTCGTGCATCTACCTACTTTATCTATAATTTACAGTAGAAATACCGATCAGGTCGGATTGGACGGAACAAGAAGAGTCAAATTGAGTCGGATCAAATCAAGCAAGAAATTTATCATATAAAAATATTATAGAAGAATTATAATTAAAAAAATTTATATCGGATTGGATTGAAGATATGGTATATCATTATACATATTCAATTCGATTTAGATATTTTTTTTCTAAAATTTATATTTATTCTAAATTTTAATTAAATTTAATAAAATTTATTTTATTTAGATTGGACTCGCAATTCTCTTATCCAAATCATACGGAGCTCCTGTTGCTCAACATGAAATCAGATGACGGCATATTCGCAAAGTTTGGTAAAAGGTAAGGCCATCACCGGGTCCCACCCTCTCCATACTCTCACGTGGTGATTCACGAGGACGGCTCCACTTGCTGCCCGCCACGTGTCCCCCGAACATGCATGCTTCCTTCGCGTCGAGGTCAACAGTAGCATGGCATCACTGACTCCCCGGGAACCGATTCGAGGCGCCCACCTTGTGCAGTAATAAAGCCGAAAGAACAAGCCCACCGCCCTTAAGACATAAGTATATAATACCTAGTTTTACCTGATGCTAAACCCACATCGAGCTAAGACACTCACCAAGACCATATCACCGTCGCCGTATCTTGAAGAGATTCACCCCCCTTAAAATAAAAAAGATACGATATTTTCCGTTTTGGTAACCAAATATACGATATTAAAATGCACTTGGACCTCTAAGAAGGGAAGTCATTACGGGATCCCTCTCCCTTCCTCAATTGGAGATCAAATCACGGGCTTCCTTTCTCCATTTGCATCAGGTCACGAAGGTCACGCAATCTTTTGGGCCCCACATGGTCTATCTAAAGCAGGTGCTGTTATAGTATAATCTTACGAAGACATCAAAACATTCTGCAAAAGGTAAATAAAAATAGCATTGTCTTAAGGAGGAAAAAAAAAAAAAAAAAAGGAAAAAAAGCAACTTAAACGAGGGGGAGTGGTTCGAGTACAAACCAAATGCGAGGCCGTCCTACCGTCACATTTGGCCACATCAACGCGCTAACTTCCGCAGCGGCAGGTGCCCATCGCTCCCATTATTTTGCTTGAATTTTGCTGTCTTCTTGTATGTAATACCGTACCGTGCATCAGGCAAGGTCCATCCTACTCGCACCTTTGGCAATCATAGCCTTCTGGCTATATAACTTGGATACGTAAAGGAGAAGCAAATAGAAGAAGAGAAATGGAAGATGCTGCTAGAAACGATCTAACGCGGCAAGTCTGGGGAAATCCATTGGTGTCCATCTCCAAGCCACAGCAGAATGCTTCCCACGGCCCGCAAATAGGTGGGCCCTACCGCCACTTAGGCCCGCCTCTCAGCCCGGAGCCCCGCCGCCGGCCCGGCGTTCCCCCCGCCTCCCCCTTCTCCCATTTCCTGCCCTCCGCCGCTCGCTCGCCGCCTTCCCTCGCCGCCGCCGGCCCTTTCCACCACTTGCGGTCTTTCTCTCAGCCGGCCTTCTTCTCTCTCGACTCCTTGCATCCGCTGAGCCCTCCGCCGTGCCGGGACTCCACGCCGACGACCTCGCTCTCCGACTCGGTGTCCGCCGACGTCTCCATGGAGGACCACGATGCCAGCTCCCGCTCCCCGCCGCTCCCCCCGAAGGCTGGCGGCGCCGCCCGGGCGGCAGCGACCGGAGATGGCCTCCTTCCCCACAATTCCCACCGCCGCTCGCAGAGCGAGATCCCCTTCGCGTTCTTCCAGCCTTCACCATCACCGGCGAGCTCTCCTCTGCCGCCCCCGGCGTCGGCGGCGCCGCCGCAGATGGTGAAGCTGGAGCCCGATTGGGATCGGTGTATGAATGCCGAGGCAGCCGGTGACAAGAAGCCAGAAGTGGATTCGGGCGACGATTTGTTCAATGCTTATTTGAATTTGGATAGTTTGGATACGCTGGATTCTTCCGAGGACAAGCGTGAGGATTTGAATAGCAGGGCTAGTGGAACCAAGACGAATGGCGATAGCAGCGAGAACGAAGCCGAGAGCAGTGTGAATGAAAGTGGTGGTGGTGGTGTCAAATTCTGGCCACATCATAGCCCGTCGGTGGAGAAGAGGGAAGGGACCAAGCGCAGTGCGGTGGGTGATCCCGTCCCCATCGGAACCAGTAACCGGCATTGCAGGAGCCTTTCGATGGATAGTTTCGTAGGCAAGTTGAACTTTGGGGAGGAGTCGCCGAAGCTGCCACCTTCCCCGGGATTCTTGGCAGCTCAGACCCTGCAAGCCAACTCAAAGGATGGGGCATCGAATGTGTTTAGCTTGGAGTTTGGAAAGGGGGAGTTTAATCCAGCTGAGATGAAGAAGATCATGGCGAATGAAAAGCTTGTGGAGATGGCATTGACGGATCCAAAGCGTGTCAAGAGGTGCCTTGATATGTTAATTCTTTCCTAGTGAGAAGTGAAGAGGGATGGTGAGCATGGATGGAGATAAATTTCCTGCTTACTTTTTGATCTCTTGATGTCAGGATTTTGGCAAACCGGCAGTCGGCTGCACGTTCTAAGGAACGCAAGATGAAGTATATTGCAGAATTGGAGCACAAGGTGCAGATCTTGCAAACAGAGGCAACCACATTATCAGCACAGCTGACTTTGTTACAGGTGAATTATCTCCGTCTTTTTTTATTGGTAACTACCGTGGTAAAACTAAAATAGTAGCAACCCCAGCCGAATATATGAGATATATGATGCATTGTTTAACTTCCTTCTAATATGCTTCCAGAGGGACTCTGCTGGACTTTCAAGTCACAACAATGAGTTGAAGTTTCGGCTTCAAGCCATGGAGCAACAGGCACAATTAAGAGATGGTAATACTCTTTGACTTTCACTAGAGGTGTTTGGGTATTGATACCAACACTAGTCGGGGAAAGGAAAAAAAAAAAAAAAAAAGGAAAAAGATGGATTCTTAATTTGTAAGTAGCAGTGATGAACCGACATGTGAAGGACCTTTGAAAATTAGGATTAGGAGTGGGAAGGTAATGCAGTGTGAAGAGTGAAGGGCAGTTCAATCGCCCAAATTAGTATTCAAAGTTTACCACACAAAATGAAGGGAACTTGGATGGAAGAACGTTTTGTTTTGTGGAGGAAGTCTTGTCCAAAGTTTTATTAATATATAAAACTCAACCACCCGCTCTATACCATACAGTAGAAAGCATATAGGACTCAATCCCTAATTTGGGCACTAAATCCAATATGAAATCATACTAGAAATAAGGGAACATACAATAATAATTCAACAACAAATATATTAGAAAAGGGCGGCCTAGTGCATGAGCCTCTTGCCATTGCAGGGGTTCTAGGAAGGGTCCCCTATCCCTACATGTAGAGAGGTTATTTCTATATTTCAATCCCGTGACCTCGAGGCCAAGGATCACCTTCTCAACTACAAATATAAAAACCTAGTGCAAAATTGATACTATCTCCAACGAAAAATTCATAGAAAAATCTGGCAAAAATATTTGCTTGTCAAACTCTTCACTCATGAATTGAAGCTTGGCATGATGCAACCGATCTTAGTATTTGTCGGCTGCATTAGTTTACTCAACAAAGTAGGAAACATAGATGTTTGTGCTCGTGGAATAGGCATCATAACATTGTTCAACGTCTGGCTTAGAAGGTAGTTTAGAAAAAACCTGGTTTGGCTTTTTGCTAGAAAAGAAAAAAAAAATTCCTACTTTAGTTGATTTTATGATCTTAACAACTGAAAATTTAGGCACTGTATGTGACCCAACATGGTTCAATTGCTCCTAGAGGGTGATTAATTTAAAAACGGTGTCAATTAGTGTACGAGTCTACTACTCTTATATTTCATTCCTATGGTCCTTTAGATAATCTAATCTTCACCTGATATTCAAATATCAGCTAAATTTTCTACCACACCTCAAAGCAATAGACATTCATCTTTCAATTCCTTGTGACATCTAGCTAGAATTAACCTTGCTACTTATCTAACCATGCTACTTATCTTCTTGCATTCAGCAGTCCTACATTGTGGCGTTATTAAACTATCCTCTTCCAATCACATCATATCATCCAAACCAAGAAGCATTCAGCTTCAACGAATTTGTTTTTTGAGAAAATGCTTCATTTCTATTTACTTCTTCTTCAACTGCAAACTGATCCTTGAGTTGTCAACATTGAAGATGCTACCACTGTACCGGATAGAGTTCATTCATTTGTTGTTGAAGACTCCCTTTTAGCCAGCAGACACATAGTGCTAACACGGACACTGCCCCGCATCAAGTCTGCACACGTGGTAGTCGAAGAGGATATGCATTGGTGATAGGTGCATTGTTGCATCAAATCCTCACTTGTGGTAAGTGACAGAACGAGAGCTGAGTAGGTACTCTGTCCACATAATAATGTTGGCCTTTATACTGATGGTACAAAGGTCTACATTCTGTACAACTTCCCTAAGGGGTTCATAAAACTTTCATTTTTGATACTTGATGTGTAACATTATCATTTGCATCTGACCTATAGTGAAGGGTCATCTGTCACCTCTAATCTGCCACCTTAGTTTGCTTTGTGCTGCAATGTGACAAAAGTTACAGTGTGCTTCATCCATGTCTTCTCCCATTTCACTAACTCGGTCTCATTTCCTGTTTTCAGGTCTCTGTTTCCTCCTCGTAACTCATGACCGTAGCCATTTGCATGTAGGATAGGTCCTGGCCTAGGGGCGAGCTTTATTCTCTTATAATACAATATATATGTGTATCATATAGTTATTTGCCCTGCTTGTATTACTTTTTCCTGTGATTTCCACAGGATGCCTTCTTATCCCTTCCATCTTTCATGGCTCGATGATGATTGACCTTCCGAAAATCGCTCTTTAAGGTTTTTGCTTGAGTGTCGCAAATTTTCCTTAGTTTGCTTCCTCATATCAATGGATATATGGTGAGGAATAGCAGTTATGGAAGTATTAATAGAAAGTTGAGTAATGTATCTTGTTGTCAATTGATGGTGGGTTTGATGTTCTCAGAGCATGACTGAATTAGTTATACTTTGGTGCTAAAATGCATGTGAAACACATAAATTAGTTATGCATAACACCACGATGTTCAAAATGCCTAAATATGAAGTCTCCAAATATTTGTTAGTTGTTACCGATGCATCCTGTGGTCAGCAAATTAACAGGAACATGACCGATATGTTCTAGTTCATGGTTGGAAAGTAGTTGGTCCACATGTCTTAGGATATGGAGAACATGATAAACAGTGTGGATTGCCAACTTGAATATTTACTCTGCGTTTTGACACGGGCTTAGTGTTGTTTGTGTGTACTGAATTTTCTGCTTGCCCTACTTTTCTTCTTAGGGCTGTGTCTCTAATTACTTTCACCGATCCATTTTAATCTTTTTTTGTCTAAAATTTGTACTGGATTAAGTCATATATGCGCTGACTGTCGGGAGAGAAGCTTCTTCCAGTCCCAGCAACTTCTCATGTTGACTAATCTGTTCACCTCTTCTTGACAATGCTGAAAAAACATTTATAGTGTCTGCAGCATTTTTGGAAGTAAGCAAGCTAGCAAAGGTCATTTTTTTTCTGATGCTCCATAATTTAACTGAAAATCTATCTTTTGATTCAGCTATTTCTATCAGCATTTCTTTCAAACCCTGGAACCAAAAGCTTTGTTGGTTTACATGCAATGTCTGCATGTTCAGGTCCTGTCATGCTTCCTGCGTAACATCAACCCCATGGCATAATGACACCATGTCCATTTGTTGACTACATAGGGTACAATTAAACCTTGAAATTTGTCCGAAATAAGATTTATTTACATGCATGCATACATACAATAGGATAATACATATAGACACATGCAGAGTAGAATAATGTCAAATTTTGATGCCCGCAATGAAATCAATAGCTATGTTAGCAATCAGACATCTGTGAGATTATTTTTGCACACCACCCCCCTTCCCTACGATTTTGATGCTTTGCTATAAGTGTCCTCCAGTTGAATACTGCAATTAAACTGTTTGATAATATATCATGTAGCTTTGAATGAGGCACTGACTGCGGAAGTTCGGCGGCTGAAACTTGCTACTGGAGAGGTGGTTGATGATTGTGCTTCGAACAACTTGAATCAGCAACTTCCAATCAACCCTCAGATGTTTCAACTGCTGCAGCAGCAACAGCAGCAACCTGCACAGCTCCCTCTCTACCAATTGCAGCTGCAGCAGAACGCTGCTGGCAAGAATCATGAATCAGAAAAGTAACTTGAAGGCATTAAATATATAAGGCGGAAATTAATGAAAGCATCATCCAAGTGTTTATGCCACCATTTCAGGTAAATGAAGCGAAATTTCATCATTTGTTAATCTGATTTCTGGGAGGAGGTCGTTTGCAAATTATCCCATATATATATATATATATATATATATATTTCCAGACATGGCTTTTTTTTTTTGTTTGTTTGATTTAAATATGGATTTGGGGGATTGAATTTTTGTATATATACTTTGTAGTTACAGTATTTGCTTTGTTTGTCATGGATGAGAGGACTGAGAAAAATGTTCTTCTGGATGACATTTTTTTTGTTATATAACTGTTTACCTTTCAACAAACCTGCAGTATTCTTTGCGGACTTGTTTTTTTTTCCCTTGAGGTGCTTAGCCTACGTAACTGAAATGTCTGCTTCAAGCTGTTAAAGGAACCATCAAAGTTTTAGCTTGCCGTTCGTGTAAGAATTTCCCAGAATATGGCCTGTCCCTATAGAGACGCTGTAGCGTGTGACTTAGAGAGTTCCCGATGCCTTCCATGGATGATCAGGTTGCTGAGGATGATGGCTTATTATTATTGACGATGACTTTGGTGGCAAAGGCTGCCATGCGTGAAATGATCAATGCCGGATGAAAATATAATGGATGAGGATGCGGAGTATAGTCTGGTGTTGGTTGCATGGTTTACGTGTTGCTCTTTAGATTGCCGTGATCAACCTACTGATGCTTGTTTTGGTGACCTAATATTGCGATGCTGTTATGACATCAGATTATCTTCTTTCACTGCTACGAAAATTTGTGCAGATGTTTTCTTAGTTTCATGTCGTTGAAAAGATTTTAAATACGTGTATGAAATCAAAAAATTTAAATAATATCTTTTAGTTAATATTTTTTAACAAGATCCTAGGTTGTTATAGATGTTATTAAAATTGACTATATTTATTGATGCTGACCGTGATGTTTATGAATGGGTGCATTGATCTTCGTCAGAACTTAAATATGAAGAATATGTAAGGATTTATATGAACTGTATTTAGTTTTATATTGATTATTCATTTTAAGAATCTTGAATATTTATATAAGATTAAAAAATTTAAATAATATTTTTCAGCTATTCTATTTGGATGAAGTATTGGATTGTTACAGCTGCTATCTCACTGGCCTTACAAAAATATGTCTACAATTTCTATGGTTTCGAAGCCAGTGGTAGCATTCTTATTTTTTGAGGGAAATTACGTAGTATCATTCTTACTATTTCCTATTTATTGGCATGATAAAGTAAAGTTTGGATTATCAAAGCGCTTACTACTTTGAAGCAAATATTCCTTGGTCCTAATTCCTCCACCTTATAACCTTCATGAACAGATCTATCACCACCTTTGAGAAAATTTTTTAAGCGTGTAGTTGCTCAAGCTCTATTGGACCAAATAAAGTGCCGCTGAACCCACAAACTTTAATCTCATTGGAAAGCCTGCAACTCCAGAATGGAACCATTGATAAGTGTTTTAAACTTGATGGCAAGAACCAGTTGAACGAAAAAGAAAGAGGATATGGCACCTTAGAGAAGGCAGATGGAATAGCATACGTCAAGGAATAAGCTTTCTGTGGCCAAACGAATCGTGGGACAATAACTGAAATATAGAATCTGACAAAATGAGGTGACACCGATTGTTATTTCAAGATAGAGAATAAGCGGCGACACGATTCTTTATGGTACTAAAAAAATATCGTAAGATACCGTGTATGATTGGATGTCGCTATCCAAATACTCTTGAAATTTATAAATTTATGTTTTTTTTAGTATTCTGCCGTACGTGCATAAGCGCACGTGGCTGTCCATCTTACGATGGACGCTGTCCAATCACGCACAGCATGATATTTTTTCGATGCAAGAATCTACTTTGAATAAGTGAATGAGCATGGAGTCTAAAAGTTCAGTTCTAAAGTCTTATTTTTTATTTTTTATTTAAAAATAGGACAAGTTGATGAACCATTTGCTAAGCAATCCATACCTATATACCTTCTAGAGAATACATATGAGCCAACTTTCAAAGATGACATCCTTTGCTATGCAGTTCTTTCAAAGATAACGTCTATAGATCTAATATTGTACTAAGAAATTCTTGATTGCATGATGACATCAAATGTCTCACTTCTTCATGTATTATTATATTGCATAAGAGTTAAAAATCACTATTTTATAACACATACTATTTCTACCATTTGTCCCGCATCCATGCCGACGTTACCATCAGCTAGTGAGATATTCTAAATATGCTTCTTGGCTTAATTATTTTTTGAAAAAAAGCACCATTTCTTGCTTCAGATTGGATTCCAACCATCATCTCTTTTGGTCGACGTGATGACAACCATCCATGCATCTTCCTCGCATGCACGGCATATGCATGACACTGGAACATATCTAATACTAGAATGGTAATGCCAATTTATTACTTTTCCGGTCAAATTATAAGAAATGGTTTGCACCACCATGTTTGAGGTCTGATGCAACTTTCACAGTGTGGTAAGAAGGGTGCGATACATGCATCGCATCTCATCAGGTTATCTCCTGATCCACCATCAGCCACATATTGCAATGTAAAAGAATTCCAAATTATCACCAGGAAATCTTGATCTCATCCACTTTGCTCCTTCAATTTCTTTCTTTCAACAAGACGACGCGCTGGTAGCATTCAATGAGAAATCCATGCTTCCAATGAAATAAATAAATAAATGAGAAAACCAGAGCACATTACAGTTTGTATCACAGTCCGTGGGCGGGGCCATGCTTCTTGACATGTTCAAAACACCAATCCAATTCCCAACTCGCGTTCTCTCGCTCACTGTTTTTACTCGCGACGAAGGCTTCCCACCCGCTGCTCCCGCTGCAAAAGCGAATAAAACCCTAGACAGCCAAAGGCCACCGCCCTTGCTCACTCTTCCCCGCGCACCACCTCTGCCTCCGCCGCCTCAAGAACCCTCTCATGGACTGCACCTCCTCCGCCGTCGGCACCGCCGCCACTGCTGCCAACCTTCTCTTTATGATTAGTATTATTATTTCCATTTGTATTGCCGCCGCCGCCACCATCACCGCTTGGTGAATCGGTCGCGCCGCTCAGCGGTTTTGATTGTGTGGCTGTTAGAAAGTTGATACGTTTTTATTATTTTTCTTTTTTTATCTCCATTCTTCGACTTGACGAGAAGGGAAAGAGAGAGGGAGGGGATGGCGTCGTCGCTGTTGATGAACCAAGCGCTAGGTTCGAGGAACGCGGCGCTGAGCTTTGGCCTGAATGTTCGCCGTCCGGGCGCCGGGACCTATACAAGGTTGGTTTTTGGATTTGATCGTAATGTTTTCATGCCATTGATGGATCTGTCGGAAAGGTCCTGAACTGGATCATGGTACGCTGTGGTTCCACTTTATGGTAAAAAAAATTGATCTTTCATATATAGTTTTTTTGTTGAAGATATACGGTTCCACTTTGTGCAGAAAGCTTACTTTTTTTTAGTCCTTTTAAGATTTATGTAGATGACCCGGATTATTTGAGGAGTGCCCCCTTCCCTTTTTTTTTTTTTTTTTTTTAAAAAAAAAGAAAGCTAATGCAGGGCCAAAGAAAAATCTTTGCTGGTGGTAGCATGTGATGGATGCTGTTTGAAGGGGCTCTGATAGGTTAGAAGTTTTTCTTCCCCCCCTCCGTTTTTCGTTTGATATTGTCGGGAGTGATGTTAGATCAGTGAGCGATGGGGATGTTGTGGATGATTTGATGGTTTCGGAGAGAAAAAGTTTGTCTTGGTGAAAATGGGAGATTGCACAAGTGTGTGGGTTTGGTCTTGGGGTGAGAAACTTTATTATTTAGAAGTGATATAATTTCATTCTCAGATCCTTCGGAAAACAAGTAGAGTTAATCTAGAGGCTTTGAGCAAGCATCAGTAGAAGAGAAAAGGTAAGGAAGTTGGATCACCTCTTCAACAAGAGAATGAGGGATGGTGATAGTTGAAACAAAGAACAAACAAAAGAAGACAACTAGAAGTAAGTTTACTCCAACAGGATAGCACCAGACATCATGTTATGATTGCAAGGAGAGGGCTTCTTCCTTGGAAAAAACAAAGTAATAGATGGGATGATCGACTACCAGGTATTCTCCATTATCAACGGAGGTTGTTATGAAAATTTTTAGTTCCTCTGCTTCCAAATCTGTGTACATACGGTGAATAGTACAACCATCCTCCATGCTTTGAGGTTTCCTTGCCACCTGTGCTAACAATTAAGTCTAATTTCTGTACAATTATGATTGATGATCTCTCTCTCTCTCTCTCTCTCTCTCTCTCTGTATATATGTGTGCGTGCGTGCGCGCATGTGCGTGCGTGTTTGCATTATACCATACATCATGGTACTTATGTACAAATGTATGTGTATGCATCTATACCATAAACCAAGATAGAAATAAAAGCTTAAAGACTTTAAGAATGTACAATGAATTCATCCATAGGAAATTTAATGGAAGTTTCATTCAAAGTTCCCTAGAACTTAATAGAGGAGATGTTGGTTATAGTTTTCAGAGGATTAGGTATGTTTGGAATGCCTCAACAGTTCGTGTACGATTCAGATGCACAAGTAATGAAAGAAAAATCACTAATGGCATGTTTGGTTGCCGGTAAGTAGGCACACTAAGTCACTGCAAGTATGCAGAAAGTCACTTTGGGTGTTTGGTTGTCTCAAAGTGGCCCAAAGTGAGTTCCCATTCTGAGAGAACTTGGGTTTGTAAATACAAAAATTAACTTCAGCTGGTGGGAAGCTAAAGGCACTTCAATGAAGTGAGTCCCTCTCCATTCACTTATGGACAATGAAATATGCTGTAAATTTTGTTATTCCACACTAACTTGCAATTGGATGCCCCAACAGTTGGGTCTGTCTATTCATCTGAGACCATTCTAGGTGGGTCACATGTATTTATGGCTTCTATTCATATTTGGAACTAAACCAACATAGAATAGCATGGTGAACCTACCATTCATTTGAGTATAACCATTCCAAAACCAAAGTGTTGCTATACATGGCTTTGCTTAGAGTCTTCCAATGGATTGCACTGATATTGGCTTTATAGGAGATTGGTAGTGAAAGCTTTATAGGTGTTATTACATGAATCAATGCATGGATTAAAGCGTCATCCATGCTAGTGAACTGGCATGTATCTTGCTAGTGCCTTATCGGCATACAACGTGGCTGCGTGCTAGTGCTTGGTACACTGTTGTATCAGTGGCTGTGAATGGTGCAAAGGACTGGCATGGCATGGCACAAACATGGTATATACCATGCCACTGTCAAGCAGCTGTCATGGATGAGATACTTTAATTCTTTGATTATAGGACCTTTAGGGTGGAGTGGAGCTCATATTTCTTACAATGAGCACCAATGTGTAGTTGATAAGCTTTGAGATATTCTTTATATGAGGAAGAAGAGGGCAGATGATAAATTCATGAATTTGGATAAGACACACATGTATGTCAGGTGCAAATTGACAACTATGTCACTAAAGAAAAAATGGATAAGGCACATATGTATGTCAGGAGCAAAATGACAACTATGTTACTAGAGGGAACTTTAGATGGCAATGTTGATTGTATAGTTTGATCCTTAAGCTAAGGCTGTGTCAAAAGCTTGCAGCAATAGTGTTGTGCATGCATCAATTAGTTGCTCATCAAAATGAATATATGAGAGCACATGACCCATGGTCTTTACTTTCTCATAAAGGGCCTATTTGGATGCCTAGCTAACTTATCTTAGAATAGCTACTCCCCATGAAAGGAGCTGTTGAGGGAAACAACCCTATGAGGGAAAAAAAATCCAATGATCCCTAGAGGCTGCTGAAGGCTCATCCTTAAGAATAGGATAAGAAATTCTGATAATTAAGTGATTTATCTTATCCATGAAAAATATGGATGAGAGAATGGATGATCAAAATGTGCTCTTAGAGATTGAACATATTTCTTATATGATCAAAATGTGCTCTTATATTAGGGAAGAGAATGGATGCTTGGAGCTGGTTTTTCTTTTGTTTGTTTCCCCAGTTGTGCAGAAGATAGGGCTGCAACTAAGAAATGCTGATAACTAGTCACATTTGTGAGTTCGTAAGACTCCTGTACAACACTAGGTCAAGTGAAAAACGTTAGGTTTCCAATTTTTTATATGACAAGGATTCACAATTTATGTGGTTTTTTTTCTTGAAGATGAGATGTGGAAGGAGCAAAAGAAAGGATACACTTTAATTTTGGTGAGTGTCATAGAAGACGAAGTGGATAGGGAGGTATTGGAGTGTATGCACATTTTTGTTATATAAAGATGGAATGAGGGTAAATTGTGTTTGTTATTGCCAAATTTGCATGCAAGTAAATGGGGGCTCTTGATTGTTTTGGATGCTTGCATGCTATATTTGATGACAATCTCCAAGTGTACTTGTCTACTTGACAAGGTGGAGGTGTCAACTATCTGTTGATCAACTTCAGCACCAAGAACTCATGCGATTTCCCTGGGTCCTTATTAACAAAGACAGGTATGATGCTGGCATTAGTTAAGCTGTGCCAAATGATATTAGATAAAGTTAGAACTCTTATTCCAGAAGTACAACCAATCTAGTAATATGAAAAATTTATGTGACATAGCTAAATGAAATCCAACCATTTGGCATGTCAGTTAATAAATCTCCGATCAGCAGACACAACACTAACAAACAAAAAGGAAGATTATGGTCAAGAAGGGAAAAGAATATTGAATGTAAAGTTCTATTTTACGAGTAAATTGTGAACCTCATATTCATCTTGAAAGCTAACAATGGTTTAAAAATTTAAAAGAAAAAACACATACTTTAGAGAACTGTTTTGCCGCTCTTCCCCCCTCTTCCATATCTGTTTTTACTGCTGCCCTTCTTTTTCCTTTTCTTGTTCTACATCAATAGCAAACCTGAAGCAAAGTTCTTATTGCTTGTCCGGTCCAATATGGAAACTTGATAATAATGAACTGGGGGAGATTTTGGCTATTACCTGGGATTCACCATGCTCTCGATAAAGAAATAAAAAGGTTTTGTCAGTTCATGTTCTGTTTACAGAAACAAAATAAATTATGCAGTGTTTGTATTGATGGACATAATACTTGCAATGGATACATGACGCCGCGGAAGCTCTTAAGGATATTTACTGTTACAAGACAGTTTTTGCAGCTCTACTTCATTTGCATGGATGACTGGTTATGCATGTTCTGACCTAATATTATGTTTCGCATGTATGTACATGCAGGACACAAAGATGGATATCTCCAGAAGCAACTGTTATTTCAAATTATCTTCCTATGCGGAGCCTTGAAGTCAAAAACAGGTTAGCTAAATATGTTTGGGTTTTGGTTATGCATGGGGATATGGAGTTAATGATTAGTCTTCTTGTATATTTATTATCATAAATATAGTTTGCCAATCTGTCCACTAAACTGCTAATGTTTGTGATTGTGCTATTCAACTGCAATCAAAGACTGTAGTTAAAGGTTGTAGGAAGACAAATTCCACTATATCATTTTCAAAACTTATAATTTGTGCAAAGAAATAATTTCAAACATGATATGCATGCCTGACTTACATTTGCTTTATAAAATGTTCTACCTTCTCTATGATTTGGGCTGGCAAGTCTCCTTCACAGCATTGATGCCCACTTGACAGTACAAGCCATTTTGTATTCTTCCTTATAGTGTTGAATAGTCAGAGTAATTCACGACCCACCTTTCTATTAGTTCAGCTCATGCCACTTGTTCCTGCTGCTTCAGGTAGGTCCTACCTTTCAATATCATACATTTGAGGTTGTCTTCACCTTTCCTTCCATGTCTTCCAGCTTTATAGTTTATAGACAACAATTTTATTCCTGTTTTAATTCTGTAAACCACTTCTTCTAAATCATGGCTGTGAATAATATACTCTTTCCACCTATTGTTTGCATGGATCAACTTAACCATCTGTCAGATCCATTTCACACTTCTTTGGTTTCAGTTGCCCATATATTTCCTTTGAAGCGACTGACACTATCTTATACATGCAACACATCATCACTATGATTCTGATATTTTTCCTATTTCTTTTTCTTTCTTGTCCTGGTCTGTTAGAAAATTCTTCTTCCTGCAATATTACTAAGGGGACAACGCACCAAATTCTCCATATTTTAAAAAGTTTCTTATAGTTTGAGCAAAAATATGCTTTATGAGTCAAAGATTTGCCACATTGCTTTTATCATGTAATTGTATGGATCTTCTCTTGTACAATTTGAGCTACAGCTAAATAGGATTTGTGCCAAATCTTATATGTCTAAATTGGATGAAAGGTCATGTATATTTAGAATCCAGACCATCAATCATGATCTTTCAACTTAAAATATCTGAGAACCAAAAGTTCTTTCTTTGAATTAATTTGTGACAACAAAAAGTTTTCATGGAAAGGAATAATACTTTTATATTTTGGAAACGTACAAGTTTGCAGAATGTCCACATCTTTTCAAAGATGTTCAGTTCTTGATCACTGTTTTGGATTTTAATTTTATGTGAACTACCGAGCATTTTGGCATTACAGATATATGGGTCTACAATTGCGATACATTTGGCTCTCTTAATATGGTGGTAAGGAACCTTTAGAGTATTTGGTTTGTTATTTTAGATTTTTTTTTTTTTCTCATATTTTGTGGATCATCATTAAAGGATTCTCAGTTCTGGTGGCCTGTTGTTTACTCTGCCTTGACATGATTTAGGCTCAGATGCTACCAATAGGACTCTCTCTCACACACACATGCATGCATGCATGCATGCCTCCTTACAAAAAGGATAGATTTGTCCCCTCTTGTTTCATGTTTAAGAGTTTTCTTGCTCAACATAGTTTCATGATCATGCTTCCATGTGAAAGAAAACCGCATAATCATTGATCCCGATCTGACAGTTCTACTGATCATAACATAAGCTGTGCAATCTATTATGGTGACTCAGGTAGACCTGCTCAACATCCTCTCCATCATTAGATACCTTTGTAGCTTAATGAAAGAAGAATGGTTTTGTGAGATCATGATGCATACCAATTTATTAGTTGTTCTATAGGTCTGTTGGAAGATACTGTCTTGGAGCTTAATATTCTCTTATTTCATTTTCCCTCATAGTTCAGAGGATTAATGCTTGACTTGACTGCCAGAATATTGTAGGGCTTGAATGGCTGAATGCATATTCTTCTGCTCCTAATAATTCTCTTGGTATTTGCTGCTTCAGGACATCAGTGGATGATATTAAGAGCCTCAGATTAATCACAGCCATCAAGACCCCATATTTGCCCGATGGGAGATTTGACCTTGAAGCCCATGATTCCCTGATGCACATGCAGATTGTCAATGGTGTTGAGGGTGTAATAGTGGGAGGTACAACAGGAGAGGGCCATCTCATGGGATGGGATGAACACATCATGCTTATCGGGCATACTGTCAATTGCTTTGGTACGTCGATTAAAGTGATAGGGAACACTGGAAGCAACTCAACAAGAGAGGCAATCCATGCATCCGAACAGGGCTTTGCTGTAGGCATGCATGCAGCACTTCATATCAATCCTTATTATGGGAAGACATCCTCCCAAGGACTAGTCTCACATTTTGAGAATGTTCTCTCCATGGGCCCAACCATCATCTATAATGTGCCATCAAGAACTGGACAAGATATTCCTCCGTCCATTATATATATGGTTTCGCAGAATCCTAACATGGTAGGTGTCAAAGAATGTGTCGGAAATAATCGAATCAAGGAATATACAGATGAGGGAATGGTAATATGGAGTGGTAATGACAATGAATGTCATGATTCTAGGTGGACTTACGGGGCAAATGGAGTGATATCCGTTGTTAGCAACCTTGTTCCAGGTCTGATGCATGATCTTATGTTTCGGGGAAAGAATCCTTCTCTGAACTCCAAGCTGATGCCTTTGATTGATTGGTTGTTTTGCGAGCCAAATCCTATAGGCCTTAACACTGCTCTGGCTCAGCTGGGAGCAATAAGACCTGTTTTCAGGTTGCCATACGTTCCTCTTCCCCTTGAAAGAAGGATCGAATTTGTCGGTATGGTGGAGGCCATCGGAAGGGAGAATTTCGTTGGTGATAAGGATGTCCAAGTCCTTGATGATGATGACTTCATACTGGTGGGTCGATATTAGCGTATGCTTTATTATGCTTGGCATTTTGATGGCTTTTTTAACTGTTGTTCGGTGAATTGATGACTGGATGATAGTGTTGTATGACTTGTAATCACAAATGAAACTGATTAGAGTTCAACCGGCCAGTTATGATTTTGGTGTGAGAAGTTTGGGAATTGCTTTCTTATCAATGATCTTTAATAAAATTCTGAAAATAATAGGTTTGATTTTCAATCCTACGTGGGCTCTTAAGAAGCTTAATAGCTGAGGCTTAATTTCTTCCAATTTATTAAAAACTTCCTATCGGGAGCACTAAAAATAAAAACTTTCTATTATAATTTTTTTGAGTGATTTTTCCGAGTTACCTAGCATTGCTCTTTTATATTTCGTTACATTTCTTGAGGACGGTTAAGTAATCAAGTATCAGTTAGGGCTTTTGCCCAAAATAAAGCATCGTTTAGGGATTTGAGAATAATTCTCTCTATAAAGCTATCGGCCTTCCGGCAAACGATTACGCATCTATCTCTCCCTCTCTCATGGCTCCCAAGAAGAATAAGGAGGGCCGTGGCCAACGCTCCACCACTCCGGGACAAACCTCGACATCTGATCCCAATCCCACCGCGACCTCTCATTCTGCCTCCACTCCCACTGGCGACGCCACCACCGCCTCCCTTCTCTTAATTTTAGATCTAAGACATGTTCATAATACTGAGTTCGGACTTGGGTAGCTCAATTAGGTCTAAGCAGTTGATCAAACCGAATCAAGAGTTGGTTAGAAGGGATCAACAATTCTTAAATTGACCAGCCTAACAGGATTAAGTCTGGGTCAAGATCGAGTCACGATCAAGAAAGACCTAATTAGGCTCAGAGGTTAGAGTCTGGATTGTAGGCTAAGCTAATTGGTTCTGACTCAACAATTTGGTGTCTAAGGTAAGTTTGGCACATACGACCGACTGATTTTTCCGCTGGAAGCCCAAGGAGCTCAATCGCTAAGTAGTTCGGCCAAAGTCCGGCTGCTGGGAGTCCGCAGGAGCTCGACCGCTGAGGAGTTCGGTCGGTTGAACGGGTTCGATGGAGCTCGGCCGCTGAGAAGTTCGGTCGGTTGAATGGATTCGAAGGAGCTCGGTCACTGAAGAGTTCGACCAGCTGAAGGGGTATGGCTAAGATCCGTCTCCGTCGATCATGGATAAATTGTGGTATATGAATTATTTGGTTCGGTTGCAGATGGTATGAGTTTAATACTTCCACAAAAGAAATTCATTCGCGTGGCTAAGTGTCAATTGAAGTACATAATCATTTTTATGGTTCTTTTTGAGGGGGACTAATGCAATTTTATTTAATATTGTGCAGTGAATCCTCTTGGTGATCTCGGAAAGCAGATTTTAGTAACGTCCAAGTTTCTCGGTAATGCTGCACTGATGGGTCCGGTATGTTGGTTTTGGGTCTTATGACATTTTAAATGTGCTAATAAAAACCGGGAAAACTGCATCGGTTGTTTCCTATTTTAAAACTAAAATCATTGCCAAATGCTTTCTCCTACTTACTGGTGTGTGCGATTCCACATGCATGCTTTGTTTTCAACTGGCATGAATATGGTGGGTGTGCCAACAGAAGCATGCTATAGCATGCATCTGTTGAAGGATGTGGAACGGCTTAGCCGATTTATTATTGTCGTCGTCGTCGTCTGAATTCTTTTTGGCTACCAACATACGGTGATTCTTTTTGCAACTACCAAAATAATTTGAAGGTTAGGTGGTTTTCTGTCAACAAGGTTAGCTTGCCTTTGATACGACAATAGGTGACAGAAATAAGGGTGTCGGTGACTCAGATATGGCTTCGATCGGACCTGGATCATAATTCATAAAATTAAAATTGGATGATATGATGCTTTGTTCAAAGCTAATACTAGATATTAGTCGAGAGTCCATTTATAATTTGATAAACTTTAACGATTAGATTATATTGTGGGGGCACCAACTAATAGTTGTTTTATTGTTATTTGAGTAAAATATGTGCGAAGAACTGCAATTATGTTGGATGCGTGATGCTCGAATCAAAGCTTTATGCGTTTTTTGTGGAGAATCAAAGCTTTATTTTATAAAGCTATTTAACAAGCATGTGTATCAGTCCTTATCCTACTCTCGAGGTCGCAGTGGTTTATGGTAATGGATACTAATTTTCAGATTTTTACTTGTATTAAAATCGTAGTTAGGGAGTTAGGTTCAAATTCTAGCAACTGCAAGTATCAGTCTCGCCAAGGAGTCTCTGTTTGAAAGCAGATCAAATTTGGAGGACGGGATCGAAATTCATAATTTAGTAAATTGAGGTTGAGTTGTAGCATTTTTTTTTCTTCTTTTTTTTTCTTTTCTTTTCTTTTTTTTTTGACTGGGGACGGGAGGAGATTAAAAACTTGCTTATTATTTGTTAGGAGTGAAAATGAGTCGGCAAGATCTATTATCAAAATTACTAATCTGATCTAGACTTGTGGTATATGATAGATCAAAAAATTAGATTAGATTTGATTTATTTATAAAATTAACAAGATTTAGCTTGACTTGTTAACCTATTAAGCCAAGCATATTTAAATTATATAAAAATTTTATATATAATTACATGATATAAATTATATTTAAAATATATTTTTTTTATATATAATTAATTATATAAGCCGATAGCCAGGTCAGATCAAATCTATTTAAATAAAATAATTAATTTTTTTAATTTAAATTTATTTTAATTAAATAAATAAGTCGAGAAGAAGCCAGTTTCCTCGAAAGGTATCTCAGCAACTACGAGTACCTGTTTAACCCTGTTGCAATAATGGTGGAGATCGTACGCCTTGCTGCATGGATGGCAAAATAATACATAAACGTGAGAAGGTTGGTTGTTTCCAAATGAATCACGTTGATGTGTTTTCTCCAACTATTCCCCCCCCTAAGATAAGAGTCTAGCGAGACAGCTGCCGGCTCAAAGAGGCATCCGAGGAAGAAACTAATCATCAAGTCGATGGACAAATTGGGGTCTATGTCCACTTCTTCCAACTTCCTAACCTTGATGTGAATTTTAACTGCCACGTGCTTCCTTTACACTCTGCATCATAAGCTTTAATAGCGACGCACGCACGCACGTACATACATATAGCTAAAAAAGCATACCCGAAGCTATGAGAGGGGCAGAAGATGAGTAAAAATCATGTTCACTTGCATGGAAATTTTTCAAATGTACTTGCTACTCACTCGATGATCAGGAAAAACAATTACAAATCCTCCATGACACCGTTCCATCAAAATGATAGCATATGGCAATGGTAGTAATTTGTTAGGAATTTAGAGGCCTATTTAGGCCCTCATCCGCAAGCAGCAAGGTTACCCTTGTGACTACGTGCGGAACCTTCCCTGACCTACCTAAGAGCAAAGTGCCCACGGAAAGACAACCAAATACATGGTTCCCAAAGCACTCGCTTTCCCGTGACTAGGAATAGCTCATTGACTTTTGATCATCTTCGTTTCAATTCATCTCTTTTACAACTTTCGCCGTATAACATCCAAGTGCACGGTGCAAGACTTCGCACTATTTACAAAGCACCCTTCAACATGAATACATATATAGTAATTCGTGCGTGTAACTAATGTGTGATCGATTCTGTTTCAACTTAATGACTCTTTTACTGCATGCCGTCGTGGTGCACGGCGCAGGACTTCGCACCATTTCAAGAGCACCTTTACATCCATTAAATATACATGCACACCTACATACATAATTTAAAAAAGCTCGAATAGCATACTCCACTAGTTCAAGCAGCCTGTGATTTGATCAAATATTCCTTCTGCTTGAATTAGTTTCATGAATCACAAGCAGGGAGGAGAAGCAATTTTTCACAGCAAACAAAAGCCCATATCCAGTGCTATACATTCTAAATGCGCCCAAAGAAATAAACTTAAGCCAGAGCTGGTTAATATCTGATCAGCCAACAAACCTGCCTGGCAAGATCTAAAATTACTTCATTGCCTGGAAATAGCAGCTCATACACAGCCATTTTCCGGTCTGAATGGTTAGGCACGACTTGCGTCAAGCCAATAAAAACCACTGAAAGCATGAGAAATTTCGATTCATTGCAAGAAAATGGTCCTTCCTTCTGACATCTACATACTATTAAAATACATGGAAAAAATTTATTCACATGTCTACAATCTAAAAAAACTTCCTGAACCATGCCTACCTTGTCCATTGTCTCATCTTCACTTTCATATTCACCCAACAGAATCTTCAATCATCACTTCATTGTCATCATCTGCAGCATCATCCTCTGAAGCATCTTCCACATTGCTATTAGATGCATCACCATTGTTGCTACCCTCCTCAGTTTCTGCATCAGACATGGATTCATTCTTCTCTTCCCCTCCGCGACCCTCGAACTGCTTCCTGAAATCAGGGGCGACTATTTCAATCATCGCATTCAGGACCTGATGTTCCTTGCTCAGCTTAGGGACTGTATTAACACCATTGCTCTGACTCCCTGCTGCCTGGCCATCAGAGAAGGTCAGCAGTGCAGCAGTAGCAATAGCAGTTCCAGCATCTTCGCCACCAGCACCAGGATCGCTCATGCTTTGTGGAGATTCATTCTCTCCATTGACAGAAGGGGCTGTGCTCACTGCCCAGCTCCCAGCAACTTCAGAGGCCAAAAGATCAGCGGTCCTGATTGTACCAGGTTCTGTATCATCCAGTCTTGACTTAGAGCAACCACCAGTTAGGCCTTCAAGTTTCCCAGGAGGTTGTGTGTTTTCCCGGACCTGGGCTTCATCATCAAGCTGCATTGTGTCTCCTCCCAGATTGCCATATTTTTGCAAAGCAGTGTTTTGTTCATCCAAGCAAGCATCACCAGGTTGGCTTTCTGTTCCAAGAACTCGCTCGGTGTCTGTAGGCTCCCCATCAGGAACCACAGCATGGCCCACACCATAAATGTCTGGACCAAACTCTTTAACCAATCTATCTGCATTCGTGCATTCTAAATCTTGAGTATTGCCATCTTGGCTTCCCAGGTCAAAATCGTGCTTCTCTGTAGTGCCAGCATCATCATCGGAACTGTCATTCACGGTTTGGGCATTCTTTGGAGTAGAAGCAGCAGAAGCTTCTCTTGTATTGTTGCTCAGTTGAGCTTCTTCTTCTCTTCGAGTGACACAAGCCACATTTACATTTCTCGATGCTGGTTCATTCAGATCAATGCCTATTGATGCATTCTCATAATTCTCCTCATCCTCCAAAGTCTTCTGCATTGCCTTCAGCTGTTCCTGCTGTTTTGCAAACAATGCAGTAATCTCCTCAGTTGTTGAATAGAAAGCACGCAATTGGGTTTCCCTGGATGTCAGCCATAAGAGGGTTATATACAGAAGCGACAATGCTATTTATTATATAGAGAAAAATCCAAATATCCTAAGCAATAGGGTCACCCTTTATGTTAGCCACAGAGGGACTAATGTAATCTGATATTCAATAAAAAATCCCAATGGTAATTAACAGTAAAATTTCTAAATATGTAAAAGAAAAACCGATACACTCTTCATGATGACTCATTTGATATTTAACTACAGCAAAAGAGGAAAATATCATTTTCTAGCAAATCATTTCTATCGACCCAAAAATTGAAATAAAATGCTGTGTTTACTAAAAGACCAAACAACCATTCTACAGTGAGGTGGACACCAAGCTCACTGAACAAAATGGTATCATAGGTCCATTCAACAAGATGGTTTTTCTTTAATTTATGTCAGAATCAACGATTAAAAATTGCCACCAGTGAATAGACAAATCATGCAGCAAATGAGGAAGAGTACATATGTATACATATATGCATATGTATATATATACATATGTGTGTGTGTGTACACACACACACACATTCATACATACATATGTATGTATAAATATGCATTTGTATGAGCCATACGAGTGTTATAGGTCAAACCATCCACACACACATTCATACATACATATGTATGTATGTATATATCTTCGTTTGTATGAGCCATACGAGTGTTATAGGTCAAACTATCAGAGTTCATAATGGCACCTGATTTCACTCAAGAATGTGACATCCATTGTACGCAAAATAATACACAACATCAATAGGACCTCAACATACATCAAATTCCATGTATTTGTAGACTGGTTTTAGATATACAATTATGATTCAGCAGACCATACAGTAAAAGTAGTACTACAGATACTCCCCTTCGAGATAGCCTTAAGTCCATACAGCAAAATATTTTGATAATAGGAACTAAGAAGCATTTTGGCTAGAATGTCATAACTGCAAAAAAAAGAGTATATAATAAAATGCAATAACAATTACACATCTGAAGTTTTTCTGGGTGCAAAATATATTTAAAAAAATGTAGGTTGGAACAAAATTGTACTAAAATTTGCTATTAGAAGGATACCAGTGCACATTGGAACACTCATTAGAGCAGCTGGTGCACAATGGTCTACTTCATGACTTTTGGCATCCATCATGTATAAATATTCTGAGCACGCATGAAAGCATTAGCTTGAATCGCATTTACTTTTGGAAACACATGATTCACAGTTCAATTAAACAAAAGAGAGCCAGGATCATGCTTCAATGCAACTAAAATATAATATGGTAAGCATCATTATCAGTTCAAGCCATGCTTCACCTAGATAATAAAAAGACATAGGAGCTAACGATTATAAGAAGTTCAGAATGATGAAAGATGAATTTGAACAGGTCTCAAAAGAGCAAGCATATTATGTAAATTATCATCTTGTTGTGTTTTACTTGTATGCGCAAAAATGGATGCAGATTTGGAAACAAAATGTTCCACTTTCAAACTAATGTGCAGAACATTTTAAAATCTGCATCCAATTTTTCTTTAACAAAAATGTTCTGTGCTTACCGTAGAATTATTCTTTCCCTGGCTCCTTGGAACCTTTGTTTCTCAATAGAAAGATCACGAATCGCAGCAGCTATTTCAAGCTCAAGGGCTGAGACCTTTGCCCATGCTTCTTCTCGGGCCACCTGCTAAGAATAGCATACAAAATTCTCAGACAGAGCAGGGAAATGCATTTAGGCCTTAAGGTTACTCAATTCGTACTAAATCATGATGCAGCTAAAATAGAATCCATCTCAATATACACAAGAAAAGCAGCAAATGACTAATACAACCAAAGTATCAGGCATTTGATATAAATATATCATGCCTATAATGGTATCTAGAAGTACAAGAAATAGCAGCATGAATGGATTCATTAAAGAAATCATGAATAAAAAAGGACAGCCAAATGCATGAGGCTCCCGATATTGCAGAGTCTAGGGAGGGGGTTAGATTGTGCCGCCTTAGCCCCACATCAAGAGAGGCTGTTTCGGTGTTTCTAATGCTTTCCATCATTTAAAAAAAAAAAAAAAAAAAAAAAAAAATTGAATGGTGACTAACCTGAAGCAAAAATAAATCATCTTCAAGGGGGAAAAAAATCATATTGTGGCTATAACTTTAGGAAGTGAGACGTCGAAAACTTGATATATACAGAATTCACATAAAAAAATATTTACTTAGATCACGAGCATGAGCAAAATCTCAACTTTTTTTTTTCCCAAAGAAGCAAGAACTAGCTATTTAAAACCATCAACTGGAGAGGATAATCTTAAACTAGATCAGAAATTGTGTACAGAAGAGACTGCTGTCCAGTCACCAGTCAGACAATAGATGATGAATAAAAATAATTGCAAACAAGCATCTATGAGATCCAAAAATCCAAGGTCCACACAACCATAAATAGCTATATGAAATGATAATGTGACATGTAGAATCAGAATAGGTGGACAATGTAAATTACCATGCTCAAGGTTGAGTATCAAATATAATGGGTAATGCAAGGAGTACCATACCAACCTGGTTCATTACTGGTATAGTACAAAGGCTCAATATGCCACCATATCAATGGTATAGGTGCTGTGCCAACTCGACAAGTGCACCATGCATCACTATGAAAGCATATCATAATATATTGTTGAGGAACCAGTACGAGGCCTGATACCAAAACTTAAAACATTGACTTTGATAGTCTCCTGAACATAATAGTGTCAACTAGGGGGCGTGGTTAATTAGGCCATCAGCAGAACTAGTATTAACAGATTTCCTTGAGTTGCATGTAGGATGGGAATAATGGAGATGAAAAGGTAGATGCCTGCTAAAACCTAAGGATAGAGTCTAAATGTATATACGCTGGAGAGGCAGAAGAGTGGGAAAACAAATTAATGGAAATTGAAGAACCATATGATAGTGTGTCAGCACATGAAATAAAGATTCAAGAAGGCTGCTGCAAGGAGTGGCTGGAAAGTGCAGCATGGTCAGAAAGGATGGGAAGACCTAACAGCACATGGAGCCTTTAAAGAATGCACAGCAAAGAAAGATCAATAAGATGAAGCTTATATATTATAGCTATATTCTTATCTTTGTGTTACACAGACATCTATATTTGTAAGGTATAGCTGAAAGAACATTGTAAAGCTGATAAACAAAAGCAGGAAAACATAGAAGTGCTTGAAGGGTAACACATTTGAGACCATGGGTGGAGCAAGAACAGTGGGAGGCAATTTCCCTATGTATGTAGATCTTTGAATCATAAAATTGGATAAGTCTACTGGGATCCAGCTGAAAGTGCAATCATGTGCTGTTTTAAGATTCTGACAAAACACAATATTGATAAATTTATATCCTACTTATGTCCCATTCATGAAAATTTGTATGGGGCAGCAATAAGCAATGATGCATGCCTCACAAAGCCAACTGTGGGTCACACACTGTCATAGCCGGTATGAGAAAGAGTATATGAATAAAGGAGGAATTTAGCAAGGAACCTCCATTTGTGAAGACAGATTTTTCTTTCCTATTTCCTGTATTTTGCTGCTATTTACTTTCTGTATTTTTTTAAGATTCCGATTTCCAATTTCACCTAATTCTCTCGAGTTTTAACAAAGTTTACCATTCTGTTTCTTTTTTATTATTTCTATGTGTATGATCCATTTTCAATGCTAAAAGACAAGAATGTACTGTTCCTTATTTTTCTGGATATGTTTCTTTATTGTCTTAACTTTTTGAATTTTTTGAACTCTTTTAATGGTGAGAGAGAGAGAGGATAAGAAACAGACATCTGACTACCAATTATAGTCACATATAATGTGAAAAATATACTGGACTCAGATAGATCTTATGCCTGGTGAACAACTAGAAAATCCAGAAAAATGCATACCACACATCCATCCAAGAATCACATAATACATGGACCATGTCTCACCATATCACGAGCAAACATGCTGCTCATCTTACAGCACTCAGAGCATGCTGTTCCATCGGATGATCAAAGCATTGAATAAGAAACAGATATAACCTGCTAGTTCTGCTATTCAGTGAAGACCAACTCAATGAGAGAACACACAGATGTTATTAAATGCATGCAACTTTTTTACATGTGCATGCGCATGGATGAGGTAATTTTTCTTTGAAATGAACCTCGTACCATCTAAAAGGATCCTTACAAAGAAAACTCTGAAAAAATCTTATATGAATCAGTAAACAAAGAAAACTCTGTACCATCAGAATCCTTAGATGAGAATATATTCACAAAAAGCATACTATGTCTACCTTTTCACTTTCAAGTTCCTTCTTCACTCTTTTCAATTCAGACTCCAGCATTTCTGATTTCTGTTCAACAATAGAAGTAAATAAATGAGCATGAGCTTCCCTTAACAGTAGATAGTGCTACAATTAGCAATAATAAATATATTTTAGCCACTAAAGTGAGCAGGTCTGCTATCAGGACAAGACTCAAGTAATGCCTCACAGGAAGGCGTAAATTTTGTCTCATTTCCTAATTTGCAAAAAAAGATTTATATTTTTTATATCACCAATTAAAATTAATTTAAGTGTTCAAGTAGTATCACTTATCAAAGTTATTCTCATGCTTATCTCCAAATCCAATTAAAGTAAAAGTTTTATGCAGTTCATCTTGAACTTGTTATACCTTTCTACGGTTAGCCAAGGCTAGTTGTTCATCTTGAACTTGGACTTCCAGTTGCCTCACTTTTTTCTCAGACATCACAAGGTTTTCCCTTGCATCTTCCTATTTAAGAGAAGCAAATGATTACAGCATAAGAATATTAGAAACAGTACCATAAACATGACAGGATGACAGTTTAGTTGCAGTCCGGTTACCAGTTTAGATCTTAGTGTTTCCACAAGCAAACGACTTTCTTTTTCTGACTCCTGAGAATGTACAGAGGGGAAAAAAAGTAACTATTTATATATAAAAATATATTACATCTTCACTGGTATGACTACATGTTCTACAGTCACATAAAAATATTACTAGAATAATCTACAAACCTGAAGCTTACTGATAACTTCCTGCTGCTCTTTATATTGTCTTGTGTAAACATCAGCCTGCCGCTTAATTTCCTCTTGAGCCTCTGAATGAGCTTTCTGTAATGCAGATTTCAGGTCTGCTGCAGCCTTTTCTCTCTCCTCCCTTCTCAAGTTTCTTTCTTCACCTAACTGAGACTCAAGTTCAGATATGGTCGCTTTCTGACTACAAGAAAACATCAGGCTTTATGTCTTTGAATGATCCAGAAGGAAAAAAAAAAAAAGATGTAAGAAAAGCTTAGTACAAAAAAATATAGCCAAGGAAAAAAAATTACCAATATCAGTACCACAAAATCAAAAAATGCCCCACCATTTCTTTTTGAAAAAGGAAAGATTTAGAAAATAAAAATGTTTCACCCATCATACTTAACTTAGAATAGTACTGCTCACTATTCATTAGGACTCTCAGAGGTGTTTGCACCATCTTAACATATTCACTCCTTAATTCATGAATTAGAAAATTCATCCATTGTCTCAAAGAGATTCTCACTTCTACCCAGCATTTGTTAGCATCCGTATTCATTGTTAAAAGGGTGTACAATTAAATCAATGGCTCCATACTTCTAAGATGACTAGAATTTTTCTTCAAAAGTCCCAATCTAAAAGCCATAGATCAATTTATATAAGGCTACTATCCTAGAAACGCAAGTAAAATATGGAAAATATTAGGGCTAAAAACAATGATCCGTATTATGAAGGTTAACTCCCATAAACGAAGGTTTCAATATTGCCAACTGATGGCACTCCAAATATGATCTGAAATAAAGACACATTGGCATTGGATTAAATGGTTGTCTGGTAATTCGCTCCTCATCTTTAGATCAGTAAAAATGATAAATAATCAAGATATGATACTATTCTCTTGGTTCAATTGTTCTATGACAGATTGAAGGATAAATATCACATGAAACATGATCACCAAATACTTCTTTTGATGAACAAGTTTTCCTGAATCCTAACATAGCTTCATACACAAACTTTGTGTTGATCAAATCTGATAATGGTAGTTCTTCCATCTAACAATTGTCATCTTCAACAGAAGCATGATCTTCTTTAGGTGTGCCATGTCTAATCTCAAACAAGTCTAGCTTTTAAAATATCTTTAATTTCTAGAAATGGATGATCATTACCATCTAAAAAATAAGTTCACAGTTGAGTTTGCCTTTGAATTTGTGTACAAATTCAGTCTCAGTTTTTCAACTGCATATGAGATGCAACAAAATCATCTTGTCAAATTTCTGTTTCAACTACATAATAAACAACACCTTGCATATTTTTCTTATTACATTGCTCATAGGCAACAACCATCCTAACAGCATTTTTTGCACTCTGATGACAGGTTGATGGCCTAAATTTCACTTTGAACTATGTACTCATTTATTTAAATTCTATATACATATTATTTAAGGCAACACAATAAGGTGTTGAAGCAATTGAGGGGGGTAAAGTGAATGGAATGGACCAAAAATTTCGTTAAAGAGGAAAACTGGTAGCTGCCAAAGAGAACTCAGTGAAGAAAAAACTGATCTGACAAAGATGAGGCACAAGCAAGCATGTCTTCAGAGAATGTCATTCAAAGAAAAAGAAAGATGCACAAAGTTACAAATACATGATGTGAAGCAGTAAAAACTAGACAACTTTAAAACTTATTCCATCCATAAGCATATAGCATCACGCAAATGCACCGACCATGGACGCACACTTTTCAGACAATGAAACACATACATGGGCAGGCCTATAGGGTTATAGAACAAAAGGGCTAAAAGGAGAGGTTTACACACCACCTAATTCATCTAAATACCCTTCCAATATTCCAATGCACTTGAAAGCAACAAGGGTATTCTCATAACACACACTGATCATATCATTGTTAGCCTGCAAACTATTTCTTTTGGGTGCATTTAACAACTCAGTTAAATTACAAGAAAACTCTCTCTTTGGACTAACAGGTAAACTTGAGCAATGCATGCAAACCTCTCCTAACTATCTTATTTGCACTAAACCTTCCTTAGTATATATGCTCCAGAAATAATACATAAACTGATAATTGCTGCATGGAGGACCAAATTTGTGAACCGTTGGATATTAAAAAACCTCAAATAATTATACAGCAAAGAGTAAAAGTTAAATAATAATAATATAAGTCTTCTAAGTAATCAGGACAAAAAATAAGGTAAATTCTTTAGGTGTATGACACTAGCCGTTTTACAGTAAAACTGCAGTCTAAATGAACAGGTATGCATCAAGGGACTGGTGACACTAGCACTCACTCATGGCTAACTATATGATATGAACCCACTGGTACCAAAAAAATGTATGAGCATATTCAATCATTTTCCCTTAAATATTGTATGGACCTCTTTTTTAAGGTTGTCATTCATTTAAAGACTCCCAGGACTTGATAATATAATTACACAAACAACCACCTCATTGCATCCTGCCCTAAGTATGTGTCTGGACATATTGCATAAAAATTCATAAGCATAACAGGGATGGAAATATAACAAAAACTGATACTCATGCACATAAGAACTGTGGCAAAAAGTTCAAATCAACAAAGAAACCAAAGGTCACAAATTTAATCTGAATTGAAAAATTGGGCACCTATTATACGTTAGAATATCAAACATAATGCTTTTACCTCTGAATTATCTCATCAGCATCAACTCGTGATTGCATGGATGCACTAAGCCTTTCATTAAGATCTTTTATTGAATTCCGTAGTTCAGCTGACAATGTGTTGAGCAAATCTACTTCTTTCTGCTTCCCATCTAACACATGCTGCAGCTCTTTAATTTGATCAAGAAAAGAATTTGATACCGTCTCTTTTAGCTCCTTCATCTCCTGCAGAGTTCAATTTCATTAATAAAACATGCACCAGAGAGCTAAAATGACTGGTCATTTTAATGAGGGAGGAGAGTAGCAAAAGCTACTTGCTCACTCTTACAGCAGCAACCCTCCAAGAGACCGCAAAAAGTAGAATAACATTTGAAGTAGATGTAGGTCAGGAATGAAACCATCTGCATGGAACTCAATATCCAGCAAAGACCAATGTTTCACGTAGCACAGGAATTGCCAAATGCCACTTTTAATCAACAAAAATAGCGCATGTCATGAATCTGTTAGCATGTAGAAATATTCTTTCTGTGATTTAGGGAGACACTAAATGTGATCCTCAAATTAAAACTTGGGCAAAAATTTTTCATATTTCAAGTATTCCATCAATAACAACATATTTAAGCAAAAATCATATTAAAAAAAAATGGCTTGTAGCAGACATCATTTAACATCCCATCATTTTCAAGAATTCCAAGATATTTGACCTTTCTAGCTCAAGGTTGTCATGGATGAACACCTTGGCACATGGTGTTCCCACCTAGGCATGCGGACAACCCAATCACATACGCACCTAGCGCCTTCTAAGCCTTCAAGCGAGTTGGCTGTCCAAGTAAATAGGTAGATGCCTCACTGCCCAAGAAATGCCTTTGTCTCAGGCAAGCACCTGGTTTGTTAATTTATGAAGATACTTAATTTTAATTAATTCCTTCTTTAAGTGAAAAACTATTTATTCAAGAGAGATATAAGTTGAGTCCATCTATAGCATGTCCACTCAGATGTTAATTGATGCTTAAACATGTTAAGGAGCTTTAAATACTTTAAATTGCTTAACAGAAAAAATATCAAGAAAAAAATAAACTAAATTTTATAAACTTACTTTTTGCTAATATCAAGACTTTCAGTCTTGGTACCGGGGTCTATAATGATACAACCCCATACTGATACACCGCATGCTGCAGGAGGTGAGACCATAGGTGCTGGTATGGTACTGTATTGAGCTCCATACATCACCGGTACCTTATTGGCTCACTGCAGTACTTGGCAGCACATGTTGATTCAAGAAACCTTAATCAATAAAATGTTCTTTGATGCACTTTCATTGATTTTAAAGAACTAAATATGAAAGCATACAATATTGTTGATTTTTAATAATTTCTCTTTTCACTCAGGCTCATGCCTAGCAATCTAGATATTCCACCTAGGCATTTACAGGACCACCTAGGGGATTTGACTATCTTAAACTAGCTTGAATCCGCATCAAGGGGCTTCTAGTTCAGCAAAACAAAAATGTATGTCCTAAAAGTTTTAGATTTAAGTCAACTAAAGTGGAAAAATAATAAGACAAGAAAGATAAATCGAGAAGTATCACCTCAAGTAGATGTCCTTAAGCCTCTATACCAAGCTTCTAAGCAAAACTAAGAGTGAATCATGCCAAAATCAATCCATGTTTCCTCACCATCAGATCTCTATAAGACTTCTTAATAGGCTATAATTTAGTCCCTCAGAATAAAAGTTTGCAAGTGCATGGGCAAGGAGAAAGCTCGAAGCATATCACCTGTTGTGAACATAACCCTCTTAGGAAGTGGTTGTAGAGACAATATGATGATGATATTGATAATCCCTTCTTAAGAAAAGAAAACATTAGCCTCTTTTGGCAAACAGAAATTTGGGTGGAATATGGTAAATCAATCAAGTTGTCTGCCCACATATGGAAAAGGTTCATGAAGTTGGCAATTCATTTTTTGTGATAACAATTTCCCACTGAAAATGGCAAAATTTATACTCATGATACAATAGTCATGCTAAAATATAAGGATTTTCCTTTACACACATGCCACGGCTCGTTACCAGACAAGCATCTCTATTTAACCTGATGCAGATAAGAGCACAAATATTTCATCCCCTCCTGAACATCAAACAGCTACAAGCAATAATAATAATAATAATAATAATAATAATAATAATAATTATTATTATTATTATTATTATTATTATTATTATTATTATTATTATTATAATATATATATATATATATATATATATATATATATATATATATATATATATATATATATATATATATATATATATATATATACACACCTTGGAAGATCAGATAAGAAAATGAAAACTCTAGAGTTACAAATCGATGGTCAAATTGTAAATTACAGTTACAGTTCCTGATCCATACCAATAAAAATATAAAACATTGTAAAAACAAGTGGGAAAAAACAATAAGAAGAAAACAGTAGTGCATAAAAAATAGATACGTTGAGAACAAGATTAGGAGAGGAAATAAGAAAATAAAAGAAAGAAGAGAAAGGTGGGGCAGCAGGGGAACAGGGATAAACATGCACACATGTTATGTCATTGACACTCATAAAGCATCCACTGGAAATATCTCCCAAGTACATTTAGATGGAAAAGTCCTTGATACATATGTGTCAAGGCTGACATAAGAAGTTCAGCATGCTCGTTACTAATTTATCGTCAGAACTTCTCAGTATACCAAACAATGTCTAGAGACTGTATCTCCATGTTAGGTAGCAAATTAGCAAGCACCCACATAGCTATAAATCAAGTTTAAAGTAGTCTTCATGCAAATCACACGATAAATGGATAAACTAGTTCTAAGGAGCAAGGTTTTAAATCCCGTAAGGCAGGGCTATCCCGATTTTCTCGTGAAACAGGATGCCTAGCCGTCCTGGCACTTAGGACAGAGGATGTCCGAAGACGTGCCAATCAGGATGCAAGGATGATAGCAGGACAGTCTTGTCCTAATGCATAGGATGATACTCCATCCTAATGTCCCATGGGATGTCCCACCAGAACTTGAATCCTTGCTAGGGAGAAATGTTATTTTAATTGAACTCCAAGACCAAACTTTTCCATTCAAGATTCAAGATTTGATGTATAAGTGTCAATTAAGAAACAAACAATCTGAACAAGAAAATTGTATACCACCCCATTCAGAACACAAGTACCAGGAAAGTTTCATGCCATTCAGTAATTATATGAGATGTCATGTTTGTTTTAATATGACTAAATTCAGTTTCTAAGATGTGTGCAGCTCAAAATAAATAAAAAATAATGCAGAAAGATCAGATAATGATGAGAAAGTATAGTAATTTTGAAACACAGAAAACTGTGTATATGAGGATAACACACAAAATTTGCTATATGAGAATGAAAGGGAAAGTCATATAGAGCTAGCGAACAATGAAAAAAATCGTACATTCTCATGTCGAGCAATGGACACCCGATTTTCACTACGCAAGTTCTCAATTGTGAGAACATGAGATTCCAATTGCTGCCTAAGCTCCTGCATATATTTCAAATAATCAAGACAAAACCATTTTGAACAGAATATCAGCACCATGCTCTCCTGATTAAAGATAGGGTTATTATAATTCTCTGTGATGGATACCGTGTTAGACCGTTGAAGGCTTCGTACATCATCTAGCGAAACTGGGCCATCAGGTGCACCAATGCCAATACCTTTCAGCCTCTTGCTTTCAGCAACAACATCCTCTTCAGGATTACCTATACGAAATGAGATATATTAAAGATTAGTGGTGAGACCAAAATTAAGCTCAAAGAGCACAAACATAATCACAAGTTTGATTTTCTAGAACAACCCGACTAGGAACACATTTGGAAATCCGAAAGAATGCAGCTTGTACCAAAAGAATTAAGGTATTTAGATGAAAATAACAAAATAAAAAAGAATTTAAGATTATCAATATTCAATATATACACATGCACCATATATGGAAAACAAGCACAGAAGGGACAAAAGGGTAAGCCAAGACCAAAAACACACCAGCAACAACATTTATTAACTTGTAATCGTGATTTTTCTTTTCTAACTTGCAAATATTTTGTGCACAAATTGTAAAAATCATCAACCAAAAATGGTTCTCAATCAATTCAACAAAGAAGAATAATTCAGAGAGACATTCAACCAAGAAGAAACCATGAATAGTTTGATAATTGTTTCTCATGTGAATTTTCTTTCAATAAATCTGAGAGTATTGTTATTCTAAGCAGAATTGGCGAGAACAAAAATGTTGGTGCAGCACATGTTAATGCATGTGAAAGAGTAATATGGATTCTGGCATCCCACAACATATTAACCAACCACTAGAACCCAAAAGCTTAAGATGATGGAGAAGGGATCAATAAAGTATAGCAGGACCTCCAGACATAACCATCCTACAACCCCCCACATTTGATGTGAGATCACAAACCAAAAATTGGTCTGGCAAAGGACCTCCAGAAACAAAACTTCAAGATGCCCCACATTTTTCTAACTCGGCACAACCAACATCATTTGCTAGAGGTTAAATAACTTCATTATAGGGGCATAGAGGGGGGCCACAGGATTCATTGATGTTAGAGTATGACCTGTTATCAAATAGAGAATTGGATTTGACAAAAAAGAAACTCTTGATATTACTATGGAAAGTCTCTTTTTCTTCTCCATCTTACCATATTGGATCTGGATGTAGTCCAGAGAGAAATAGGGGTGGCAATTTTTCCCAATCCAACCCGAATAGGACAGGTTTTACCCAACCCGATTAAGAGGAGGGACAGGTATGGGTTTTAGGAAAAAATTAGAAATGGGTTCAGATCGGATATGGATAATGATATACCCCATCCTGATATATCCTTTTTTAAAACTTAAAACCTCTCTCTCTCTCTCTCTCACACACACACACACACATCAAACCCGCACCACCCTCAGCCCCCTGCCCTCTCTCTCTCTATCTCACTCGGCGGCCGGTGGGTCCCCACTCCCCCCTTAGCAACGGCCCGACGGGTCCCCACCTCTAGCAGTGGCAGCCCAACATCAGAACCCTAGCCACTGTCTAAGCTTCCCTATTCGGCCACTCCAAGCCTCCCACCCGATCGAGATTCCTGAGGATGGAAAAACCAGAGGAAAAACAGGAGAAAACATACGAAAAAACAACGAAAACAAAGGAAAGACAGAAAAAATTAACAAGTAAGACCTTTTCCTACATAGATTGATTGTTTTTTTTTCCTTTTCAATTCTTCTTTTTTTCATTTCATTCTCTTTTTCTGAGATCTATGGGGAAGGAGAGCACCTAAGGGAGATCAGAGGGTTCTTTAAGTTCCGATTGGGGTTCTTCCTCGAGTTGTGGTGGCGTGAGTTGGTCCCACTTGGGGAAGGAGAGCACCTGAGGGAGATCAAAGGGGTTTTTAGGCAATTGGGGTTTTTCTTGAGCATATGGGATTTTATGCGAGTTGTGGCGGTGTGAGTTGGTCCCTTGAGGTTTTGAGAGCTTAATCTTGGTGGAAGCATGATATTTTGTAGGGTTTGGGGATGGCCAGATGGGGCCGCCAATGGTGATAGGGCGGCAGCGGAGATCGGGAAAAGAAGAAGCGGGGAGATCAGGAAAAGAAGAAGGGGAGATTGGTTCAGGTATACCCAACCCGACCCATCCTTAAAGCCCGACCCGAGATGGGAACGGAGCGGGTACGGATATGACTTTTTTTGTGTCGGGGCGGGTACGGGTATCAATCGACCCGACCCATTGCCACCCCTAGAGAACAACAGCTTAAGGTCACATTTAACACAGGTGTGTGCACCTAATTTCATGATATATTTATGTGTGCATATGAATGAATGTATATGTGCAAGCAGGCATCTGGGTCTACACATGTACACATGCTATGTGTCTGCATGATGGATTATGCTTCTCTTAAGAGTAAAGAATCTAGTGCTAACTTTAATTGGAGGGTTGTCTTAATAGTAGCCAGATCAATTGGATATAGACATCGAAAAGGCACATATCCCATCCCTTACCACATCCATCCTCCTTGTCTTCCATGATTTCCTCTTATAAACTTTTTCCTTCCTCTGGAGCAGGCACCAGAGCAGTAGAAAGGGAGTGGCAGCAGGTGAAGTTGAGGCATCATGGATGGTTAGGGGGCAGAAGACTAGTAGAAAATGGGGTAGAATGGTGCAGTGGAGGGGGAAGGAGATTTGGGAAGTGGCAAATGCAGGCGGGAAAGGATGGATGGATACGCGTTTGAATATAGGTACGCATGTGTTTAACTTTTCCAACAAACAATTACATTCCCAATTTGCAAAGCATGTGGATTAGAAAGCAGACAAAGCAGCATACTTACAAACATCCATGTGGCTCATTAACATTATACCTGACTTTCTTTTCAAAACTGCACCATTTGCTAAGGAAGTGGTTTTTTGCACTTCTCGATATACAAATGCATAAGAGTTATCTGAAAAACATGACAAGAACAAAATCAAATAAAACAAAAGAGCACAACATATAAAGCAATATTAATCAAGTTAAAAAGATGCTAAAGAATCATGTTGCCTAAAGAACAGAAACAAGATAAAAGAAGGGTAGCCATATAAAGGATACTGAAATTAACAAAAGCCCATGGTGCAGTAGAAAATACAAATAATATATCAATAAAGCCAGACAGCTAACAGCCACTATCATATACAAAAAATTCCGATAATCCAACAGCTCAAGAATGCAAGATCAATGGGGGGGGAAAGATGGGACACAGGAAGCAATTCTGCAAGTGAGGGCATCTCAATTTTGCTATGTAATATGTTCACATTTTAAATGCATAAGAGTTTGGTATGTGCAGAGTAAGTGGTTGTGATCTCACCTTGCAATGCACAAGTAGATTGGACAGCTGTGATCCTCCAAATTTAATTCAAGATTTTTTATGATTTATGCAATTTGATAATAACAATCTTAATTATGGGAGGTGCACTTCCCTCATTTCTCCTAAAAACAAAACTAAACAAGGTGTTTCATATATTTAACATATGAAAGTAATTATAGTTGAGAGAGAGAGAGAGAGATGTGGAGAGGAATGACCACAGCCTCATGCAATAAATTCCAGAATATGTGCTTAATATCAGAATATACTATAGCTGCTGCATTTTTTGAAGGGCTTGGTTATGAGCACTACGTGACTGATTCTTATAGGAAGAGGTCTGCAATGTACAAAGGGAAAGATTAAATGTTATTATAAATGGTGGATGAAGATCATATCAATTTCACACAAAAGGTTAGAAGGTAAGATGACACTATTCTCAATCAGCACATATTTTTATCAAATATATTAACAATCAAATTGTCACCTAAAAACACATCAATATATTGGCACCCATATCAGCCAAATTGTAGTTAGGATTGCAAGTATATACTGCATATAGCAAAGCCGAAAAGATAGGATACAAGGCCTGCAACCGCATTATATTATTATCTGTTGTTGGGCTGCACAAGATTCAAGGTGCTCATGAACAGCTCGGGATTGGCTTGGTATAAGCTCATTTGAGCTTTAGGAAACAAGACAAGCTGAAATAGTTTATAAAGTTTGACTAGTAAACAGACCATCAACACTTGAGGTTTGAAGAAACAAATAAGAGCTCAAATTGGCTTTGTATGAAGCTTGTTTGAGATTGTTCAAGCTCAGCTCATGTGCGATCTAATCTGAGCTTGATACCTCTGTTAAGTTCGGTTGGAACTGAGCTTCAGCTCAATTAGCCCATTCATATAGAAAGCTGAGCCTAAGCAGCCTAAGCACCCTTTGACCTCATCATCAACATTCTCCCTTTTAGCAATTAGATGTGACTGTACACAAAATATTTATCTCAAGTGTTCAAATCGATTCTCATAATCCCATAAAAAAGGGGCAGCCTAGTGTATGAGGCTCTCCCCAATAGAAGGCCTAGCGTACGCAGAGGCTATTTCTGTGTTTCAAAACTGTGGCACTGGGGTCATAATGGATGAACCTTACTGTTGCACCAAGGCTGACCCTCTTTATAATCCCATAGATACTATAAAGGTGTGATTCCTTAAAGATTACATTGATAATTTGAGAACTTGAGGGGCATGATTCATATTGCTAAAGGCCTGCGTCATAAAAGTCACCCTAATAACCATTTGGGGCAAGGTTTTATCAATGGATTTTATCATACATAAATCTCACACTGAATAGATTTAAGTTATGATTTCTTCCCCAAATATCCAACCATAAAGTACGATTACAAGTAGGCAATTCCATTGGATTCCATTAGTTGTACTAAGATCATCACTAGGACAATAAAGGGGATCAGCACGAAAGACTATGCTCCCTGCCCCCTTATTGTGTGTGGTTTGAGTGGAAGATGAACAACTACAGCCAGTCAAGATTGCATGTACACAAGCATGTCTGTGTTTCTTTTCTTTTCTTCTCTTTTTTTCCTGTATATGATTGTGTATGGTTTGAGTGGGACAAGGTGCACAACCCTTCCTAACCTTCTTCACAAGCTAAATGGGGGGAAAAAATGGCAGGAAAGGGTGAGAAAGTAGAAGAGGGGTCCTGGTAACACTTGGTAGGGTTGATCTAAAATGACAATATACAATTTAATTAAGTGCTAATTTAATTGTGCTTCAATAATTCATTGACAAAATGCTGGTGGCTCTTCCTTTCTCTTCCCTCCGCCCCATGTAATCTTCTTCCAGTATCATCAGTCCATCAACTAGAAGCATGATTGCATGAGAAGGTTCCAAATTGATTTTTAAAACATAAAACCCATTGTGCACCTCTTAAATATCTAATCTTTCAGTAAATAAAATTCACTAATCATTAGTTTCACAATATCAATTCAACGAAACAAAAGGGGGATGATTCTGCATATACATGTCCGAAATGTCCACGTTCTGCTTTCACAGTGTTGCATTTTTTTTCCTTCTATTTAACATAAAGATTGATAAAGGCATCCTGATTGCATGGAGGGCTAGAGCTATCTTAGAAGCATAAAACTGATGGGCATATTGCCAATAGTGCCCTGATTGGTAAAGGTGTATAAATAGTTTATAATTTCAAAATCAGGATTGGCAACAACATGTGTTTAAGTATAAAAAATATATATTTCAGTTCTTAGAGGTGTATTAAAAGTATTCACTGTTATGCATAATAAAAGAAACAGATTAGTAATAGAACTTTTATAAGAAAAATTCTCACATATTACCATCATGAGGAGGAGCAATAAAAGATATTATATCCCCATGCTGAAGTCTAACTTGAGGAGAATGTTTTCTTAGCCTTGTCCAGTTGAGATACGTCCCATTTGTGCTGCAAAGGTAGGGCAGATCAGTTTACGTACATACAATCATCTGATAAATCAATTATGAGTACCACCTTGTATCTTTTAGAAAAACTGGCACAGGCAAATTAGGATCCAGCCCTCCATCAGCAGCTGCTACTCTGTCCCTAAAAATTCTGCAATGTCTAGCACTAACTGCAAGTGCTCCAATCTGGAAGCGTGTATCGTCTACACATCGGCCCAGGAAATGCTCATCCGCACTCAAAAGAATATTCATTCCCTTGCATAAACTATCTCCATCAGCAAGGGTTGTCAAGACATGACAATTAATATAATGAAGGAGTTTTAAAGCGTAGTTTTTTGACAAACATGGACAAAGTAAGAAGGATCGAGTAAAACTGTGAGCTTTAGTTGAAGCCAAAAAGTTGCATTAGTTGGAGAAAACACGATGCAGAACTGATCAAGATGATTTGTTCATGTGCAATGAGGAACAAAGGTTGCACCTTGACAAAAATGAAAAATCAGATTTTGTTCGCCAGACTCGGAAACAATTGTTGGACCAAAGAAATTTACGGTGCAACTTTTGAAGAAGTGTTAGAAAAGCATATAACAAAGCATACGACCCTTCAGAAGTACGGACTTTATATGAAGTCAATACCCAAGTATACGGTATAAAGGTTGTAGCCTAAGGTCAAAACAGCTAATAGCCAGGAAACAATAGAGATGCTTCCATATATGAATGATCAATCAAACGTGACTGCTATTTCTCAACAAGAATCGTAAGAATAGTTAGCAAAGTTGGTGGCTGAGAGTTTATCACCTACAGCGTGACATCTAAGCCTCTTGTGGTCAAAAAAGATAACGACATTCTACCATTCCACCGCGTCTCAGAATCTCCGGAGAACCGAAGATTGGTTCGAGTAATTTAATTACAAAAAAGAAGGTGCTACTCGACGCGTACCAGCGCAGCACAACGCCGAAGCACAGCAGAGAGAAACTAGGGTTAGGGGTAGGATTAGGGCCAAGATTGGAGGAGTTCTTCCAGAAAGTGGACGCCAAAGAGACATGGGGGATACCTGGGTGCGCTGGCGAGCGTTCTTGGAGATGGCGGTAAGGACGGCCCAGACGCCGGGGTCGGGGTTCTGGACGGGCTGGTCAGAGAACTTGCGGGCGACAGCACGGATCTCGTCCTCGGAGCTCAGCGCCGATTTGGGCACCGACGGGCAAGACGCCGACGATACGTCGCCCTTCGCTGGATCGCCGCGGGAGTCCACCGCCATTGCCGTGGTTTCTAGAGACAGCAGTGTGGGGCCGGGAGAGTAACGGAGCCAGGGAAAAGATCACGGCTTTCGTACACAAGAAGCGTCGGAAGAGCCCGGACGCGGGTCGTGGCCGCGCGGGGAGAAATATTTCCGGGTGCAAATACCCGCTTGGGCCTTGACGGTCACAATTTTGGACTCGGATTGGCCCGTTGGATCTGAGCCGGCTATGCGCGTCGCTTTGTGACTTCATGTTGGTTCCGCCTGTCCTTTTCGTCTGTAAACAAATAAACAGACAAAAGAAAAAATAGTCGCTTATTAAACGGATAGCAGAAGGAAATGCTTTTACCATCCGGGATTCGGAAATTTTTTTAAAAAAATAACAAAACCACGTCATTGTAGCTTTCTCTCATCTTTGTTATGAGATCAATTGATATTTTCCGTGGTGCTATGGTCTTGGTATCGAATTGCCAGTGTTACACACTAAGATATATCAGTAGGAAATAAACCCAATGTATGGTAGGAAGATGTGTAACTTTAATATCGTATTCTGAAAGTTATGATCTACAAATCAGGTGGATCAATGTAAATAGATAATTATTTGGTCTACTAAAATGTTAAATTGTTGTAATATATAATTTATCTCTTTTATAAATGTCAATCTTTTTCCAAATGACATGTCAAATCCAAAATTATCCATTGGCTATTAAACATATTGCGCTTACAATTTACATGGCATTTGTTTATCCCATAAATTATTTATTTTTATTACATAAATTGATATCTTTTTTATATCACGTAGATACCATATAAGTAAGCAGTTTATCTCATCATTATTAGCAAGTGCAGCTACTGGATATATTTTCATGTGTTACATGATGTATGATGTATGAGCTGATGCATCAACCTCTCATATTATTTATCGATAATTTATTTAAAATTATAATATATCATTTTTATTTATAATTTAACATTAGTTATTTTTATGGTTTATCTTATTTTTCTTTGGTTTTTTTCTTGCTATCCCATTTTCTTAACCACAATAATTGCTATGCTGTCTCTCTCTCTTATTTTCTCAATTAAATTAAATTTCTTTCATAAAACTTCTAAACAAATTAGAGCTATTCTTCATCTATTTTGACTTTCATGATATTTTTTTTATATATTAAAATCTATCATTTACTATTTCTCTTTTTTTTTTTTACCCCAGTATATATTGCATGTGCCCAATTGCTAATATATATTGATATATACTAATAAAAATATTTATCATATCATACCCATAAGTCCCCAAAACTTGTTCGAACTAATATTCTTGATGAGATGTGCTGCTGCTGTTGAATTCTGATTGAGGTTAGAAGACAAGTGAGCTTTTGAGCAGGGATATTAGAAAATAAAATTTGGATTGGAGATTTTTGCTCCGACAATGATTCTTCGTTGCTTGAGTCAAAAATCAAAGAACAGCAATAAGTGATTCTCCGAGATAGATTGCTCATCTAAATCCTTGGGGGTTTGATTATTTATAAAGAATGTAGCTGAATAACCATGGAAACATGCAATTTTGAGATTGCAAGCTGTTAGACATGCAGTTGTGGGTGAGATATTCTAGTCCTTGTTTGCTCCTACGGAATTAGAGGAGTTGGTTACTTCTGAGCTTATCGACTTAGGATGGATAGTTACTGCACATGCCAGAACAACGGAGGGAGCTCACGTGCCGAATGAGCTGCTCATCATACTAAACACAAATAGCTCAAATTTATATACTTTAACTCAGCATTTAGGTCGGCAACCATTCAGATAGCGCGAATGGTCTGAGATGTTTATGATAGAATATTAATCCAAAGTATTCATAGTACCGTCATGATCGATCTAAGGTATTTATGTTACCACCGTAACAAGATGAAAACCTAACATATACTAAAAATAAGGGAAGAAAAAAATAGAATTTTAGATAGAATGTAAATGGCCGAAGTATTAGCAAGATTTGTAATCAAAGTGATGATGTGGCAAAACAGTACATGATCTCCGATGGAAATCATCGCACTTTAAAAAGAGTTTGCCTATTTTAGGCTTATCAAACACGCATGCCATCCTTAATTCCTGATGCACACCACTTGAGATTTGGGGTGGTTTCTCTATATAAGAAAATATTAAGTTGTATTTGTCGTACCATTAGCTTTATAACCATCGAGTATGAAATTGGTGTTTACGTTTATGTCTATAATGGTGAATCTCGTGAAATCTATAGCAAAGAATAAAACAGTCAGTCCAATTCACTGATTGATGGTATATGTATTCTTAAGCTACTCCTTAAATATAGCATTTTTTGCCATAAATACCTTCCCAAGTCTGATGAATTAAGTGCATTGAACTTATTGTGTAATTTGGCATCAATATCATTGACATCCTCTCGCATTTGCTTTCATATTTGAGCTTAGAACTATATTGAGCCACCGCATGTCACCGACACAACCTCCCTCCCCCTTAAGACCTAATTACGTTGGTGAAGCTCAGTTGGGTAGGTTATACAGGATTTTTTTTAAAATATTATTATTTAAATAATTAATTCTAAAAATACTATTATTTTGAAATTTATTTTTGAGAATACTGCACCCCTGATGAGTAGGATGCCATGCGGTGAAACCATATATTGGACATGTGATTTCAATCTTGCAATTGCATGTGAAATATGTGTTTTTAGTGATTTGGTCCGTCATATAGATTGGCATTCAAAATTTTAAAATTTGACACCATATAAAAATCGCATGTTGGACATGCAAGATCATATTGAAGTCACATGAAAGATAATGAAATTTGAATAAAAATTGCATGTTATAGATACAAGTTTAAATTGACGTCGCATATTCAACATGCATCTCCAGTATGAACTAGCATATGCGACATCAATTTGAACTTGCATCTACAACATGCAATTTATATTCAAATCCCATCACAGTTCATATAACCCATCTCCTTTCCCCCCTCCCCCCTCCCCCCTCCTCCCCCAAGTAGCTGGCCTGTTCTAACCTTGGAGTGACCCTTGTTTTTCTCTTGTCCACTTTCAAATTCTTCCCATTCTACAAATTGAACAATGGTTTTAAAAAGAGGTGGTATAAAAGCAAAAAAAGCTCGGTTAGAAAAGGAAAAACAATCAACTCGTAGGTACAAGAAAGATTTATTTTTGAATAGTGAATGTGGAAAAATGTTTATAGATAATTTTTTTCATAAAAAAGTTATAGAAAAAAGGATAGTGAATCTAGATCAATTTAGTGATTTTCAAATTAGATTTTTATTTGAAATAATGGATTGGTTATCAATGATTACTCTTAATAAGCTAACATATCCTACTCTTATAAAGTATTTTTATAGTAATTTTAGTTTTGACCGATCAAGTTGTTATATTTTTTCTTATATGAAAGAAAAGATTATTGAATTTGACCATAGCATACTTAGTCAAATATTGGGCATTCCATAAGATGATGATGAATATTTTAACATCACTTATTAAAGTCATTGATTTTTAAAATATTTCCATCTACCAGAAATATCTATGAGGATGATAGTTTAGTTGGTACCGCTAAATGTAGTGTATATGTATTGTCTTTGTTGAGTCGACTCATTCATCAAATTTTTACATTTAACTTTCTATCTAGAGGGGGTCATAGAGATAATATATTATTCCTAGATGTTTATCTTCTGCAAATGATGCTTACGAATCGTAGGGTTAATCTGCTATATATGATGATACATTATATGAATAAATGATTTCGAAGTGCCAAATCTTGTTTACCTTATGGAGCCACTATGACTTGTATCTTCGAGGTATTTAATATTCCTATCAGTAATGATGATGAAATTGTTAAGCTTAAATCCACTGATATGTATAATCACTTATCATTGAGGCGTATGGGATATATTTGTTCTAATAGGATATGGAAGCGTGATGAAGGACAAAGTACAAATGAAGATAATGCTATAGATAGAGATCAGTCTAACCAGCCTAGCCAGTCTGCATGATTTGATCAGCAGGCATCTAAGCTATGAGCATTATCAACTTAAATAGATGCACTTGAGGTATCTTTGACAAGACATATGGACGAGAGATTGGCACAATTTCAGTAATTTGCATAGCATTTTTATCGTCAATTTCCTTCACCACTATAGGACCCTCCAGTGGATGCTTAGGTCCTAACTTTTGATTACAATACATGATACTTCAAACGATTATGATTGATCCCTTTTTTATTTATATTTGGATTTATGAGTTGTGTATCATTTGTATTTTAACTTATGACTTATGTATCGTTTGTATTTGTAGTTATGATTTATATATCATTTGTACTGTTATGGTATCAACTCACTCTAACATCGATTGTTGTGAGAGTCTGGCTAGGACATCACCACCTCAGGATCTTCTCGATACTATTTGTGTTGCACTCGATCACGTATGGATATCATAAAAAATAAGAAAAATAAAAGATAAGAGACAGTACACAATCAAATACGTAGATTAGATCAAGGTCTATCTCCATAGAGCATGCAAATTTTACTATGAAAGAAAGAGAATCAAACAAATATAAGAAAAACTTATCACTTAACCTTTGTACAAGATTTTCTCAATAAGAAGCTTCAAAATCTTTATAAAAGTCCTTTAAAATCTCTCAAGAAGCCTCTTAACACCTCCAGAATGTCATCAGCTCTCTGATGCAATAAACAGTTTGTCAATCGGAGTTATATAGACTTCAGAAATTCAAAAATAATATTTTAAGTAGGAAACTCGATCCTAAACACATCCGTGATTAGTTTCTGACCATCCGATTACGACCGGCTTGCTCTTGGACTGTCGGATCGTACAAAAATAATCCTCATCATGCTCAGATCTATTCTGGACCATCCGATCATAATTGGCTTGCTCCTGGGCCATCGAATCGTGATGCGGTCCACTGGAAGCCTTGTGAGCTGCATGAAATAATAGGAAAATCGGCACTGGTCCACCATGGATGGTGCAAAACTGATGGAAAATGGGTCCCAGTTCATGGCCCATGCATGGACCGCATGAAGGCTCGGGGACGCGCCTGCTGGGCCTGTGCACGTCCGCATGTGCGCTCACGCACTTGGACCCATCCAGCATGCGGCTAGCCCAAGACAGTCACATGCTGTTGGCCTGGTTCATGCCGTCGCCAGCCTGTGCCGACCCATGGGCCCCCTCCGACAGCTCGTGGGCCATGCCACCTCACTCCGGTACTTCCTCACGTATATCTCTTCCATCTAAATTCCAATTGGATTGTTCTTAGGTTTGTTAGACTTCGTTCATCATCTTGGACCTCATTTTGTACTTATTATGAGCTAAATCTCAAGAACTTTTTCTCAATAATTTCCATCTCGACTCAATATTCGGCCTTCACCTATCTCTGAGAGTTGTGATTTGTCTCGCCCCCACGCCCTAAGGCATGCCTGTTGTCTCATGGATGGGTAAATATGGGAGTTGAGCCAGGCTGCTCAATCCCACTTTTGTCAATGACTGTGATCCTTTTGACCTAAGGCATGCTCGAGATAGTCTTCCGTCATAATAGAAACTTCACTCTGTGATGTCACCTCTCATCCTTCCGAGTCTTCCATCTCGTAACCGATCAACCTCCACCTAGAGTTTCACCTTGCACTGGGCTTCCTATCATAAGGTAGTATCTAGCATACTTTCTTCTTCTAATTATCATTCTATTATGATGTATGACCTTCAGGATTCCTCCATCAGCTTTTCATCTAAAGCCAATCGAATCCAGTCTACTTAGTGAGATTAGATTCTTCTTAAAGCTATGTATATATCGAACCTCACCTAACTTCTTTACTGTTCCATCATGAAGCTTCGTGCTAATCGTCTCATTGTCCTTGATCTCATAGCTTGATCCATCCGATAGAAATACAGTGGCTTCACTGATCTTCGGAGAGTCAAACGGCTCCTCTCTGCAATATACACGATGAAAATAAGTAGAATCCATAATCTACTGAGAGAAAAAAGTAGATATTTCATTAGTTATCAAAAGAACATCGTTATTGCCTTTTGTATCGCTACTGGCCATCGCCAGAGTAGCTTATGTCTGATCTTTAAGTTTCAAGCAATCTCTGATATGATGCCCTAACTTGTTACATCGGTAGTACCTAATCTTGCTGAAGTTTCTTATCTTGGACTTAGACCATCCACCTCGTGTTCTCTTGTTACTCTATCTTCTATCGTTATCATCTTCAGTCACCATCAAGATCAAATTGCCACCTAAATTCGAAACTCAATTCTCTTGCTTAAGAATCTCGTTCTGGAGTACTACAAAAGTCACTTCTTCCATTTTGATGGTGCTTTTACTTACAAGAAGAGCAATCACCAAATACTCAAAAAAGGATGGAAGTGATGATAGTAAGATTAATGCTCTGATCTTCTTCTCAATTTTTTTATCAACACTGAGAAGGTCGGTGAGGATCTTCTAAAAATTGAATAGATGCTCCTACACACTTTAACCTTTGTCCATCCATAGTTGATAGAATTATCTCCAAAGAAATAACACGTTGGTGAGCAATTTTGCCATGTATAACTCTTCGAGCTTTGGCCATATTACCATCGGGCAAGTCTCACCAAGTATATGGATTACTATATTATCTACTAGGTACAAGCGAATCGTGCTCACCACCTGCATCTAGAGCCACGTCCAATTCTTCACCTATATGGTAGTTGATATCTCCTCGCATAAGAGAGCATCGATCAACCCCTAATGGATAGCCACTTTACCCTCGTTTGCCATAGAAGAAATTATTTTTCATCAAATCTGTTGATGGCAATCCATCTCTTGATTATCAACCATCATTCTGGCACAATGCGCGGTTGTCTGCTCTCTATAAGAGTACTACGAGCTAGTATTTTAGATTTCCAATTTTGATCTGAAGGAATCCTGATTTCCCTGACCAGGTTCGTTCAGATCTGATCAGATCAAGAGATATATTTCAAAAATTTTTTCTTTGATCTGTAATCAGATCTTGATATGTTTCAGATCTGATTCTTATTTATTTAATAAAAATTAAAATAAAAGGATAAATTAAATCAAATTTAATTTACCTGAATTTGGGTAATCCTATTACCCTGTTGATGATCCTGTTTGCAGCGGAAGGTTCTGGATCTTAGCCACGCAAGCGCCTGGCCTCTACCGGTATCCACTCGGGCTTGGATCTGGAGATCCTCTTCTTCTCTATCACACCTCCAAAAATCAGATCTGGATCTGATCTGGAGGATCTTCAAAACTCCTTTTGAAGATCTGCAGTCGTCCTTTTGCAGCAGCGCAGCCTTCTTGCTTTTGATCGCCTTTTCTTGATCTGAATCGCACCAACCAAATCCAAAACACTTTTGGACGTGGAGAGCAAGGGGAGAAGAGAGTATGGCATGGAGAAAGGAGGAGAGAGGCAGCCTTGGGGCGTGGGAAATTGCTTCTTGATTATTATTTGAGTTGGGCGCAGGGTCTTATTTATAGACTAAGCTTGTGATCCAACTCCTCTTCCTCCCAACCAATCACAACCCTTTGTGAAATCAGATCTAAATCTGATTGGTGGGAATAGAGTCCCCTGGATTCCTCCTTAGAGGGTGCCTAAGACCAGTCAAACTGGATTCTTAGTAAGAACTCTAATTGGAATCCAAAAGGGAGGTGGAGTCCTTGTCCAACAAGGACTCCTAGGCGCCTCCTACTTGGGCTCACGCCACCCTTGGCGTGCGCCCTTCTCCTTGCCAGGTTCTGGCAGGGGGACAGGCCCCCACCAGCTCTCCAATAGGTGCATGACATGTGGTCAAAAGTCAAAGGGTCAATGGTCAACGTTTGACCAGTCAAAGGTAGACTTTTGACCAAAGTCAAAGAACAAGAAATGGCAGGTGACCAAAAATGGCAGGTAATGTCTTACAAAATAAGACAACCTATTCTGACTTGGACAACCTCCAGTCAGACCATATGAAGGCCTCTGATTGAGCACAAACTCCTTTGGCTCAGTCAGGACAACTTATTTATGATAGTAAAAGAAGAACGTTAGGTTCAATCGAGTGCTAGCACGATTTCCTTGAACCTAATTGAATCTCATTCAGATCAATTGAACTAGATCAGTTCAATTGATGATCACCAGATTCAAACCCTTGTTTGTGTGACCCAGTTAGGTTCAGTTCTGTATGGTAATGGGATATGTCATGATCTCTATCATCGACATCATCGAAACTCCTTTCGATGGATCAGAACTCTTCTGATTCGAACAGCTAGAATGATCGATCATCTAAATCATTCTAATTGCTCCCAAAATCCACCAGTGACACCTAGCAGTATATGGTGGCAACCCATCAGAGCTGAATGCGAACCTCTTGGTGCAGCTACCTGTGTGATTAAGTTCTTCTATCTTGAGCCCCGATCAGATTAGGGTTAAGGTGAACTCGTCAAACCCTAGTCTCTGTCATATGATGTAATCATTCGATTCGAGTCCAATGTGAAAATCTAAATAGAAACTCTTTCTATTATTTCACTCTGCCATGGCCATGGGCTTCAGGACTTGATTCTCATGATCATCATAGGGCTGCTCCTCTACCACCGAGGTAGATAGATTCCCATCTTGATGCAATCCAGTTCCTACAATGAACATGCTATAGCCAACATACACCTCAGGGTTCCATATGGCTAGGAGACCGAGTAATGGTGTAGTCAAACTATAACACCCTCAAGGTGAACTGCCGATGCATCTCAGGTCAAAGAACCAGACACACTACTGCAGCATCGAGTCAGTCATTGACGAGAAGGTAGACTCCCTAATGACTACTCGAGGTGGTCACGCTCAGTGCCCTCGTTCTCTAACGAGTACCTGTACTCTCGCTCCGGTGTCTCCACACCGTAGACTCAAGACTCATCTACTAAAGAGAAGCGATCGTACACCAACCTTCCGGATCAATCACCATCCTCGTGATGATCCTATGGTCGGGAGCTGTTTATGAGTTAATAATGATTATTCATGTCTTAAATTTTCAACTCTTGAAAATATGAATTATCATTACCATTAACTCAAAGGATGTATCACAGACACTAAATACACATATGTGATAGAAAATAACCCATTTTATTAATTATAGTCAAAATTATAATTTTGCCCCTAGAAGTGTATTACAAGTGTCAGCCAATTCTGGCTTCTAGGGCACATATATCTAACAATCTCCCACTTGTCCTAAAGCCAATTGGCTACAAGTCTAAGTCCCATCTTCTCAAGGTGGGCTTCGATCTTCTGCTGGCCCAACGGCTTTGTAAGTGGGTCTGCCACATTATCTGTGGAGTTGACTCTCTTGACCTCAACGTAACCTTTCTCAAGGTAATCGCGGATGAGATGGTATCACCGTTTGCTATGGAACTCTTCATTACAGCACAAACTTGCACAGAATCTGCCAGATGTCGACTTTCGATCATCTATATCGGACATGAAGTCCGAGTCTGTGTATCCCTGGACTTGGAGTTCTCCATTACCAAAGACCAACATCATATCCTTAGTTCTTCTCAAGTACTTAAGGATACATTTCACAGAAGTCCAGTGTTCTTCACCTGGATTTGACTGATATCTGCTTGTGACACTCACAGCATGGGCTATATCAGGTCGTGTACATAGCATGGCATACATGAGGCTCCCTATTGCAGAAGCATAAGGGATCTTGCTCATGCGTTCTATTTCCTCAGGTGTGCTGGGGCACATCTTCTTGGAAAGATGAATACCATGTCTGAAGGGTATTAATCCCCTCTTAGAGTTTTCCATACTAAACCTCTTTAGTACTTCCTCTATGTACATCTTCTGTGAAAGTCCTAGCATCCTATTCGGTCTATCCCTATAGACCTTAATTCCTAGAATAAAGGATGCTTCACCTAGGTCTTTCATGGAGAATTCCTTGGACAACCACATCTTGACTGATGTCAACATGGGAATATCATTCCCAATAAGGAGGATGTCATCCACGTACAATACGAGGAAGACAACAGCGCTCCCACTGACCCTTTTGAAAACACATGGTTCCTCTTCATTTTTGATGAAACCAAACTTTTTGATCACATCATTGAAACGAGTGTTCCAGCTCCGAGATGCTTGCTTAAGTCCATATATGGACCTTTGCAGCTTGCAAACCTTGTGATCAGTATCACTGGATGTGAAACCTAGCGGCTGTTCCATATAGATATCTTCCTCAAGATATCCATTTAGGAATGCCGTTTTCACGTCCATTTGCCATATTTCATAATCGAAATAGGCTGCAACAGGCAAGCAATGTGCGGATGGATTTTAGCATAGCCATACTGGGGAAAAGGTATCCTGATAGTCAATGCCTTCGCGTTGACTATAACCTTTTGCCACTAGTCTAGCCTTGAATGTCTCCACATTCCCATCTGCACCAATCTTTCTCTTGAAGATCCATTTACACCCAATAGGTACTATACCTTCTGGTGGATCTACCAAGGTCCAGACTTGGTTTGAGTGCATCGAGTCAATTTCTGACTTCATTGCCTCTAAGCCATTTCTCGGAGTCGATATCTGATATCGCCTCGTTGTAGGTTTTGGGATCATCACCATGAGCACCATTACCTATGAGGAACATTTCCTCTACATCCTCTGAAATAATACCTAAGTATCTTTCAGGGGGACGGGAAAACTCTTTCCGATCTACGAGGTGGAGGAGGTAGTGTTCTTATTGGCTCAACCTGATTTGGTTCCACTTGGTCCTTAGCTCGTTGTACTTGTGAGACTTTCTCATCAAGCTTAATCTGCTTTCCAATGCCGCTATCTTGAATAAACTATTTTTCAAGAAAGATGGCATGTCGACTCACAATCACATTGTGGTCTTCTGGAATGTAGAAATAGTATCCTAATGACTCTTTAGGATATCCTATGAATCGAGCTCTAAAGGACCTAAACTCTAACTTGTCCGCTTGTTGTCTTTTGACATGAGCCGGACAACCCCAAATTCTGAGATGACTCAGACTTGGTTTCTTACCGTGCCATATCTCATACGGTGTGGTAGGAACGGTTTTAGAGGGAACCCTATTCAGTAGATAGAATTGAAGTTAACAATGAATGTCCCCAAAGAAAATCAGGGAGGTCTGTGAAGCTCATCATGGATCGAACCATATCCAATAGAGTCCGATTTCTCCGTTCTGAAACCCCGTTGAGTTGAGGTGTTCCTGGTGGAGTCCATTGAGAGACTATGCCATTTTCCTTAAGATAGTCTAGGAATTCCCGGCTAAGGTATTCACCTCCTCGATCTGATCGAAGAACCTTAATGGGTTTTCCAGTTTGTTTTTCTACTTCATGTCTGAATTCTTTGAACTTTTCAAAAGCTTCAGACTTGTGTCTCATAAGATACACATACCCATACCTAGACAGATCATCGGTAAAGTAATGAAGTAGACAAAATTGCCTCTAGCCGGCACATCAAATGGGCCGCACACATCAGTATGTACTAGGGCAAGGAGATCTGTGGCCCTCTCCCCATGTCCAACAAAAGGGAGTTTAGTCATTTTGCCTTGAAGACAAGATTCACAAGTTGGATATGACTCGGAAAGTCAATGGACTCAATAGCCCATTTTTCTCCAATTTGTTGATCCTATCTTCTGCTATATGACCTAATCTCAGGTGCCATAGATATCTGTCGTTTGGACTATCCCTAGGTCGTTTGGCATTCACGTTTTGCTCGATAGTTAGAACAGGTACATCAATATGTAGCTGATAAAGACCATTAATAAGGAAACCATTTGCAATTTTATTTCTTTCATAAAGAATGTTACAATGGTCCTTAAAGAAGGTGATCACATAACCTTCTTGTGCTAAGCATGAAACAGAAATCAAATTCCTGCTAGCTGCAGGCACATAATAACAGTCTTTCAAAACTAAGTCTAAACCAGATGGTAATCGAAGAGGGTATGTTCCCACGGCTACTGCAGCAACTCTTGCTCCATTACCGACGCGTAGGATCATGTCTCCATCCCTCAGCCTCCTGCTATCCTCAAGACCCTGCATAGAAGTGCACAGATGAGCACTAGAACCAGAGTCAAGCACCCAACTGGATGCAGAAGAAACCGTAAGGTTAGACTCAATAACGAGCATACCTCCAGAAGGACCTTCCTTCTTGTTCTTCAGGGTGGCCAGGTAAGTAGGGCAGTTCCGCTTCCAATGGCCGTCGCTGTTGCAATGGAAACACTTTCCTTTGCCATCGGCCTTTTTCTTCGGTTCTGCCTTCTTCTTCTTTGATCCTTCCACCTTTTGCTTTTTCACAGACTTCTTTTTCTTTCCATAAGACTTTCTTTTGGAAGAAGTCCGTTCCATAGCAAGAACTGAGCCTTTAGAACCTTTCATAGAAAGCTCAGCGGTAACCAGCATATTCATTAACTCGGCCAAGGAATTTTGAAGTTTATGCATGTGGTAATTCATGATGAATTGCCCATATGCATCAGTCAAGGATTGCAGAATAATATCATTCTGCAAGTCCAAGTCCAACTTCACACCGAGCTTCTCAAGCTCTTCCATGTCCTTGATCATTGTCAGACAGTGATCTTGGACTGACTGCCCATCACGCATCTTAGCCTTAAAAAGTCATTTCGTGACTTGATATTTGGCTGCGCGACTCTGTTCACCAAACATCTCCTGCAGGTGAGCCAACATTTGGCGAGCAGTCCCGATATCTTCATGTTGGCGCTGGAGCTCATCAGACATCGAGCCCAACATGTAGTATCTGGCCTTATTATCTTCGTCAATCCATTTTTCCAGAGACGCTCTCTGTTCAGTGGATGGACGAGCTGGTAAGGTGGGAGGGTCCTGGTCCAAAACATGTGTTAACTTCTCTGAACCCAAAACAATTTTGTAGTTCCTGAGCCAATCTTTATAATTGGGTCCAGTCAGTCTATGTGTGTCTAGGATACGTGCCAGTGGGTTGGACGCAGACATTTTCCTGTAGAGAGTCAAAGATTCTAGTTAGATACTGTAATTTTGACTTGACCAATTTGTTTAGGGATTTTATTTTTAAACAAATTAGCTCCCACTATTTTCTCGGATCCCTACACTCCCTCTGTAGAGATGCGAAAATCTCCACGATTAATGATTTCTAGTGGGTGGTGCGGTCTCACCAACTGACTCATCACCTCACCTAACAGTTATTGGTGATGGGTTAGCCAATGAGTGAACAACTCTTGTTCAATGATTCTCTAATCATGGTGCACCCAAACTTGGTCTCTAATTCATGAATCTCACCGTATCCGGAATATTGATCCACTCCTTAGTTAAGTCAGACCCACCATTTGCATAGACTGGGTTCCTAATTGAGGTCTCTCACCGTATCCGGAATATTGAGCCCAACTCATCCTCCAGCCCATAGCATCCAATGCCTAATAGACATGGTTGCGTCTTCCCGGTGCAACTGAGCCACTGTATCCAGCCGAGAACAATCAACCCCGGGAAGGGCCCGCACATCTACAATGGTGGAAGACCTCAGGACTTAATCTTTTCTTAGGGAGAATTGATTCAGGTCTCATTAAACTAGACTTGGCTTAGTCATAACAATTATGACTAACCTAGTGGCATGGGTCAGCTCGGATTATTGACCACCTCAGATCAGAACTGTGTCAACAGATATGGCCAGGTAAGTGAGACCGGTGGAAGGAATATGCCATTAACTCGTACAAGAACGCATTCAGGTCGAGTAGCTTCCAATTAAAAACCAGTCGGTCGTCTGTGCCAAACTTACCTTAGACACCAAATTGTTGAGTCAGAACCAATTGGGTTAGCCTACAATCCAGACTCTAACCTCTGAGCCTAATTAGGTCTTGCTTGATCGTGACTCGATCTTGACCCAGACTTAATCCTATTAGGCTGGTCAATTTAAGCATTGTTGATCCCATCTAACCAACTCTTGATTCGGTTTGATCAACCGCTTAGACCTAATTGAGCTACCCAAGCCCGAACCCAGTATTATGAATATGTCTTAGATCTGAAATTCTCAATTTTAGACCTAATTAATATTCCATAAACTTAATTCTTAATTAAGTAGGGTTCATAAACAAAATATGCACAATAAATCCTAGGGTTTCAGGATCTAGGGTTTTGCAGAAAGTAAGTTTTGGGTTTCTGATTAAGGACGAACACGCAGCACCCCTACACATCATAAGAACACCCCATCGAATGGGAAGAGAGGGCCTTTAAACCCTTCTTCGTTCTTATGACCGGACGGCCAAGAGGAACGCCTTAATCAGGAACATGTAAATTCTACAAAAACAGTTATAGATCTATATCATATATCTCATATACAAATTTAGATCTAATCATGGCATATTTTGCATACATCTCATGTATCATAATCATGCATGTTTTCAGATCTAAATTATCACATAATAATCTGAAAAAATTAGATTTAAATTGATCTAATCAAAATAAATTCTAATCTAGACAATTATGTAGAACTATTCTACAACTAGTCTAGTCATGCATCTATCATATCTCATATGATATTTAAAATTAAATAATTTTTATTTGCTGTTTATCAGATGTTATTATAACACTTATAATATCAGAAAACAGTAAATAAGAAGATCTAAAATATGATTTAATCATATTAAATCAAAGACATGCAAAACTATTCTATAGAACTATTCTATACTAGAACTAGTCATGCATATCTTCATGTTCTTAGATCCAAATCATTTAATTTTAATTTTCCTGATTTCAGATCTGATCACATCTCATGTGACATCTGAAATCACGTTATTTTTAATTAAAATAAAATTAAAAATCAGATCTAAACTATTTTTAGAACCATGGCTCTGATACCACTTGAAGGGAAATCCTGATTTCCCTGACCAGGTTCGTTCAGATCTGATCAGATCAAGAGATATATTTCAAAAATTTTTTCTCTTAGATCTGTATCAGATCAGGGATGCTTCAGATCTGATTCTTATTTATTTAATAAAAATTAAATGAAAAGGATAAATTAAATCACATTCAATTTACCTGAATAGGGTAATCCTATTACCCTGTTGATGATCCTGTTTGCAGCGGAAGGTTCTGGATCAAGCCACGCAAGCGCCTGGCCTCTACCGGTATCCACTCGGGCTGGATCTGGAGATCCTCTTCTTCTCTATCACGCCTCCAAAAATCAGATCTGGATCTGATCTGGAGGATCTTCAAAACTCCTTTTGAAGATCTGCAGTCGTTCTTCGCAGCAGCGCAGCCTTCTTGCTTTTGATCTCCTTTTCTTGATCTAAATCGCACCAATCCAAATCCAAAACACTTTTGGACGTGGAGAGCAAGGGGAGAAGAGAGTATGGCGTGGAGAAAGGGGAGAGAGGCAGCCTTGGGGCGTGGGAAGATTGCTTCTTGATTATTATTTTTCACTTGGGCGCTGGGTCTCTTATATAGACTAAGCGTGATCCAAGTCATCTTCCTCCCAACCAATCACAACCCTTTGTGAAATCAGATCTAAATCTGATTGGTGGGATTAGAGTCCCCTGGATTCCTACTTGGAGAGTGCCTTGGACCAGTCAAACTGGATTCTTAGAAGAACTCTCATTGGAATCCTAAAGGGAGATGGAGTCCTTGTCCAACAAGGACTCCTAGGCGCCTCCTACTTGGGCTCACGCCACCCTTGGCGTGCGCCCTTCTCCTTGCCAGGTTCTGGCAGGGGGACAAGCCCCCACCAGCTCTCCAATAGGTGCATGACATGTGGTCAAAAGTCAAAGGGTGAATGGTCAACGTTTGACCAGTCAAAGGTAGACTTTTGACCAAAGTCAAAGAACAAGAAATGGCAGGTGACCAAAAATGGCAGGTAATGTCTTACAAATAAGACAACCTATTCTGACTTGGACAACCTCCAGTCAGACCATATGAAGGCCTCTGATTGAGCACAAACTCCTTTGGCTCAGACAGGACAACTTATTTATGATAGTAAAAGAAGAACGTTAGGTTCAATCGAGTGCTAGCACGATTTCCTTGAACCTAATTGAATCTCATTCAGATCAATTGAACTAGATCAGTTCAATTGATGATCACCAGATTCAAACCCTTGTTTGTGTGACCCAGTTAGGTTCAGTTCTGTATGGTAATGGGATATGTCATGATCTCTATCATCGACATCATCGAAACTCCTTTCGATGGATCAGAACTCTTCTGATTCGAACAGCTAGAATGATCGATCATCTAAATCATTCTAATTGCTCCCAAAATCCACCAGTGACACCTAGCAGTATATGGTGGCAACCCATCAGAGCTGAATGCGAACCTCTTGGTGCAGCTACCTGTGTGATTCAGTTCTTCTATCTTGAGCCCCGATCAGATTAGGGTTAAGGTGAACTCGTCAAACCCTAGTCTCTGTCATATGATGTAATCATTCGATTCGAGTCCAATGTGAAAATCTAAATAGAAACTCTTTCTATTATTTCACTCTGCCATGGCCATGGGCTTCAGGACTTGATTCTCATGATCATCATAGGGCTACTCCTCTACCACCGAGGTAGATAGATCCCATCTTGATGCAATCCAGTTCCTACAATGAACATGTCATAGCCAACATACACCTCAGGGTTCCATATGGCTAGGAGACCGAGTAATGGTGTAGTCAAACTATAACACCCTCAAGGTGAACTGCCGATGCATCTCAGGTCAAAGAACCAGACACACTACTGCAGCATCGAGTCAGTCATTGACGAGAAGGTAGACTCCCTAATGACTACTCGAGGTGGTCACGCTCAGTGCCCTCGTTCTCTAACGAGTACCTGTACTCTCGCTCCGGTGTCTCCACACCGTAGACTCAAGACTCATCTACTAAAGAGAAGCGATCGTACACCAACCTTCCGGATCAATCACCATCCTCGTGATGATCCTATGGTCGGGAGCTATTTATGAGTTAATAATGATTATTCATGTCTTAAATTTTCAACTCTTGAAAATATGAATTATCATTACCATTAACTCAAAGGATGTATCACAGACACTAAATACACATGTGTGATAGAAAATAACCCATTTCATTAATTATAGTTAAAATTACAATTTTGCCCCTAGAAGTGTATTACAAGTGTCAGCCAATTCTGGCTTCTAGGGCACATATATCTAACACTTACATTATACTCGATCACATATGGATACCGTAAGAGAAAAAAAGAAGAATAAAAGATAAGAGACAGCACACAATCAAGTACATGGATTAGACTAAGATCTATCTCTACGGAATATGCAAACTTCACTATAAGAAAAAAAGAATCAAACAAATACAAAAAGAACTTATCACTTAATTTTTGTACAAGAGTCTTTCAATAAGCCCCAAAATCTCATAAAAGCTCTCTGAAATCTCTTAAGAAGCCTCTCAGCACCTCTAGAATATTACTAGCTCTCCAATGCAATAAACAGTTCATCAATCGAAATTATATAAACTCTAAAAATTCAAAAATATTATTTTAATAGAAAATTTGATCCTAAATACATCCGAGATCAGTTTCTGACTATTTGATTACGATCGGCTTGCTCGTGGACCATCGAATCTGGCAAAAATAGTCCTCATCATGCTTGGATCTATTTTGGACCGCTCGATCATGACTGGCCCGCTCCTAGACCATCGGATCGTGAGGTGGTCCACCGAAAGTCCTATGAGCTGCATGAAATGGCATGGAAACCAGTGTCGGTCCACCATAGACTATGTGAAATTGGTAGAAAATGGGTCCCAATTCATGGCCCATGCATAGACCGTGTGAAGGCCTAGGCGCACTTGCTGGGCCTATGTGCATCCGCATAGCCCGTGCACGCTCACATGCTTGGGTCGGCCCAGCGCGCAACTGGCCCAATGCCGTCGTGCACTGTCGGCCTGGCCCATGCCGTCACCGGCTCATGCCGACCCATGGGCTGTGCCACCTCACTCCAGCGCTTGTCATGCGTATCTCCTCTGTCTACACTCTAATTAGGTTGTTCTTAGTCTCGTTGGACTCCGTTCATCGTCCTGAACCTTATTCTAAGCTTATTGTGAATCAAATCTCAAAATATCTTCCTCAACATATACTGAAATCATGACTTTTGTATCATATGTATTTGCAATCATGATTTATGTATGGTTTGTATTTGGATTAATTTATGACTTCGATCCTTTTCCGTACATGTTTCGTTTATAATGATTTACAGGTTTGGAGGTTGGAGTTATGGTTTAGTGTTTAGAGTTGTTACATTAAAAATTATAAGTTATCCGATTGATCCAACATAGTCCAAATCCTTAGAGTGTGCCATGCTAAACCGGTCAACGAATAAAAATTCTAAAAGGCCGATCAATTCTTGTCAAGACCTTTCAATTGATCTGACATAGTCCAGATCCTTAGAGTGTGCCATGCCAAATTGATCGAGACGAATTAGTCAACCTGGCCTTCAGATCGGTCGACCACCGAAATCTTGAGCTGGCCGGTCCATCCCGATCAAGACCAACCAGTCGACTGGCCATAGTGAATGAAGGATCGAGCGATTGATCGGTCTAAAGGCCAGGTCGATCGTTGATAATTTGAGGTATCTGTTGATCCCAGTCAAGATCAACCGATCGATTGGCCCAGCCATCTAGGGACTGAGTAGTCGATCGGTCTGAAGGCTCGATCGATCAGCAAAAAATTGATACTTTTGGTCTAGGGTAGTCAAGATGCATTGATCGACCAACCACATCGGCGGCTTGTGTGCTGTGCCAAACAGGTTGATCGGCCTAAAAAATTTAGGATTTCGAAAATTTGGCTAATCAAGGGTTTTCTAACCTACAGAGTTAGGTTTATGCACTGTGCCAAATTCGACATGGTCGATCAAGATGCACCGATCGATCTGGCCACTGTGCTGGCTTGTATACTATGTTGAACCGATCAACTGGCCTTTCCAAGGTTACAATAATTTGGACTTTTCAAAATTAAGGATTCGAGTTTTCAAATCTATGAAGTTAGGTTTACTCAACGTGCCAAATCTGACAAAGCAAGTCTAGCCTAGTCAAGATGCATTGATCGACCTGGCCAGCTTTCATGCCATGCCAAGCTGATCGACCAGCCTTTTTGAGGTTTCAACAATTCAGGATTTTATAATTTTATATCTTGATTTAGGAACTATAAAACTATACATTGCACATTTAAATTGTTAATAAATATCTTAAATTTTTATATGTTAAAAAGTTTGGTACAATCATTTGTGATAGAAAAAAAATATGACTGCAATGTGTAATACATAAAAATCATATCCCACATTACAACTGTCTCCTCATTTGTAGAGGTTGCTTCCCACAATGCGTTGGCTCTGGTTTGCTCGATCCCACATCCTCCTTTGTATGACGATAACTATGGATAGGATGCTCCTATGCAACCCCCCCACCTGTATAGTAAACATGTTATGAAGGTCCCTCATCGATCATCTCCACCGTATACTCAAAATGCACAACTACCTTTGAAACATAGGGGACTTGGCTCACATCATCATGCGTTATGCGGCCGATGATATTTACGAAGTGCATGAGGGGAACTCTACCATCGGAATAGGAGAGGTGGTAGGTTGTTGACTGCCTCATCTATGTCGAGCTGGAGGAGGTGGTCTGAATGATGCCAGATGGTTAAAAGCTGGAGGTCATCATTTGCATAAACCATATCAATACCACTTGTATATATTGATACTTGTCTAATAGCATTCTGTGTCACATTATCATCCATTATACCAAATTGGTCCTCTATATGTCTTAAACTCGTATTCACTAGGCCATTATCTATATTGTATAGGTTGAAGTGAATAGTTAGTTCCCCGACCTACATTGTCATTCCTAAATCTTGGTCACATGCTGCAAAATTATTCCGATCGTTAATATTTTTGGTGTCTTCTATGAGTTGGACATTGAAATACAACTCCACACTGGATAGACAATAATAGAAACTTACTGTTGTAAAAATTATCTCCATATCATTATCATCAGTTATCGAAACAGCTTCATACTTAATTACTGATAGTTGCACAACTTGTGGATATCTATATATTATTATTATTTTATTTTGACTTCTATCAATACGAAATACTTTGTAGAACTTTTGCTCCAACTCCTCAAATTTTATTCCATATTTAATTCTAAGGGCTTTCTATGATCGCTTATTATATTCGATGCCATACGGTCCATTAACTATCGAATCATTAATATAGCATAAGGCTATAATAGTTTCTACCATTTCTCACTACCCATATAATAAAAAGTGTACATTAAATAATACTATTAAAAGAATATATATAAATTATAAATAAACTTGCATATGTCCATATATTATATAAAAGATTTAACATACTTTATTATACTAATTTTAAAATCTAAATTTTAATGAAATATGCTATATTTAATAATAACATAAATAACTTACTAATATATTTTAATTACATTATATTAATTTATGTAGGGAATTAAAAAAAAATATACATAACGTATGCTTCTAAATTAACATGATACTAAATATTAAGTAAAATATAATTTAAAAAAAATATTCAAGTATTTAATTAAATGATTATGAGAACATGAAAGTATGAACAATTATGACATATAATTGTACAGTTTCTAAATCTTTTTGCTAAGATGATATAAATAATTGATTGAAAACCTCTATATGGTGAGATGAAAGAAATTACTAACTAAAAACTCTATCTAGAGATAATTATCATAACATGATAAATTTAGTGGTAAGAATAATACCATGCAAAATTTAGAATATCAAAAGCTAACTTATATACCAAAGAAAATGAGAGCAAAATAATAATAATAATAAATAACTTACCAACAATTAACACACCGAAAGATGGGAGAAGGGATGGTTGGAGGTGGGGGGGCATCGCTCAAGGGGAAAGGGCCGGTCACGAAAGCCAGTCAGGGAAGGGTTGAAGCCGATCGCGGGAGGAAGAGAAGGCCGATCGATTATGCCAAGCCTAGTCGCGAGAAGTTGGGAACAATGGATTCGGATGGGCCAGAGATGGGAACGATGGAAGGTGGCGCGGATGGGGACCATGGAAGGTGGCACGGTGGCACTGTCAGATGGCCGAAGGCAGATCGTGGGGTGGGAGACCACATAAGGCACTATTGGATGGACGGAGGCCGATAGCAGGATAGAGGACCGTAGGGAATAGGGACCATCGGGTGGCTAGAAATGATGAAAAAGGGCCATTAAATGCGCATTTTGAAGATGTGGTTTCAACTCTGAAATTGTATTTTCAAGATACCAGTTTTTTTCGAATTATCCACCACATCGATGGCCACGTCACCTAAAATGCATATTGGACATGTGATTTCTCAATTGAAATTGCATGTCCAATATACGAGTTTGCCGGCTATCCATCTTAGTGTTGTGGATACTGTATTTTTGAAAATAAATTTCAAATGATGATATTTTTTGAATTAATTATTTAAATAATAATATTTTTTAAAAAAATTTTGGTTATAAGTGTACTCAAGTGCATTACATATACCAAATTGTAGATCTTTCGAAAGCAATGCTACCCAGAGAAGGTTCTTAAAGTTCAAGTACTCAAGGAGTTGGCAAAATAATGAGCTCTCCCTAGTCTGAATATGAAGTGGAAGTTAGCTAGGTGGCAATGGAGGCGCATATGTTACACCATGCACCATTATCACCGACCGTGATCAGGGATTTAACCTACTTAAGTATGAGTGGGGATCAAGGGTGTGTTAGTTTGATTGATATACCAAATTCAATAAAATTAAAATAAACAAAGCATGTGCTCAAGAAGAGACGAGAGGGCATATTGTGATCAATCTTTTTCTCTTTTCTAAATTGTGATCCAATCATGTATCATAGATTGCGGTAAAATTGAAGAGCCAGGCTTAAATTGATTGTTCTTACCAAGCAAGAGTCATAAGTGTTTCACAAGCCTCTCATTGAGAAACTTACCGAGAAAAGACATTTATGGTACATTCCATTTTTTTATCTAGCCGTATCGGGATTTTATTGCAAATAAAGTTTTTAAAAATAATTTATTTTGGTTCAGTTCAATGGCGACATTTTTGTTTGGAGGAAATTTTTAAACAACTATAGTCAAACCAAATAGATAACTAATCCCACCCGCAAAACCTATTGTGATCACAGAGTATTCATGTTCATGAAAGCTACTTTGAACTTCTTTGATTGGTGAAACCGTATATCTTTGCATCACAATGCTCTCCTGTCCCTCACCAACCACATGCATCGTATAAGTCCAAATGCTGATAGGGACTAGCTAACTCTAGACTTTGATCTACGGCTTTCCTTTTGGCTACAATATTATAGAGTCAAGCTATTTTATCTATGAAGTAAAATTTGGTGGAGATATATATATATATATATATATATATATATATATATATATTTAACAAAAACAACGTCATGTTTAGTTAAGAGGAGTTAATTTTTGAAATGAAAATGGGAATGAATAATTTTTATTCTAGCAATTTGGTTGAGGAAAGTTTCATTCTTATTTGGATTCCAAAAGAAAAAGAAACACCTAATATCCTAAAACTAAATTCCAACTCTTTTTTAGTATTTAAATTCTATTCCAATTTCAGCTTTAGTTCCATATATAAACTAAATATGTCGGCAAACATTATCATTCTGATTCTCATTCAAATTCATTCTCTTTCCAATTTTAATTGTGATCATGAACCAATTGCACCTTTAGTTTATCTCTCATTTCCACATCATCTTGATAAGTTATAAGTCAATAATCTGTCAAGGGATCCCAATGACACATGGCTGCACTCCATCCTATCATCATGAACTTTATTACCATCTAAAGCTAAAACTGGATCAGAAAATAGTATATTTATATCCATATTTATTTTATTTAGCAAATACAAATATGGATATGTATATTATTTGGATATAAAAATTGATACATGTATTTGTTTTAAGTGGATATAGATATAATTTAGATAATGAAAGTATAAATATAATTATGGATATAAATTAGATAATTAAATTTTATGATCATAAAATTAAAGATATTACTAAATAAATGATAAATCAAGTTAATAGTATTTTCATATGGTTGTATTTTTTAAAAAAATTAATAAATATAATATAAAATTATATAGAATTATTGGTAAATTTAGATTTTTAGATATATATCGAATTATTGTCTATTTATATCCATATATGTATATATTTTTTGATAAATATAATTATAAATATGGATATTAATTGAATCATCAAATTTTTATACATATTTGAATTAACGTGGATAAAAAAATAGATGTGAACGGATATTATCCATATTATTTTTACTCTTACTATCATCTCACCAAGTATTTGGTCATAAGGCCCCAACCCATTAAATGTTAATATTTAAGACAAAGTAAAGGACGGTGCATGAAATTATTTATTCGATAATCTCACTTGTCCATCTTAAACTTGCTATTTATACATTTTCTTAGATGGATAAATTTTGCATCAAACGTAGTACCTTCTTTTCCTTCTAAACTCTACGGTCCAGTAATTCTTATCCTGATGGTCTTCCGTTTTTCATGCGCTTGCGAATAAAAATGGCCAATTGCTTCAGCTGGCAAATGCTCCCATGCCCAGGATAAAGTCGTCACTCCGCAGTGCTCGAGTCGGCAAAAGTCTCTCCCAGCTGGACTCTCCACTATCGATCTTACCACGCGTCGATGACAGACCACCACCGACTGTGAGAACTCCACCGCCGCAACCGGCTCCCTCCACCAAATCCTCCACAACCCTCCCCCGATTCCCGGCTACGTGGCGCCCACACACCGTCCGCGCCTCCCGTCCCCGAGGTCATTTCCGTAAATTAATTCATCAAATAAAAAAATAAAATAAAAAAAAGCAGTTGCCCCATCTACCAGTCCGCACGTCTTTTTCACAACCAACGGATTCCAAAAAAGGACCACCCCGCGGACCACTCCATAACGCAACACCAAACCCTAAAACTCGTCACAGAGCACCACGTGGCTATCTCACATGATATTGGGTTTGTTCCCGGTCTTATTTTTGGGTGTCAGTAGATCACATTAAAGTAGGAGCCTTGTTCCAAATATGCTACGTTATATTCGTTCTCTCTTTTTCTAAATTGGAATTTTTTTTTCCCGTTCAATCCGTCTCCGCCTGGTTGTAGGTTTTCCTCCGCTGAGAGTAATGCCGTTGCTTCTTTGAAACCAACCCCACCCTCCACCTCCCCCCAATTCGGAGTCTTGATCGAAGGCCGAGCCTTTACGCTTCCGTGAGCGAGAAACCGGGAAGCAAAACTTTAGTTTGGGGTTTCTTTCTACCTCCAAGCTTCTTTTTCACGAAATCTGCCCGATTTATTGTTTACCCCTGTTTTTGGGTGGGAATTGGTTTTCTCTGGTGCTTGATCGAGGGATTTTGATGTTTGTTCGATTTGTCTGCGGAGGATGACGTATCGGGCACAATCCGTGGATGATATCGTGGTTTCGGGGGAAAAGGTGGTAATGGGTGACGGCAATGGGGATTATGTGAGGTTGGGCGATTCGGAGGCGGGGAGGTTTGTGGGGGTACAGGGGCAGTGCCCTCCGAGGAAGTGGTGTTCTCTCTGGTGGTGGGTGAAGGTGGTTCTCTTGTGTCTTTGCTTGTTGGCAGTCGCGGCGGCTCTCATTCTCTGCGCTGGCCCCGTTATCATCAAAAAGGTATCTTCTTTAATCTTTTATTTCTTTCCTTTTTTTTTTTTGTACAGTATCCCGCTTCGTAGTTTTTTTCTTTTCTTTTGATATTTCCTGGAACCAATTATTGCTTTGCACTGAGATGTAGAATTATGGGGTTGTATGGAGTAAAAAAGGGTTGACGTTGATTGAAAACTACTTTCATTGGTTCGTTATGCTAAATACCTACATTTTCTCTGAAGAGAATTTCTTTAATTAAAGCTTATCTTTATCGGTTGGATTGGATCTTGTTATCAATTAAGAGTAGGGGTGAAAGTAGTATGGATATTATCCATCCGATCCATTTTTGTATCCGAATTAATCCGGATATGGATAGAAATTTGAGGATCTGACTAATATCCGTGTCTGTATCCATATTCATATCCATAAAAAAAAAAAAATGGATATGGATAGACAACTATCCAATTCGTATTCGAATATCCAAATCTATATGTAATTCTATATGATTTTATATAGTACTTATTAAATTTTTTAAAAAAATATACAATCATATAAACATATGATTAACTTGATTTATCATTTATTTAGTGATATCTTTGATTATGTAGTCATAAAACTTAATTATCTAAATTACATCCATAATTATATTCATACTTTTGGGAAACGAATTATATCCGTATCCGTTTAAAACAAATATGGATATAAATTTTTACATCCGAATAATATCCGTATCCATATCTGTATTCATCAAGTAAAACAAATACGGATATGGATATGCTGGTATCTGATCCGTATCCGATCCGGTTTCAGTCCTAATTAGGAGTTGTTTCATTCCAACGACCAGCCTGTCAATCTTTCGATGAAATTAATTTAATTCAATTTCATGGCAATCTCTCTCTCTCTCTCTCTAATATTTCGGTTCTTGCTCTTAAAACTAGGAACTTTCATTTAGAAGAAGATAAAAGTTGGTGTCGGCTTAAAACAGGCTAACATGATAGGATGGCAAAATATAGGAACTCTTTATGGTAATAAATTTTTCATCGCTTCTGTTACCTATCAAGAAAAGTGGTACTATTTCCTTCATGCCACTCAAACACATAAAGCTGATTCTGAGGGTTTAGCATATTGAATATTTATGATAGCTGTGATGTCAAGAAATTCTTGAATGCATGGAATCAAAGAACCATAAAATATATCATAGAGGATTAACTGGACAAGTCTCTTGTTTTTGCATCAAGAAGTGTTGAAGATGCCACAAAACCCTAGTAGCTGGCAATGTGATGCTCTTTCATGCTCTTTCCTTGGTGGCTGAATTAATTAATCTTGAATTCCTTTCCAAAGGCGTTGTTTAGTTGTTTATAGGTGTTGTCTAGTTGATGTGCCAAAATATTGCTTGAGATATTCTCGAAGATCTTCATCAAGCTGAAGTTTGGATTGGAAGCTTAATGATTGCTCTCGTGCATGTGGCGCCTCACTTGGGAGATCCGAATCACCAATGTTATAAGGGATCATTAGCCTTTTTTTTCAAACTTAATATTTCTACATTGTTTTTATTAAGGATCAAAGCATCACTTGGAAGGCATACTTACCACTCACATGAGGGGGTGTGTGGTTTTCTGTTTCTAGTTCTTCTATATTTTTTTTTGATAGCTGAAAATTGCTTGGAGGAAAGATAACTCATCAAGATCATCAATTAGGACCAAAATACCTTGCCCAACTCTTTCATTTTGTCATTATTGTAATAGCTAATAATTTGGTTCTACAGCTACAATGATAAGCCATATCTCAGAAAATTCTAGCCTGCCATTTCTAGCCATGACATGCTATATATCCACTTTACGAAAAATAAAAGGAGACAAGAAAGAAAAGAATAAATAACAGGCATCATTCTTAATACCCTAGTAAACCTGATAATTGGAACATCCATGGAATAATTCTGGTTGGTTTCTGGTGACCAGGATTATCTTGGTAACAGGATCATAGAGCTCTTATCATGAATAACAATCCATTTGTATAAGATAGCTTTTGGGCATCAATAAGAGACTTCTTGTGAGAGCTTTATTTTGCACATTAAATTCTGAATTTTGGAGAAACAACTGAATTCTTGTTTCCCAAATGTCCTTTGGGCTATAAATGAGACATAAACCACATAGCATAGAAGTCATGTTTTATTTTTTAATCTTCTATTTCCAAGGTAATTTGCAAATCTTTATAGAACACTTTATTGATTTGAATGTTGTGCAAGCAATATTGTAGGGTTCTACTTAGAAAACTTGCAAATTAATTTATATGATGTTGTCTCTTTCATAGCTGTTCCTAAAATTTTGATCTAATTTTCATGCCAAGAGACTAGTGTTGCATTAGATGTTTGTTATATATAGATCTGTACATTCTCCATCTCAAAATTTAATATTTTCTAATTATAGGTTTTGTATCAGTCTATGTTCGAACAATTCCAATTGGTCATTACAATCAGTAGAAATGAATAGTATTGGTGCTAGGATCTTGCCTAATGGGTGTAGCTATAGTACCTAATGGTTCATGCATGCTTTCTAAGTCAGCATGCTAAAACGTTAAGCTACAATTATGCTATCTAGGGAATGCTCTTGGTACTTATGGTAGCTTCCCTAGTTAGCATAAAAAGTATTGGTACTATATGAACCTTGGTAATTATGGTCTAGGTGACTTCTCTTTCTCCAAAAAAAGGAATGAGGTATATGTTGTCACATCTTGATTTTTATTTAAATATAGAAAATATTTTAAAAAATTACCATAAAGCTGATAGATGTTATAGCTATTACAATCAAAATAATTCCAATTGGACCCATTAGGATCTGTAGAGATGGATAATATTGGTATCAGGGTCTTGCTCAGTGGGTGTAATTGTAGTAACTAATTGTTCGTGCATGCATTCTGAAAAATCTGAACCTTGGTACTTATGGTGTAGGTGACTTTCCCTTCCTCCCTCCCCCCCCTCTCTCTCTATTTCTCCCTGCCCCCAAAGCTATGTGTTCTCACAATTTGATTTTTATTTAAATAAATAAAAATGTTATTAAATGATACCATAGAGCTGATAGATGTTATGGAAAAACAATGGCTATTACATTATTATTCTATTTTTTTCTCAACTTATTAAAATGAAAATGGTTACTGATTGTTGAACAATACAAATAGAAATACTACAACATGGTTAGCAACTTAGCATGATTTGATAGATACAGCCATCGGATATTCTTTTACTTGATGAGATCTGATATAATCATACTACTACTTATCAAAGTTATAGAGTTCTTAATTTGAAACATAAGAAAAAGATTAATAAAAGGAACTTGTGCATGATGCATAACCACTTAAGGCTTTCACAACCTACAATGCTTTTTATGCTTTGCCTAATCATCACCCACATCTTCTTGACCAAAAAATTTTGAATGACATGGTGATTTGAAGTGATTATTAAACTTAAAATTGGACAAAAAGTAGTAGCAAGAAGAGATAAAAGCTAGTACATGCTTGTTTTGTATTCTTCATCTTTGGACAAACTGAACCTGTAAAATTGCAAGTTCTTAACATAGAAAACTGACCATTAAGTGCACAAGGAACGTTGGCAACTTGATGTTCAGTTAAGCCCCCGTTGGCAACAATTCTTGCAAGTTACACCAATCTCCTCATGCCATGTAGCTATAGAACATTTTGTGTGCACAAAATGGGTTCCCCATGGCATCATTCTAAAGAATGAAAGTAGACTAGTATTTCATTCTTGCTCTTGATTATTCGCTTGCTGATTTTCACCATCATCTTCTTCCTGTTCCTCTTGACAGTTACACCTCCTCTTTTGACACAGAGAATTTCATTTCCCATTTTGGAGAAAAATAGTGAGAATATGTCTAAGATTTCAACATTATAAAACAGAACACTTATCTGAAATTGGTCAAAATCAGTTAAAACCATTTGAGTTGAATGAAAAATGACATCAAGGTGATATGTTTTTTCTTGTCTTAATTAAAAAGTTTTGACTTCAGCCATATATTAGAGAATGCTGACTAGCAGAGATGAGCTTGTCCCTATCGGAGATATTTGATGTGGAGAGAGTTCTAGCTTCTCATGTTTCATAGATCAGTTTTTGCAAGTAATTTGATGGACATTGAAGGTTGCTTATAGGCCAAGCCAGGGTGGGCCTGAAGTCTTCAAATCAGTTCCAAAATTAGTTCAGGACAATTGGGTGGATGAGAGGGGTGGTAGTTGGAGGCATTGTTGTTGGCAAAGAGGATAGTTACAGGAGAATAGAGTGGGGAAAAGATCTGCAGAGGAGATGATCCCTAGAAAATCTGGACTAGTTTCCAGCCCTATTATTGAGAAAATAAGGTGGAATTTATTTATTCTGAACATGCAAAGGAACGGGCATAAGAGACAGAATGCATTTAGAACTGTGAACAATATAGTGCCTTTTTGCACCCTTTTGTTGTCAATTTTTAGTTGGGAGACGGCCTGAGTTGTCAAAGTTCTTCAGCAAGATCAAGCATGTTTAGTTTGACTTAAAGATCCTGGGTTTCCCATATGAGTTAAAAATTTTGGTTTGAATGATTCAGCACGTGCCTATTTGTGCCCTTAACTTAAAAATGATCAAAAATCAGACAAAAGTGTATTTCCCTAGTGTATGTTTCTTTCATGCATGTTTTCAGAATGTTGCATATTTAATTTTTCCATTTAAGAGCATGCCATGCATGACAGTTTATCTCCTACCACACCAATCATCCCTGCCACCATGACTACAATATGCCCTCTAGACCCTGATGAGAGGCCCCTATGGGTTATGTTTTTTGGCTGTTTTTCATGCTCTTGGTGTTGCTTAGTAAGTCTTGATCGCTTCTTGTTTCCAGTTATTTCGACTCTTGCCATTATTATTCTTGTCATGATCATCATCATCATTTTCCTTGTTGGCTTTCGCCATCAGCTTCTTCTGATGCTCGGTTCTCTTCCATTATCTCCTGGGATTTTTATCCTTGTCTTTGATTTTGAATAATATAGTTTTGCAATGAAATGGATCATCAGGAACTTCGAAACTCCATAGCAAAATATTAAGATGTTGGTGTAAACTTGAAATCAGGAATGTAAGATAAAACTGTTTCATGTTACATAGTCTTGCAATGAAGAAAAATTTGAAATATTAGTTATTAACAGAAAAACTTGAAAGATTCGATGTACATTCTGCTCTAAGGGAACTTGATTCATCTAAAAGAACCATAAAGTAGTAGTTACCCATGTTTCCTGCATCTTTGGGTATATAATTTTACTTTTGGAGATTGAGATGCAGCTAAAGTGCCTTCACCATGTGCAATTTTGATCCATGTAGATCATGTGTGGAGATATGCATCTCGTAGATATGCAAGCCATTAAAACTTCCAAGTTGCTTAATAAAGAAGATTGTATATTTTAGAAAGTGAAATGACTGGAATGCTTGATCCTTAATGACCTAAGTTTCTATACAGGGCAATGACTGAAATTATTATTCTTCCAACTGAATATTCAATAACCATTTTTGCCATTATTAAATCAAATGCAGTTTTGATATTCATTGTCCTTTACTCTTGAAGTACACGTATCACCTGTTTTCTATAGTTAAAGCACTTAATTTGCTTATTTCAAAAAAAAAGAAAAGAAAAGAAAAAGGGATTCAGAAACAAATAAGGGGAGGAGGGCCAGCGGAATTTGAGATACATGGTAGAGAATGATTTCTAAATACAGATTTTCAAAAGTATTTGGATTGGGGAACTTTCAATGTAGTTCCTCTAGATTATTGAGTGTTTCATTAAATGTAGTTGGTAGCCAAATCTATGAGGTTAAGGAATGGTCGGCTTTGTCAGAAATTTGAACATTTCAAAATATAGTCATTGCTTATTTATGCTTAAAATCATGGTGACAATCATTATGGCTTATTATGCTGGTTAATTTTGGAATTTTACTTAAATATGGTTCTGTAAGTAACTGTCTGGTTGTAAGTGAACCTATGGAAAGGAAAAGAAATTCTTTTTGCATTGGAAAAGAATTTATTTATTCTTCATCTGTTTGATTGGCTAGTAAATTGGATGACTTGGAGAGGAAAAAGGCTTCCTTCTCCACTCTGGAGATGACCGTACTTCCTTTTTTCTGGCACAAAAAAAAAAAAAACTTTTCCAGCAAACATGGAAATTATTATTCTTTCTTTTTCTTTGTTTTTTCATGAAAGACAAATAACTAGATATTTTGTTTTTCTAGAAAAATTAGTTTTGAGGATTCTTCTCCTTGCTACCAAATAGACCTTGAATGACTTAGACAAAAGTTTCTCCTTCTTACTTTTTTTCTTTCATTTCATTTTAAGTTATGCAAAATTGTAACACTATTGTCCCCAGGATTTGCAATACCAGTTTCGCAGCAAACATTGGTTTTGCCAGTCTGATATAAGCATAGTGCATCAACAACTTATCATCTGTGTTTTGTTTGTAATAGAAATTTTACAAAGAAAAAAAAAGTATCTTTAAAACAACCAAAAAGGAAAAGCTGATATAGTAAATAACTACCTTTGAATATTTAGATTAATTACATTACACAAAGAAACTCTCAATTGTCGAGATGCCATCCAGAATCTCCATGTGCCTTACTTGCAAAGTTTACAAGAAGAGGTTAAAGGCATAATGACGGACTGCAACAACATTAAAATTCTGAATTTAAGTAGAAGCCTTTTGCTTAAGTCATGTAGATATTGCTTCTGCTCTGTATGGTGTCCTTCTATTGCCTACGCTCATTTTTATACACTGCTCAATCTATTTGCTTTAGCTGCCTTTGGACTTTCATTTGGATGAAAAGAAGAATCTTCACACCAGCACCTTCTAAGTTCATATGAATTGTGATATAGGTATTTTCAGCAGTATGGAACAGCACAAAGAGGTGTTATTTTAATCAACTTATCAACTTGCAAATCAGATGATAAATTTGTGACTATATGCTAGTTGGCAAGAACATACCTTTGCCAGGATAATTTTGATCTTTAATTTTCTGATCCTTTGGAAACTTTAATTCTATATGAGGGACAGCCTAACTTACTTGTAGACCACACAACCCCACATGGGAGTTTTTTTATTTGCTTCCCCATTTCCTCATGCCAATGCAGCTAAGTGTACCAACCATGCAGCAAAGCTTCTTCCATTCACTCGGAACCTTATTTCCACATTCTGAATGGGTTCTAACTTTGTAGCTAATTATGAGAAATATAAGATCTTATCATGATCCAACCAAGCTACTCATGAAAATAAATTACTTTTTTTTTTTTTAATTGAATGGTGCCAAAATGATGGTAATACCTCAACCTTTAGCATTTTTTTTCTCAATCATTTGACTTAATTGGGTTAAATTTGTTCTTCTGGCAGGTGGTTATACCAATTTTGGACTGGGAAATGACAACTTTTAGCAGACCGGTTCTTGGACTGTTGCTTTTTATTTCTATTGCATTATTTCCTGCTCTATTGTTGCCCTCTGCTCCTTCTATGTGGATAGCTGGGATGACATTTGGCTATGGTTATGGTTTTCTGTTAATTATGGCGGGGATAACCATAGGGATGTCATTGCCATTTTTCATTGGTTCTTACTTTCGTCGTAGAATACATGTTAGTCTCTACTTCCCTTCCTTATTGTCTGTGCTTGATTTGTGAAAATTTGTTGCATTTTATTTAGTGCTTCGTGGATTCGTCTATTAATTCTTATGCAGAGGTGGTTGGAGAATTGGCCCAAGAAAGCAGCTATTGTAAGATTAGCTGGTGAAGGAGATTGGTTCCATCAATTTAGAGCTGTCATGTTATTGAGAGTTTCTCCATTTCCATATCTTATTTTTAATTATGCGGCTGTGGCAACAAATGTGAAGTATGGTCCATACATATGTGGTTCATGGGTAGGAACGGTGCATGAGATATTTCTTACAATTTACAGGTTGGAACTCTCCTCATACCATATCTGTTCTTTATTTTCCCCTCATTTTTAATTTTTAAATACAGTAGTTCTAAAAGCTGACAATGTAAATTTACCTGCAATATATTTTCTTTTTTTGCTTATTGTCTGAACCATCTTAGTTTAGTTATATATAAGTACATATATACAGAATATATGCTTATGCTTGTATTTATTCATGCTCATTAAACAAACCTTGTGGAGACTACCATTGCATATTTAGCACATTTTGATGCTTCAAATTATTTTTCCATTTCACGTGCTTGGTGTTGGCATCCTAGTTTAGGCCTGTGAACTGTTGCATGATTCAATGAACTGTTGCCCATCTAATTGAAACTTGTTTTGCACTAATATAAGATGTTTGATGTGATCATTTAACCTGCTAACATGCTTGCGTAGGCATGGCATTATGGATCAAGATTGTATCATGACTGTGCTTTTTAATTTTCATGGAAAGAGTTAAAATGAACTAGTGCTCGTAGCACATGCAGAAATTTTTCTCCACAGGTCTTGCTTCCCTTTGGATATGTTTTCTTTACACTATTTAAGTCAAGTAGGAGCTAAAAATTTATTTTCTCAACATTGGGTTGTAAGTTTTATTGCAGTCATGTGTAGAAAGATTGGCTGAAGGACTTGGCACATGTCAGTCCATTTACATATGGAATATTTACTTAAATTTGGTAGTTGAAATTTGGATGCATCACTAGATAGACATGCAAACAAACACTCCTGTATATATGAAAAATTTCCATTAGATTTGGAATGCAGTTCCGTGAATGAATTCAACTAATACAAAATGCTGTATAAGTGATTTAGCATAATATTATGAGATAGTTCTTTGGTTGAGGTAGGGTTGGAATTGGGCCTAGGCTGGCTTGAGGCCCATCAGGCTGGGCCAACTTTGGACAAGGCTCTGGGCTTCAATTTTATTGGTTTAAGTCGTGCCAAGGCCTAAAACTTGAGGCATGAATAAGTTTTGGTTGTATGTGGGCAATCCTGGGCGCAGCTTAAGCCCAACCTGAAGTTGCTTAAATTACATTCTATGGAAGCATGTCACCATTCAACAATGAAATGAGTTAATGCAACAGAGAACACTGTATTCATTTTAATGTGAGGTGCTACCGAAAAGAACGATGAGGAAAATACCAAAAAGTCTTGTTTTTAGTAGTACATGCATATGTAGATTGTGGTCTTCTGGTGTGAAGACGTGGATAAACACCACTTGATAATGGTGGCTCATGGATAACCTAGTAATGACAGTGCTAAAGCACCGGTGCTGGCCCAACATGGACAGAGATGAGATGTCACAAATCTTTCATCACTCAACCGTGGCCTTCTTCCAGGAATCTTGAGGTTTCATTTTTTTTTTAGCTTTGATCAAGCTAGAGAAAGCTTAAAGTTCTGTTCTTCCCCATTCCCCTCCCCCCACGCCGCCCCCAGCCCCCCCCCCCCGGTCTTCCCTTTGAGAGTCGAATCGAATCAAAATTAAGGGCTCTTTCTTAGTGCAATGGTAAAGGCTTGGGCTAACAAATGCAATGGCACAGCTTCAAGTCCTGGAGCAGCCACTCTGTATAAAAAATTGCCAAACATTAGGTCTGTCCCCACTTGCTCCTCCCAGGATACCTGATTTCCGGGAACTTAGATTGGTAATAACCTTTTTTCTGGTTGAATCAAAATCAATTTTGGCTTCTTTACTAGTGACACACAAGCTGTTTATTAACAGCTTGCTTGTCTGATGACCTTACACTTAACCCTTTTGCGTATTGGGTATTCTTTAGGTCAGGTCTTGTCTGTGCTTTAGCACGTTAGGCCAAATTTGCCAATCTACCGATACGGTTAGGTCCAGTGGCTCTATTTTCGAATTTCTGACCTGGTCATGTTGGAGAGAGGGTATCTGCTTTGAACATGTAGCCCAAACTGGATTATTTTCAGATCACATCTGATCTATACCTGCTTCCACTCATATGTGTATCGGAAGGGTATATCAGGTCTTGAACCATCTCTGTTTACCATTGAGTTCTCAGGTTTGTGTGTGTCTATGCATGGACAATATCATTATAAGAGTTGTGCAAGCAAAAGCATGGATTCCTGCATGCACGTGCAAGAGATGCAAAAATTGAAATTTGAATCACAGGGAGTGCTAAGGTGCAGGAATCTAGATTGAGATCCGAGAAGCACAAAATGGATGCTTCCTAAGATGGTTGAAGACTTGAAGTAAATATTCTAGGGGAGAAGGACGAGAGAAAGACCCTTGCACAAGGATGGTGTAGAAAAAGAGAAAGCTTTGTCAGAAGTTAGCTTTAGTGACTGTTGAGAAAGAGAGTTTTAAGAGATTAAATGTGACACCATTAAAAATATGGTGAAAAAAAAAATAATGGAGCAAACATAGCTGGGCTCAGTTAACATCCTATAAGAATTCCAAATGGTATATATCGAAAGAAAGGGATACATTATACTTCACAAATTACTCCATAATTAAATTTCCAAAGCCATGTATGAATATATGAAAGAGGGTGGTCCTCCAAACTCAGGCAGGTAAGGTACTGGCAGTTTCAAATGCATCTTTTCATGGATAATTCTCCTGTCTCTGAAATCTTGTTGGAGACAAGGGAGCTCCAATTGTCGCTGCAAGCTGATATTCCAGAGGTGACCTGTTGGTTCGTATTTTTAGCAGATTACATAATATCAGCTAATTAGATTAAGGATGTAGTCAACGAAATTGACTATGAAAGATCTGAATCTTCAACTCTGAAATCAGTTGTTCAAATCAATAGTTGTTATAGTCATTCAGTTGAACAAATTGAAACCTTTTTATTGGATGATCATGATACTTCCGAAAGGCAGAGAAACAATTGCAGGAAATCCTTTGATAACATGGATTCCTACTTCTCAATGACATCCCAGAATCGAGACAATCAGTTGCTACATGTTCTCGACAATTAATATATAAATGTTTGCCTAGTATAAAAAAATAAATTAAGTGCAATGGAGAAATGGATGGTGTTTTACACAATTACTGTTGACTCAACAAGATTGCATAATAGACTTGCTTCCACCTGCTGCTTTATTTTATGACCTAAAGGGATGGATGGATGTATTGGATGTTTCAAACAAATTGTATAGGTTAGATACATTGCAGAACCACCTTGGTGTCAATCGTAAGGCCAGGTTAGTTTCATGGATTAAAATGTTGATCTATGAAAAGGGTCTGATGGGCATGAAGTAGATTTAAGGATATAATGGAAAACTGTTTGAACAATTTCTGCCACATTTGCCCATGTAACACTGATTAGGAGGGCCCAGGAGGTCTTGAATGCAAGCTGAAAAGAATACAATAAATATAAAAGAAATCATATGGAGGAGTAATAATAAAAGATTCAAGGACATCTTAACTTGATGTGCTCTTAATGATAATGGGAGCCATATTTAGTGGCCATCTGATCTGTAAGTTCAGGAATGCCAACGTACTATCTTTCCTCGCGCCTCATTGCCCCACCATCTGATTCCTTGATCTGGAGAGACAATTAATTTCTTAAATTTAGCTTATATAGCCGGGACAGAAGGCTTTGATGTGTCAGTATTATCTCTTTACTGGATTGCGTATATAATGATTTCTTAATCCAATCAAAAGTAGACTGCAAATTGAAGGAAAAGAGATATCTGATTTCTGACACGCCAGGCGGCAGATTCACATTGGAAATGGATATGTCATTTATTTGGATCAAGGCCCTTTTTCTTGGGATTGGTTGGCAAGTTGGTGAAGCTGTGTTAACCAATAGCGTCACAGTTCAACCCATTGAAGTCCTTTCTTTTTTCCCCTCTATTGCGTGAATTTTCTTCATGGTAGTTTTATTATCTTGGCTGACAATTGCTGTGATCTATTATACATCTTTGTTTGAACATCTGTGTGTACCCTGCACGATAATGGAATCCTAAATATTTAATGTCTAGAATGGTTGAGAATCTTTTTTTTTTTTTTTTTTCCGGGTAAAAATAGTCGAGAATCTTTTAGGTGGTATGATTTCTGTTCTTTTTTTGGATGAGATTCCGGGAGAGCATTTCTGACACATTACAGAGGCCACTAAAACTTGTTACTCGAGTGTCTTGTGGGATACGGCCAAAAAGCATTCTCATTTCTTCTGTTACTAACACTAGCTCATACGGGCTACTTCAGCAGATAAATAAAGTTAACCCTGGGTCGTCCGAAATCAACACGAGTTGCACTCTTTTTCTGACCCCATTTGAGATTTTTATGATATGTTCTTGCTTTTGAATAGCGAAGATAGTATCTCCATCTGCAAGTTGTAACCTGATCTTTCTTTTTTTGATCTGTATCGCTCGCGAGAACAGTGGGAAACTGCTCCAGGCTTTGGCAGATGCAACCAGTAGAGGTGATTTCCTTTCAGTGGAGCAGGTCATTTATGATGCTCTTGGCTTCATTGCTGCCGTAGCTGCCACTGCAGCCATCACGGTTTATGCCAAGAGAACTCTTCAAACCCTCCAAGCCGAGGATGAGCTCCGGTAGCCCCAGGCGATTCATCGAAGTATGCATAGACCACAGAAGTTTATGTTTGTGGTTGAGCATTCATAGAGCACTCTCTGCTGCTTTCTTGTTTGCCCGAATACGCTAACAGATATTCTGCTTATCTGAACAATTACTTGCTTGCACCATCTTCACTTGAGAGTTAGATGGGAGGGGAGCGTGATATTGCTTTTAAAAGCTTCACAATAAGTAGCAGATCGAAAAAGAAAGCTGTGACCGTATTTTATTTTTGTTTTTCTGATAGGGAAGAAAATGTATAATTTATAAATCTCTCTTCTTTTTTAACTTTCCCCTCTTTTCTGAACAAAAGGTTGTGGACTGTATCTACCTAACCATTGCTTGTAAATGCTATCATCTCAAGTTGTCAAGTTATTAACATGACATTTATTACATCATCGATCCAAAGTTTGAAGGCTGTTTTCCAACATGAATGATGGATGCGAACAGCAGATGCCAAATCATCAAGATCGAGACGTCTCGGAACAATTTTAGACCAGTTGGGCTTTCCATTCTTTTAAACCTAATATTGATTTATCCTCTTGATGGTTTTCAGAAGAGCATTTTGAAATCATATTCACCGAAACCTTGGCTTTCCAGGCTCCCTTTGGTATGCTTTCAACAGGCTTGGTAAAGTTTCTGGATGCTGAAACGAGCGATGTGATTTCAAATCCTACCGTTATCTAATTTATTTAAAAAGCTAAGACCGTTATTTTATTTTTATACGTCAAATCTGTTGTGCAATCTCTGTTGTACACGTGTAGGGTGCTGAAAAATGGTTTCTAGGGAGCAAAAAATGCTTGAAGGACAAGAGATGATGCGGCCGAAATCAACAAATTATTATCGTCTGCATGACATGTTACGTGTGATATACGCATTATACAGTCTATGGCACTGAATGGATAATGAGGCTATGACCATGTCAGTAAATCATGTGGGCTGTTACGGCCTTACGTTGATCTCGAAACCTCTTGGAGGTCCTCTTTGTCACTAGCACACTCGGCGTTGCCGATGTCGACCCCTCCTACCCGAGCCTGACTCCATCGCCCGATGCAGGCCGAGCCCAGCGCTCGCCGGGGCTCAGAGTTAAAACAAGGGTCCACACTCTGTTTGAAGCGAACCTCCGGCAAGGTTGAACCAAGAACACAAATAAATAACATATTAAATTTGGAACCTTACAAGGAACGGCGATGATGAAGTAATGTTGATGGAACTATGGGCTATAGTCGATTCTAAAAGAATGACACAAAGCACAACAAAAAGAAAGGAAAAAGTGACTTTGAAATACAAGCTTTCACTATTTTACTGCAAGAAAAAAGGCTGGCTATTTCTGTTCATGCAATGTTTAATTCGACTTTTGCAGCATGGAGTATGGTTTCATGCTGAATAGCCAATATGCCATTCACTTCAGAGACGGCAGCTTTCCTTCATCATCATAGCATATCATGTATCGTATCAACGGTGCTACGTCAATATGGTGGAAATGAATGAGATCCATCAAGCTCCAAGATAAATGATGTGACAGGTTATTCACGGTGGTCGGCGTAAAAGTTAAAGTAGCAGAGCATCCAAACCTAGATTTCTTAGCAGCACGCCCGCGCTTCTCTCTCTTAATTTTTATTTTTTTTTTTGATGGGTCGTGTCAGCTGTGATTGAATCATGGAGGGTTAACTTGCAGGCTTTTGTTAATTCTTCTACGGCAGAAACCGGCTTTGTTAATGATTGTCCTGGAAAGGCATGTCCTTCCCGACTTGCAGACTCCGAGCTTGTTATGGTCCCTTCCAGGCGAAAGTTTCCCTTTCCTTCTTATTTTATTCCAACCACAAAAATATGGTAACAGATCGTGCCGAAGCATGGTGGCTGCCGTCACCACGGCACTCCCTTTCCATTCATAAAACTATTGCAACTCACATCATCCCCCTTCTTGCTTTATCTTTCCCTTGATATCTATGAAAGAAAAATACAATCCTCTTCCGTGACAACATGTGTCATCATTTTAGGATGGCTGAACAGACCCCCACACACACACCTTCTTAGCTACAGTATATATATATATATATAAATAATAAACAGTAGTTGGAGCATTGAATTGCATGCAGTAACGTAACGGAGTTGCATTGCGTTGAATCGTCTGAGCCACGCCATCTATTCTTTTTCGATTACCGTGCCCGCAGCGCGCCACACGATATTTATCCATGTCATCAGTCCATTTGGACCTTTGCCGGCCATATCAGCATCTCACACGGCCAATCCATGTCCCTGGTCCGCATTGATTACCCACTGCAGGGCCCCTTACCTTATTATCAGGAGAGAGGGATGTAATTATGCTGTATTTAAATAGGGAAAGGAAGTTTGATGCTTAATATGATAATTCCATTGATCTGCTTTCGGTGGAGGGAAGAAAACTTCTAACCCCAGGGGGAAAAATTTTCCAGAATAGAGTCCGATTGTTCATTTCTGGGTCATGACCAAATCATTCAAGTAGCGGTCTAAACAACGAAAAGGTAAGAAGATTAGAAGTGCATGGGAGGAACATAGACTCGGACTAAATAGCAGAAAAATAAGGGATTGGTATCCAAACCAAGTGAGGTGAAACAAGCATGCGAGTATTTTCAAAAAATGTACTATCCTTTGTTTTTTTCTCTTAATTAGTTTCTCATCACCTCCTTAGAAGTTACCATCCACGGCAGTGTAGCCTTCCAATTCCTTATAACATCGTATAGGAAAATAGGATTTGCTCATCGGTCGTACGGGGGTTACTACTTGGATTTCGGGTGCCTTCCATATTCCATTAAGTGCATCATATAAGGAGAGTTTTGGAAGGTTGTTGTTCTGGGTGTAGCTTCCTTCCACTCCCCGTTATATTAAAAAAAGAAAAAAAATGAAGGTTATCGGAAAAGGAATGTACTTGAGGAGGTTATCGAAGCAAGGAAAGATAAATGGAAGATATGGTTTACTGGTGCGAAGGAAAGCAAAATAAAATAAAAATTAAAATAAAAAAATAATAAAAAAAATTAAAATTAAAATTAAAATTAAATTAAAAATCTATTTGATTGGAGATAATCTGACATAAAAAAATAATTTTTATGTTAAATTATCATGTTTCGTATGAAAAATAAAAAAGAAAGATGATAAAAAAAAATTGGTGGACTTCATACTTAATTTTTGGAGAGAGAAGATAAAATAAATATCATGAAAGATTGATATTCGATAAATTTTTGAATGGTAGTAATTCATACTTGACAAAAATACCTCCAATAGAGCTTTATATGTAATCATTATCTTTTTCTAATATTTTTTAAAATTTATTTAATAAAGGATCTTTGTAAAAAAATTAAGATGAAGATGATATTATGCAAAAGATTATATGATTATAGTCATCATATAAAATTAATTTGAAATGATAATATAATTCTAATATTAAAAAATTATTTTATATTAAAAGATATATTTATAATTTTTATAATATTTTTATATAGGATTATCTCCAACCATACGTAGTAATCTTTTTTCAGTATCATTATCTGGAATAAATTTTTCACAAACCAAACATAGTAAAAATTATTTTTCTTTATAATTATTTTTCTAAATAAATAATTTTTAGGAATTGTCAGATTATCTTATAATTTGATATATCTCAACCAAACGGATGCTTAAGGCTCATCAAATTAATAGGTTAATAGGTTCAGATCATGTGGTTTTGAATTAATGGGTTAATAGAAATGGGTTACAGGGTTTGGATCAATGGGTTATGGATCCATGTTAACAGGTTTTGGGGTTGTCAGGTTGAATGAACAGGTATTGGGTTGATGGGTTAAAGGATTGTGTTAGTGGGTTAGGATTGGGGTTGTAGTTAGGTTGGAGTTAGGATTAAGGTACATTGTAGAGGAAATTATGGCAGGGATAGCCGTCAGAAAGAGAAAAAAGATAGAAAAATTAGTGAAAAAATTAATAAAAAAATATAAAGAGAATGGTGGAACTTCAACTAAAGATGAAGTCGTTTGTAGAATTAGAATTTATGGTTGAGTCATATAGAGATGTCAAAGACAAAGATAGACACGTAAAGAAGTATGGAGAGGGGGATGGTCGGGATAAGTACGATCAAAATAGGGATCGACGAGGGAGGGGAGGGTGAGGTGAGGCTGTAGAGGAAAGGAGTGGTGATTGAGAAAGAGGTGGATGCTTGTGGATGAACCAAAGGAACAAAATCAAATCCAAGGAGGGGTAGAGGATGGGGTGGGGTGGGGTGGGGAGGGACGTGGAATGAGATGGATGATCGAAGAAACAAGATCAAACTAGATGAGGGTGGGAGAGTGAAGGTAAAGAGGAGTAGTGAAGATCGAGAAAGAGATGGATGGTCATGGATAGGCTAGAGGAATGAGATCAAACCCAAGGAGGATAGGGGGGAGGTAAAGAGGGGATTGAAAATGAGGTGGGTGATCAATGAAATGGGATTAAACCCAAGGAGGATGGAGGGGAGGGGGAAGGCGGGAAGGGGATTGGAAGTGAGGTGGATGACCAAAGGTGGAGGAGATTAGAAAGTGGACTGAGAAAAAAGGGGATCGGGGGAGGAGTGGCCCATTTAGGGAGCCAGGGTCCGAGGGGGGGAATGAGATGAGTTTTAGAGTTTTAAAGGCCGATTGTTGGTTGGATGGTCTAGATCATGACATAAGTCAGCCAATAATGTTTTGATCTAAAATGATGTATAGAAAAATTATAGGATCTTTTGCATTAGTGATTTTCTACAAGGATGCATTCATATATTTTTTATGAAAAAAATATGCATAAATAAATTATGAGGGTGATTGTATAGGAAGTAAAGTTTGTTTTTCATAAGTCTACTTTTTTTTTTTGTGTGTGAAAAGGGCATGTAAATAGTCTATGGGAATGACTACATATAAAAGAAATAGGCATTTTTCTATGAGGGTGTCCATATAATTTTTTTATGAGGAATGAGATCAAACCCAAGGAGGTGGGGGGGAGGTAGAGAGGGGATCAGAAATAAGGTGAGTAGTCAAAGAAATAAGATCAAACCTTAGGAGGTGAAGGGTAGAGGAAAGGCGGGGTGGGGATTGGGAGTGAGATGGATAACCGAAGGTGTAGGAGATAGAGAAGTGGACTCAGAGAAAGGGGGATCGGGAGAGGAGCAGCCCGTTGGGGGAGCCCATGCAGGGTGGGAGTGGAGGGGAGGGGGGGAGTGAATGGGATGAGTTTTAGGATTTTAAAGGCCGGTTGGTAGCTGGATGGTCCAGATCATGACACGAGTCAACTAGCAACAGCTTGATCTAAAATGATGTATAGAAAAATTATGTGCTCTTCTGCATATAAAAAATTGGTGATTTCGTATAAGAATGCATCCATATATTTTTTATGGAGGAAATATGCATAAATAAATTATGAAAGAGGTTGTGTAGGAAGTAAAGTTTATTTCCCATAGATGTGCTCTTATAATTTTTTTGTACGACAAGGGTATATAAATAGGCTATGGGAATGACCACATAAAAGTAGATATTTTATTATGAGGAAATTAGTTAAAAAATAAATTGCTACATTCTTTTTTTCTCCAATTATCATTGGGATTATTAGAAATGTTTCTAAAAATTTATTCACTATAGTTTGACCAATTTACTATTTTTCAGTGTGAAATATTTTATATTTTTTTACTAATTATTGCTACAGAATTTTGATTCTCATCGAAGTGGCTGGAGTGGACAGCTCTGAGTCTTCCGATGGTGAGACCTGCAAAAAAGTCTTGACCATGGATGGCTCCAGTAGAAACTTTTTGATGCTCAAATCAGAATTCTATGATAAAAATGGAGCGCGCAAGAATGAGAATATCGTATCTAAGGATCTCATTGAGATCGCTATTTATAGATAGAGGTCAGAGCTATTCATGAAGCGCAATTTATGGGTGGTCTCGACTAGATCAGGCATAATGGGGTGACGTTTGTGATCGAGATTCTCGAGATTGAATAGTTAGAGTTATCTTATCAGGATAGTGGCCAGCTATCACAAGACAATCGTGTGATTTCAAAAATGTTATGCAACAATCCTAGAATGTGTTGGATTGGGTCGAGTTCAGTCATCGGCAAGGTCAGCGGTAGAAAGGGGATTGATATATAGTTGTCGGATTAGCAGAAAGGAGTTGCCACATGGTAGGGTTGGACGGCATCGAACTTAGATGGGCTTGTAGATCGAGATCAGACATTTTCGAACTCAAATTATGTTGGAAGTCATTAGTGGTGAGATCAGATGAGTTGAAGTTTAGTGATCTTTAGGATCGGATGGTGTTGAATTCAGAAGGAATTAGAGGCTGGTGGTCTACGAGATCGGATCGATTCAAACCTAGAAGGAACTGAAGGTCATCAAGCTTAGAACTCAGATTGTGCTGAACCCAAAGAAAGCTAGAGGAGGGTTCGGTGGGCTGCGGAGTCGCAATGTGTGGAACTTAATAGCTGATGAGAGGTTAGTGCGGATTTTATAGGACCTGAATTTGGTCGACTGTGTCAAGGATTGGAAGTTCTGAACTTAGAAAGTGTCTGCTATCAAGCAACGGGATTAGATGGTGATGAATTTAGAATGGAAAGTTTGATTCGACGATAATTGAAGCTCATTAACAGGACGTGGGAGATGATTGAAGGAATTAGGGTTGGATGCCACCGATCTCATCAACAGGGTTCGGCTGTTAGCAAACTCAGTGGAAGAAAAGGATTTGATTGATGATATGGTGGGAATCGACGACGTTTGATATACTAATTAATATGACATGTAATTTTATATATAAATTAATGATATTTTTTAGGTAAACCATAATCGTAATACTATTGCTTTGCATATCATGCATAGCTTATAATATAAATTTGCATCAACATTTGCAAATTAATTGGTCAATTTATTTTATAATGCATAGATAAATTTATTGCTATATATATTATTATTATTATAAGGTTGTTTATTATGATACATGCATTTTGGTATTTGTTATAATTTATTTGATTTATTTTAAAAATATTATCCATAGCATATCACTACTTATTTAAATATATATTATAATTACATATATGGATTTAACAAAAATTTTATCAAAGATTATGCTATAGAAAATTACTACTAAATTAGATCTTATGCCATCGATATGTGAGGTGGAAGTCCGAGCTTGTGGCTTATTGAGAATTTATATAGAAATAGTTTTGGAAAGAGATCATAAAAAAGATCCACTTACATATAAATATATGAGGGTGGATAAAAAGAATTTAGATTGAGTTCAAAAAAAATGTTGTGGGGTTTGCAATAAGCATGTTATAAGATTGTTAGGATAATTAAATCAGCTACCTCGACTTATATTCTGGCGTTCTCCAGACTATTCCTTGACTCGACATTGGCACCCAACCATGTATCGATATCTAGTGGCCGAATGGTCTAATCGATCAAGAATTAATAATTTGATATATTGATTGTTTAGTCGATATTCGATACTAGCTATCTATTGATTTTCGACTACTCAAGTTGATTGCTCAATGATCGACTATCATCCGATAATCTTTGACCATTGACTTAGGAGCAATCCGACTCTTACTCGGTATTGGAGTGTCCAATTCATACTCAGTCGATTTTTACCATGCCATCACGACACTCTCAACGACTTTGATATCATCAACACTGCCAACTATTAGTCGATATGCAATAGTCACACCGGCCTCCAGTTGGTCCATTAGAAACTGCCAATGCAGTATGTGCATAATAGCTATATCCATGATAATTTGAAAGCAATAACTACTTTTTATGGATATTAATTGCTCATCGATGATCATAATATCGAAATAAATGAGACCCATATGCTTAACCATTATAGATGGTTATCGACAACTCATTTATAAAAAAGAAGGTAAAGAAATAGGGAGGAAGATGCCTGTTCTAATAGTAAAAATTTTATTATTTTAATTTTTTAATATTTTATTTGATCAATTCACTAACTTAAATATTAAAGATTTCTGTCGGATACAATTTTGATTAGTGGATTTTCTTTTACTGCTCTTATTTGGAGCTGGCGCAAGGAACAGTTATATTCGGGATTAGCTGCAACGAGAATCGTTTTGGAATTGAGATCGAAGATTTTAATTATATGATCAAAGAATTAATATTATAAATATCGAGGAATTAATATTGCTCTTTGGCTCTTTTAAGTTTAATTCGGGACAAAGCGTCCCCGTTCCACCTGTCATCTCCTCCGTTGCTTGGTTGGAAGGATGCAACCGGACAAAATCGGTACCGTGTTTCCTGTTCCTCCACACACACCAGTACCGGGCCATAAAATGACCCCTTTGGGAAACGGTACGGAAAATAGGAATCGGGATCCCGTATCCGATGATGATAAGTCTAGGAAAACGAATTGGTCAACGGAAACGGGACTTGATGGTAGGCGTATTGGGGAGTACGGATTCCTATTTGGATTTGAACAGCAAAACATGGGAAGAAGCAAATCATAGCTGAGGTCAGCCCGACATCCGAAAAGATTCCCTGCTTTTGGGCTTGGGCTTCACTTGCCTCTCTCCTCCAAAAGAGAGAAGCAACACCCATACCTGCGCGGCTGGAGTGGTGCGTTTGCATGACTGCATCCAGATGTAATATATAAACAACTTCTTTTCATTAAAAAAAACATAGACACTTACTGTGGTACATGGGATTGGGGTGATACACACTCAGATTGTAGTGAGAGGCAGAATGTGTGGTCCCAAAAGTTGGGTCATTCGCATGTCGAGAAAAGTGGTCATGGAAGCTATGATACTTTGATCATGAAACTAGGCAACGAATGTTTGACCCATAGATCCATGCTACGAAATGATATATTGCTTGGTTTAGATATTGATTTGATGCAGTGGGAGGAAACTGTTGCAATTTATGTGGGTGGGGCCATTCATCGGTCATGTGTTGCCATTTGATGAATAATTGAAAAGAGTAATTTGGTAATTGTATGGCATTTTCAATTTAAATGAGACTGCATACCATAGTAGTTGTTTTATAAATGGGCTTTGCTATCAGTTCTCCCCTACCATGCGTTTTCATGCATTATATATAGAAACTATCTTATTTGCAATGCAGTTTTCGTGAGATAAATATCCTGGAATGCACTATTTGTCAACTGGATTCAAAAAATAATATTTAAATATTAAAAAAATTAATCATATTGTATTGATGAGAAAGCATGCTCTATTAATTGATCTAGAACTTGCCATATAAAGTGTTCCATTATGCATTTTATATCTTAAATTTAATCCTATGTATACTGTTAAACCAGGAGCAAGAAATAGCAAAGTTACGAATGAACTATGTTACAAATTTTTCCGAAAAATTTAATACTAAATAATTTTTCAAACTTTTAGGATGATTTATTGCAACTTCAGTCAATCCATGCCTGCCGCATCATATTCTACAGCTGTTTCCTGTCCAAGGACAGACAGCTGACCCACCTCCTTACGTCCATTTTATCCCCTTTTATCTTCGCAAAGCAACACCGTTTCCATTCATACAATTTCCTGCGCCGTCTCCTCTCTTTCTGTTCATTTTCTGATCCAAACTCTCTTCCCGCCCACTCACCATCTTATTATAATAATAATAATAATAAGAAAAAAAAAAGAAGCATCCAACAAACCTCAATTTCTCATCCCCTTTTCCCTCCTGCGCTCAACGAAGGAACAAAATTTCCAACCCACCGGAAGGCCCAAAAATCAGCATGAAGAGAGGAAAAAAAGAAAAAAGAAAAATCCCAAAACACTGTCATCTCCCAGACGGTTTCTCTCCTCTAAAAAGTTTTTAAGGTTCCTCTGTGACTTCACCTCTCTCCTCGATATTTGAATTTCCCAATCTCTCTTGCCTTGGTGGTTGGAAGTAGACAAGAAGCATTCAAGTCTTCTAATAATAACAAGAAGAAAGCGGCCACCCCCACCACCACCGGCAAGGCAACGACAGCACCCACTCCTTCCTTTGCCCATTAAATGCCAATCCACCTGCGTTCGTCCACCGCAAATAGACACACTAGGACGCAGTAACCCACGCAGAAACAGAGATGTCCTCCTCCTGCTCGCCACGTGCTTCCCCCATCCCTTTAACAGCTCAGCGGAGGATCTCCCCACGCCAAACCCCCTCACTTAAAGCCCTCACCTACTGCTCTGCACCTTTCTATACTCGCTTTCCAGCGGAGATGCCGAGAGCGGTGACCGCACCCTCCTCCACTAACCGCCGTCCGAGATGACAACCCGCCGTTGTTTCCTCCTAGCCGCCGCCGCCGGCCTTTTCCTCCTCCTCCGCCTCTCTCCGGTCTGGCCGGCGACGGTGGAGGAGAAGGAGCTCCTCCTCGAGTTCAAGGGCAACGTCACCGCCGACCCTGGCGGCGCCCTCGCCTCCTGGTCTGCCACCCCCGGCCGCGACCCCTGCGGTGACTTCGCCGGGGTCACCTGCGGGCCCTCCGGCGCCGTCGAGAAGATCCTTGTCCACAATGCCTCCCTCGCCGGCACCCTCTCCGCCGCCCTCGCCGGCCTCCCCTCACTCCAGATCATCTCCCTCTTCGGCAACCGCTTCTCTGGCGGTATCCCGTCGGAGTTCGCTTTCCTCACCACCCTTCACAAGCTCAACCTCAGCAAAAACGAGCTATCCGGCCCCGTCCCTTCATTCCTCGGCGACTTCCCCGGCCTCCGCCTCCTCGATCTCTCCAGGAACTTTTTCTTCGGCGAGATCCCCGAGAACCTCTTCAAGAACTGCTTCAAGACCCGCTACGTCTCCCTCTCCCACAACAATCTCTCCGGCCCGATCCCGGCCTCCATCGCCAAATGCTCCAACCTCGTCGGATTCGACTTCTCCTTCAACAATCTCACTGGCGAGTTCCTGCCCGAGATCTGCGAGCCGCCGGCCATCAACTATGTCTCGCTGAGGAACAATTCCCTCTCGGGGACCATCGCCAATAAGGTCTCCAGGTGTCAAAGCTTGGACCTTTTCGATCTTGGGAGCAACTCCTTCTCCGGATCGGTGCCTTTCGATCTCCTGGCCCTCCAAAACCTCAGCTACTTTGACGTGTCTTCTAATAAATTCCAGGGAGAAATCCCGGCGATCAACACTTGCAGCGCGAGATTAGGGCATTTTGATGTCTCTGGCAATGAATTGGATGGTGGCATCCCTTTGGGCATCACGAATTGCGGAGCGCTGAAGTATTTGGATTTAAGCTTCAACGAGTTCAGTGGAAGCATTCCGGTCGATATTGGGATCTTGAAGTCTCTCAATGTTCTCAGGTTGGGGAATAATGCTGCCATTGGCGGCTCAATTCCGCCAGAGATTGGCGGTGCTGAGCTGCTTCAGATTCTGGACCTCAAAAACCTTCAACTTTCCGGCGGGATTCCCAGCGCCCTGAGCCAATGCCGGTTCCTTCTCGTGCTGTAAGTCCTTCCTTACAGTAGAAGCTCCATCCATAAGCCTTAAAAATAATCATTTCTTTCAGGAATTAATTGAAGGATTCACAGAATTGTGGTTTTACAGGGACTTATCAGGAAATCATTTGCAAGGAGGAATCCCTGATACTATTTATAACATCACTTACCTCCAATACCTCGACCTCCATCGCAACCAGCTCGATGGGAGCATCCCGGCAATAATAGGGGACCTCGCAAGGCTTGAACTCGTCGATCTCTCCGAGAATTCGCTCACAGGAGCCATCCCTGACTCACTGGGGAATCTAACACTACTAACCCATTTCAATGTCTCTTACAACAATCTCAGTGGTGCCATCCCGACCTCTCCCACCATCCAACAATTTGGACCCTCGGCTTTCTCTCACAATCCATATCTCTGTGGCCCCCCTTTAGAAAATTCCTGCTCGGGTGGTCGTTCCCGGCGAACAAGGCTGTTGAGCACAACTGCCATAGTGGCCATTGTTGCCGCCGCGGTGATCCTCATCGGTGTCTGCGTGGTCACTGTTATGAACATCCAGGCATATAGGAAGAAGAGAGGGGAGGAAGAGATTCTGGTTTCTGAGAGCACCCCTCCAGCCTCCGCTAGTTCAAATGTGATCATTGGAAAGTTGGTTCTTTTCAGCAGGAGTCTACCTTACAAGTATGAAGATTGGGAGGCAGGGACCAAGGCACTGCTTGATAAGGACTGCCTGGTTGGCGGCGGATCAATTGGAACTGTCTATAAGGCCAGCTTCGAGGGCGGCATCTCCATCGCTGTGAAGAAGCTTGAGACACTCGGGAGAATCAGGAACCAGGACGAGTTCGAGAAGGAGATGGGCCGGCTAGGTGGCCTCAGGCACCCCAATCTGGTGGCATTCCAAGGCTACTACTGGTCGTCCACAATGCAGTTGATTCTATCTGAATTCGTCCCCAATGGGAGCCTCTATGACCACCTCCATGGTTCTCGCGTTTTGTATTCCAGTGGCAGTAGCAGTGGTGGCAGGGGAGAGCTGTTCTGGTCTAGGAGATTCAATATTGCTCTCGGAATAGCGAGGGCTCTCACCTATCTTCACCATGACTGCAGGCCTCAAGTCCTGCACCTCAACATCAAATCTACAAACATACTATTAGATGAAGGATATGAAGCTAAGTTATCTGACTATGGGCTGGGGAAGCTGCTGCCAATCCTGGGCAACTATGTCTTAACCAAGTTTCATAATGCCGTAGGATATGTGGCGCCGGAGTTGGCTTCCCAGAGTTTAAGATATAGCGACAAGTGCGATGTCTATAGCTTTGGGGTGATTTTGCTGGAGCTGGTCACTGGGAGGAAACCGGTGGATAGTCCGGGTGCAGCAGAGGTGGTGGTGCTGCGTGATTATGTGAGAGGGGTGTTGGAGAATGGCACTGCATCGGATTGTTTCGATCTAAACCTGAGGGGCTTCGTGGAGACCGAATTGATTCAGGTCCTCAGGTTGGGGTTGATCTGCACTTCAGAGGTTCCTTCAAGGCGGCCAAGTATGGCGGAGGTGGTGCAATTTTTGGAGTCGATCAAAACCAATTCATGAAGTTGGTGGCAAAAGAGGTCATGCAAGGATGGATGTGTGGGGTTGGTGGGAATTTTTGGTGGCTAATGGAACAGAAGAATGGTGATGGGGCCCCAGAAAGTGTGCAGAATAGAGAGAGCAAAAAATTAAATTCTTTCCTTCATTCTTTCTTTGTTCACCATTTTCATTGGAATTTGTTTTGTGAAATTTAGATTTTTATTGAAATAAAAGTTATTTCGATTCATTGCAATTTTCATTATTGCCTCCAAAGCTTATATATTTGGTCTTTGGGGAGATGCGAGAAGAGGATTAGGTATCCTGTACTCATTAATTCCACTAATAAGAACAGTTGAACTAGAACATTTTGATCAAGGAACTGCTTATCTAACCCACACGTACCGTCCTATTTATAGGAGAGCATATGATGTGAACGGGCATCCGGTTTCTTCGAATTTTAAACCGGTGCTACAGATGGCTGATGAACAGGAATTCATGGAATCTCATCCCAGGCAGCGAGACTGGCAACAGATCTCCGTTCCATTTCTCTGGGAGGAGAGACCCGGTACACCAAAGAAAGAGTGGATCTCCAAGCCAGTCCTGTCAGTCCCCTCTCCGGCGAGGCTTGTCGTGTCGGTTCCTTTCAAGTGGGAAGAGAAACCTGGAAAACCACTCCAGTTATCACAGCCATTGCCAGATTCATCACCTCTCCATGCTCTTCCTGGGCTTGCTGGCACTCCTTGTTCAGCTTATTTGCTGAAACCTTCAATTGATGAAGAGGAAGGAGTTATTATCGCTACCTCAGGTTTCAAAGTGCTTGCTTCTGAAATGAATGATGATGAATCTGGGTCGTCACCTTCTACCTTTCCAAGTCACCGTGTGACTGCATGTGAATCTTTCAGAGATGTGAATGGTCCTCAGGAGAGTTCGAGCGAGAACGGCTCAAACCGGCAGGAAAACTGGTACTCGGTAGCGGAGACGGATTGCAATAGCATTTCGAATAACTCGGCAACACATACTGCCAGCTTTGATGCCTCAGTTGTGGAGTTCCTGTTCCCTCTGTCTTCTCCTGATGCAGGTTTTCTCGACAAGGTACATGAGAAAGATGGAGCTCTGATTCCAGCTGCTGCTTGCCCACAACTACGGCCAACAGCTTACAGTCACAATCGCAGTGTCAAGCCCAGGAGAACATTAACCCTGGGAGAACTCATACTGTTGAGCCGCAAATTAAGCTATAAAATGAAGCCAGTTGATGTTAAGGAGAGAAGCCCCTTGAAGGTTATTTCTAAGACTAAAGCTATTTATTTGGTCCTGTTGCACTGCTGCATATTAAATCTTAATTTTGAATAGTCGCCGCCAACCACTTATTTTTCATAAACTTTGATGCATTCAATAATATTTCTATGAGGTTCCTGCTATTACGGCATCTGCATTTGATTTTCTTGTCCTTGACCAAAAGGATCGAGAACCCGCGGACCAGGTTTGGTCGGTAACACTCAGCCTGCTTGACTGAAGTAGAGACCAGCAAACTAGACTGGCTAGCTAAAGGACTCATAGATTGGGAGCCAATCTAACACACTTTCAGATCCAATCAGGCCCTGAAGACCTGTTGAATGGATTGCATCTGGGATCAGGTTTGATTCTAATAGTCGATAGTCAATCAGCTTAACTACACTAGACATCAGCAATCTAGGGAAAGAGGTCCATGATCAGAAGCTTATCTGAGCTGCTAGCCTATGCTGTGACTTCCATCTTATTTCATCTCGTTGGGATTGGATATAGATGGGGAATCTCTATAGATCACAGTAGTTCGCCAACTTCTCTAACGAGCATACGATACAATTTCCCTTCACATCCTGGCAAAAAACGAAAGAAGAGAGAGAGCTTCGCTTGGTTGGCCTTCCTAAGCTGATTAGGGCTGGATCCGAAGACCTGTTAAATGGATCTGATCTAGCACCAGTACCTGCTCAAAATACATCGATCAGCATAAATAAGAGAATTTAAACAGCACTCTTGTCTTTAGGAGACAATCTAGTTTACATCTCTCTCAAGTCTATATATTTCATACGCAGAAGAACTTCGAATTGATTACTCTTGCAAAAGAAATATAGAGACAATGCTCATGATTCCTCCAACCATTGCAGGTATTCATGAAGAAGAGTCTGCTTTCATGTTTTCCATTCAGTACCAGCAGCAATAAAAACGACGTATTTTTCAGCGATTGCGAAGGCAGGAGATGATCACCACAGAACCTATTCGAGGATCTCATAAGATAAGCTTTATTTCACAGCTGCACCTCAACCTGGATGCTTCCACCATGTAGTGATTCCAAAGCTGAGGGTTCAACATATTCACCTGTGCATTTCTTAGATTGGCAAAATAGATGGCAATACTCAGAAATCCCCATCGCAGAAATCTTGCCAATTCAGAACAATGGAACACCAGACTTAACTGGTGTAGCGCAGAAGTCACTTTTTAATCCTTTCAAAAATGAACTTGATGGCTATTAGTATGAGTATAGGTATATCATCCCCCATCAACATTATAAAACACCACCGAGACCATCCGGGTTCAATACAATGTGGCATGATGATCCGGCGTTATATTAATCTTAGCTACGTTAAGCAGTTTATCCCACAGCACAAGCTCCCCTTTCTCACCGTATGGTCGAATGAACGTATCCATGTCAGCCTGACAGTAAAATCCACCAGTGATTTTTATTCACTCTAATACCTACCTGGTTGAGACCTTTCACAGACAAAGCATGCATTTTCTGAGTCTCCTTTTGTTTGTCATGAACTCATGATGTATTCTGCGATTAATTTTGAATCTGAAACTTTGCGACTAGCAAATGCGAGCCACAATGGACGAGAGAATCTTGCAAATTTTGAAGAGCCAGGACATGTTCTTTGAAGGAATAGATGGCTGATGGCTCCCACTCTAAAGCCTGGAAAAGAGGGATCTTTCGACAGCCCAAATCTCGTGTCTGTAGAACCTGTCTGCTTTTCCATGGATTGATCCACCACATATTTCATCAGAAATCCCATGCATAATCTTTGCTGTGGCTTGCCCACCGGGTTGGAAGGGTTTGAAACAAGAACAGCACCGACAATCGGATGTTCACACGTACATCTCATAAAATTAGAAAATAAAATATCTTACAGTGCTCGCAAATATCAGTCACCAGCGTACTCGGCCAGATAAGAAGCGACTCCGACTCGATCAGCGATTATACGCTCTTTCAAGAGTAGCAGTAATATTTAAACTAGAGTTCTCAAATCCAAACCAGTTCGGCGCTTTATATCCCTTTCAAATCTACAATATCGATACTACCGGTATATGAAATGGATGTACGAACATCGTGGACGAAAATGAAAAATTGTTAAGAAAAATCGCTATGGCGAAGGAACAAGGAATGCATTTCCGGGGTCTGCAAGACAGAAACGGAGTGTCTCAGCCGTCAATATTATTCTTGGCAGATTAAATGTGACCGATCCACTCATAAAATTCAGCCACAGCCTGTTAAAGAAAACCACAATATTGTTGATCAACAGATATTTCTAGCGTAGCCAGGTGAGCGTCAAATGGATACCAGCTCAAATAGGTTAGCGTGGTCCTAGCTAGAGATGTGCTGTCCGTAAGTCATTCTGGCCCAAGACTCAGCCAGACCGAATCTTTGAAGTCCAGATTCTTTAGGACAGACCGGGAAAGTTTTGGTTCAGCTCAGCCGAATCATTTGCTTGGACAAGGCTTCAATTGTTTATTTCGGCCCAAGGCCAAGCCCAACCTATTGAAACCCTGGCCAGAGTACAACACGTTTTACTTTTTACTTTGAATAGCAAGCAAATTTAGCGCTGTGTTAGCTGGATTCTCAAATTTACTTGAAGGTACTCGCACCCAATTGTTTTTTATTTTTTTATGGTTTTTGGTGGAAGATAAGGTTATCGTACACATACGATATGCATACATCCCGTAAAATTGAAACATAAAATATCATGAAGGACAACAGCATACGATATGTATACATCCCATCTACAGCACGCCACTAGAATGAGCCAGGTAACCCAATCCGCTGCAATGTTTGTTTCGTGATAAACATGTCTGACCATAAGGGAGCCCGATTATTCAATATGGTCACATGAAGTAGTAGGGCCTGACATTTGGTGGCGTATCTTCGGACACCCCACGATGGAGAGAAGTGGAGGTAGCCAGGTGAAACATAAGAAAATGCCTACTTCCAGTATCATGCTCATAAGTCGAAATACTTGACAAATAAAATAATTGGTGAAATGAGAATGGCTCTATCCATTTAAAATTCAATCCCCACTCTCCTCTAGATATTCAAATTTTTATTTTGATTCCGATACCGATCGTGATCGTTAACCAAATGCCTTGAAAGCTTTGATCATTTCGATTCTGGTTCTAATTCATTCTGATTTTTATTTCGATTTTGATTCTGATCGGCATCCTGTTATTCAAATTCAAATGTGATACTTAGAGCCGGTCCGAGCATATGCTCATTGAAATGCCAGCACCAAAACTAAAATAATTATCGAGTTCAAGAAGTCAAGGCATCCTCCATGGTTACTTTTAAACAGTAGATCTGAAGGTAAACTCAAAGCGAAGACACTGAGAAACAAAACAGAAACATAACTAACACAAGCTAACAAAGCCAAATTTGCCGGTGGAAAATCCATTGATCAAGTCCAACTCACAACTCATCTCAAGCATTCAAGTCAAAATTCTATTATCACATTAATAAGCAGTTGAATCCATAGATCATCTTCTTTATTTCAATTCTAGGCTTAATATATACTTTTTGAAAGAAGGTAATAATCAATATTCCAACTGCTCCCCTTTATTGTAAAGCCTAACTTCTCAGGAATTTCAAATAAAAACCCCAATAGGCCTTTTAGACATCATGTCTTTCTTAATTAGTGGATAGGGTGATATTTCTGCGTGGCCTACGTGCTTCAATGTAAAGTCAAAGATATTCTACACCATCCAAAACGTTTTGACCCTCCCAGACATTTCTCTTTAGAAATGGATTACATTGCTAGGTCTACTAACACCAAAAATCTTGAACCTGGATATTAGAAGTCTTAACAATATCACAAATTCGTGCATCCCAATGATCCAGTTTACATGTCAAATGTCATTGTTGGTGCAGAATCTGGTTGACGCTGTATCCAGCTAGAGTGAAGAAGGACGAGATCGCCGTCGGTGACCTGCAAAACAAAGTTTCGTTCGGAGTCGGTGGTGGTGGCTTCGGTAGGATTCTCCGATGATCAAGTCAGCTCTTCTGGCTAATAGAAATTGAGTGCTCTGAAATGAGTTCAGCAGAATTTAGAGAAGGAGAGGAGAGCCTAGAACTTAGAGCAAGCGTATCTGGAGGATCCCTTTTTATAGGCGAAGCTTGATGGTGACAGCTGCAGCTGCTTGATAGCAGGCCGCTCGAGGCTGCATGGGGTTTGATGCAGAGATGATGGTATCGTCAGACCGATAGTGACATCCATACCATCCGATAGTGGTGGACCGCTCGAGGTCTGGCGGAGGGATGCACCGCCTGTGGCAGATTGATGGTGATTGTTCGTCCAGATTTAATAGCCGTGGCTCTGAGAAAGCAGGCATTAATTAGTAGACTTTGGCATGCATCAATTCTAGAGGACTTCGGACTCTCGTAAGAGTTCGACCGAAGGGGAAGCTCTGAAGGAGTTTGACTCCTATAAAAGTTCGATCGAATGGAAAGCTCGAAAAAAGTTCGGCTCCTGTAGGAGTTCGGTCGAAGGAGAAGCTTGAAAGGAGTTCGGCTCCTATAGACGTCTGGCTGGAAGAGCGCAGAGGAAGTTCGGTTCTCGTGGGTGTTCGACTGAAGTTCGACAGGCTGAAGAAGTTCGGCAAAGATCAGGCTGGTTGAAGAAGCTCGACCACTGAGGAGTTCGGTCGGCTGAAGGAGTTCGGCTAAGATCCGTCCGTCGAAGCTCTTCTGTAGCCACCGATTGCATTGGGCTGAGCATCGAACTGGACTTCAGCAGGAGCGGGGTTTATCCCCAATAATAGTCCCCCCTACTTCCGAGTTTGAAACTCGAAGGAAGGGAGTGCAGAAAAAATGACTGTCGAAGTTCTCTTCTGAGCTCCATGCTGGTTCACATTGAAGCTTAGGAGAGATCTCATCTTCTGCAGCTGAGGTTGATGCGGGCGCTCAGAGAAGATCTTATCTCCTGCAGCCGAGGTTGATGCGGACGCTCGAGGAAGATCTTATCTCCTGCAGCCGAGGTCGGCCCGGACCCTCGGGGGAGATCTTATCTCCTGCGGTCGAGGTTTGCTGCGTGCGCTCAGGGAGATTTTATCTCCTACAGTCGAGGTCGGCCCAGACCCTTGAGGGAGATCTTATCTCCTGCAGCCGAGGTTTGATGCGGGACGGTCGGGGAGATCTTATCTCCTGCAGCCGAGGTTGGCCCGAACCCTTGGAGGAGATCTTATCTTTTGCAGCCGAGATTGTTGCGAGCGCTCGAAGGAGATCTTATCTCCTATGGCCGAGATTAGCCCAAACCCTCGGAGAGAATCTCAATCTTCTGCAGTCGAGGTCGGCTTGGACCCTTAGGGGAGATCTTATCTCCTACGGTCGAGGTTGCTGCGTGCGCTTGGGAAAGATCTTATCTCCTGCATCGTCGAGGTCGGCCCGGACCCTTGGGGGGATCTTATCTCATATGGTCGAGGATGATGCGGACGCTCGGAGGAGATCTTATCTTCTGCAGCTGAGGTTGGCCCGGACCCTCGAGGAAGATCTTATTTTTTACAGCCGAGGTTGCTGCTCGGACGAGATTCTTATCTACTACAGCTGAGGTTGATACGGACGCTCGGAGGAGATCTTATCTCCTGCAGTCGAGGTTAGCCCAGACTCTTGAGGGAGATCTTATCTCTTGCAGTTGAGATTGTTGTGGACGCTCGAGGGAAGATCTTATCTCCTACAGTCGAGGTTGGCTCGGACCCTCAGGGGAGATCTTATCTTCTTCTATAGCCAAGGTTGTTGCGAGCGCTCGGGGAGATCTTATCTCCTGCAGTCGAGGTCAGCCCGGACCCTCAGGAAAGATCTCATCTCCTGCGGTCGAGATTGCTGCGTGCACTCGAAAGAGATCTTATCTCCTACAGTCGAGGTCGATCCGGACCCTCGGAGGAGATCTTATCTCCTGCAGTCGAGGTTGATGCGGGTGCTCGGAGGAGATCTTATCTCCTGTAGCCGAGGTTGGCCCGGACCCTCGGGGGAGATCTTATCTCTTTATAGCTGAGGTTGCTGCTCGGAGAAGATCTTATCTCCTGCAGCTGAGGTTGATTGGGCGCTCGGAGGAGATCTTATCTCCTGCAGCCAAGGTTGTTGTGGGCACTCGGGGGAGATTTTATCTCCTACAGTCGAGGTTGTCCCGGATCCTCGGGGGAGATCTTATCTCCTGCAGCTAAAGTTGTTGCGGACGCTCGGAGAAAAATCTTATCTCCTACAGCCAAGGTCGGCCCGGACCCTCAGGGGAGATCTTATCTCCTGCGATCAAGATTGATACAGATGCTTGAGAGAGATCTTATCTCCTGCAGCCGAGGTTGTTGTGTGCGCTCGGGGGAGATCTTATCTCCTGCAGCCGAGGTCGGCCCGGACCCTCGGAGGAGATCTTATCTTCTGCAGTCGAGGTTGATGCGGACGCTCGGAGGAGATCTTATCTCCTGTAGCTGAGGTTGGCCCAAACCCTCGGGGGAGATCTTATCTCCTACAGCCGAGGTTGCTACTCGGGGAAGATCTTATCTCCTGTAGTCGAGGTTGGCCCGGACCCTCGGGGGAGATCTTATCTCCTGCAGCCAAGGTTGAAGGTCTTTGATCTACTCGTATTAGGACGAGGTTCTACTTTTGTTCTTAACACGGCCACTATTTACCGTTTCTTCTCTGTCATCACGTAATTTTTGCACCAAGAAACAATATTATTGAAATGAAAGAATTTTATCGAAGGAAAGTTACTGGTAGCACATCCCTGAATTTTCTATGTTTCAGGATCGTGGGGGCGTTGTTCCTTCGAGTTTCCTCGGATGGTAAGTCTCGGACCGGATGACCTCCTCTATCTCATGCTGGTCTTCTCAATTTGGAGCAAGTTTCTCTTGATTTTGACGCTGGAAGATGACAGCCCGTTGAAGTACCAAGCCTCCAGAGATAGCATCGATGATTCTGGGAGGCGACCGATCTCCTTGTCGTTCATCCCTCATTGGTGGTTCTAGCTTTCGGGGGAGGATTTCTTCGCGTCCTTCGGTCGGGGCTTTCTTGATGATAAGCTCGAGGGAGAGTTCGACCTCGCTTACGCTGGGGGAGGTCGTGAGCATGCCCGAACTTCATTCCATCCTCCAGTGAAACCTTCTAGGGGAGAACTTCTATTCTCCATTTCTCCTTCCTAAGGGCGATTGGTATGCTAGGCCAAATGCTCTTCCTTAAGATCAATTTCTAGCATCCTGATGGTGGGTTTGCTGGCAAAGTTACCGTCGGAGGTTGCTGCACGATCTACATCATCTCGGTAAGGCCACGAACCTGCTGGACCAGTAGGTTGAACTACTCCACATCTATCACGGCTTCAGGTGGAGCCTGGATTGCTAGGGCTGAAGCGGGAGCAGATGGACTTAGCACGGAGGCCACCAATCGTCGAGTCGAAGCTCTCCTGGGAGGCATTCTTTCTTCGAAAAAGAACTCTAAAAAGAAAGAAGTGAGATCTCCAGAGAGGAAAGAGAGAAATCATCGTCGAGCACTCCTTTAAGAACAAGGGGCCTTAAGAACACCTCAAGAACAGAGGTGGCCCTTTCTTTAGCGCCAAATCTATTGGTGCAGAATCTGGTTGATGCTGGATCTAACTGGAGTAGAGGAGGATGAGGTCGCCATCGGTGATCTACAAAATAAAGTTCCATCCAGAGTCGGTGGTGGTGGCTCCGCTAGAACTCTCTCCGACGATCAAGTCAGCTCTTCTGACCAACAGAAATGGAGTGCTCTGAAATGAGTTCGGCAGAGTTTAGAGAAGGGGAGGAGAGCCTAGAGCTTAGAGCAATCATATCTGGAGGATCCCTTTTTATAGACGGAGCTTGATGATGACAGCTGCAGCTGCCTGATGGCAGGCCGCTCGAGGCTGCATCGGGTTCGATGCGGAGAGGATGGTATCATTAGGTCGATAGTGACAGCCATATCGTCCGATAGTGGTGGGCTGCTCGAGGTCTGATGGAGTTTATCACGACGGATGGTGCCGTCTGTAGCGTCGTCTATGGCAGGCTGATGGTGATCGCTCGTTTAGATTTAATAGCCGTGGCTCTGAGAAGGCAGGCATTAATTGATGGACTTCGATATACATCAATTTCAAAGGACTTCGGACTCCCGCAAGAGTTCGACCGAAGAAAAAGTTTGGAAGGAGTTCGACTTCTATAAAAGTTCGACCGAAGAAGAAGCTCGGAAGGAGTTCGACTCCTGTAGGAGTTCGATCGAAGGAGAAGCTTGGAAGGAGTTTGGCTCCTGTAGGCATCTGGTTGGAAGAGCGCGGAGGAAGTTTGGCTCTCGTGGGCGTCCGACTGGAGTTCGACAGGTTGAAGAAGTTTGGCAAAGATCAGGCCGATTGAAGGAGTTTGGCAGGAGCTCGGTCACTGAGGAGTTCGGCCGATTGAAGGAGTTCGGTTAAGATCCATCCGCTGAAGCTCTTCCGTAGCTACCAATTGCATTAGGCTGAGCATTGAACTGGACTTCGACAGGAGCAAAATTTATCTCCAACAACCATCAACTCATCAAGCAAAACTATTGATAATGTATACTAATCATTCTATAAAACTCCATCATTCTTTGGGACCATTAATTAGTCCACACCATGGTCCATAGATTCAATAAACTACCCACAAACATTCTTTTTTTGATGTAATAGCCACAAGCTTTCTTAACACGATGCAACTTAATATATTCTAATGACTGAAATTCCTCTTCCTAATTACATGCTTAGGCTTTCAGCTAATTTCCAGTGATTAGTAATAAGGATTCTTCCCACGGTACGTTTCACAGCGTTATATCCTCAACCCATGGGGGATGTAACATCAGCCTATACATGACATGAAATTCCCATACCCCTTCATCCGTTTTTATAAGGTCAAATTGTTCATGAAACAACAAAAAAGTTTGAACTACAACTCACCTTGAAAAATCTTTGTGTGAGGTGCTTCCACTCTTCCACATTTTCATATGATATATTTATCTACCCCTCTCGTGCATGACTGGTAGGGATGGTGATTTTATTTTCTCCCCTCACTGACAGGTGCATTGCATGTGCTGTAATTTAATTTGATATAGGTAAACCTGCAACCATCAATCATGTAGGTTCCTCATCCCATCCTAGTTACATGGCCAAAATTATATTATTAAAATAGTTATAACGGTCATCGGATTTTTTTTTTTTAATAGCAAACAGTACCTCCTACATGCATGTGCTATGGATGGTCCGGGATATTTCTCTAGTAGAATACGGAGAGATAGATTGAGGGAGGAAAGGAGAGAGGGAGAGGAAGAGATTTGATAAAGAGAGAAAAAAAAAAAAAAAACAAGAAGGTTAGATTTTATAGATAACTACTAATTTCATTACAATAGAAATATGAACTTATGATCTGAGCATTGATTATTGAGTAGCTTGATAAATTATTTTAGGTATGTATATCGATAATATATATATATATATAGTGATTTTTATTTTTTACTTATTTTGGTATAAATTTTTACTTTTTATTCTCTCTTTGCAAAAATTATTAATCATACTTTTAACCATGTTGATAAGAGTTTTGCAGCCAAGTCTTTTCTCTGGATGTAAGCTAGCAACAAGCTTCCCCTTGATACAATAATCATGCACATGGTGAAAAGCAACGTGTAAATTTAGGTTTTTAAGAAAATTATCATAGATTTACTAGTAATGCCACTAACTTTGGCTTTACATGCATATGATCAAGTTTTTATGCTAGGGTTGTAAACAGATCGGCCTTGGATTAGATTCATGCATCCACATCCAAATTTGATAAAAAAATAATAATTATAAAGTTGGGATCCATCGAAATTATTAGGCTCCAAACTTGCATATTAACTTGATTAACAATCAAATTTAAGTTTGGATTCAAGATCTTTTGAGATGCAATTAAATACAAAACTTTAGTGAAAAATTAATATGGATGAACAATTCTCTAAACTAAAAGGACTTTTATTGCAGCATACCTCCATATATAATGAATCGTTGGTAAATTATGATAGGAAAGAAGTATGAACGATTAGTTTAAAAAGAATTAATGATAGAATATAATCAAAATCTATGAGTTGGTTGAAATTTTGGAACTTAAATGGCACTGGGCAAATCCAAGTATAAGGAGAAAAGTCAAAGAGCTAAGAAGAGATGCATGAGAAAAAGGGCAAATCAAAATATGAAGAAAAAGGAGTTAACATTGAGTCATCAGGTTTTTGGATTCAATCATAGTTACATTGGAATTTGATTTGATAAAAAATTAGATCCTATATATAAGTTAGGACTTTGGTCCAATAACATTATTGGAAATTATCTATATCCAATTATTATAGAATAATTGGGTCAGATTATTAGGTTTTAGGGTTTCATCTATTTCCCTGACTCACACAATCATGGTTAGTGTTAGATAGGACATGGTTCTTAAAACGCAATCATGACCAGCTTTCTAAATTTGTTGATTCCCACAAATTCGCTCCCAGGAGGATCACCTGCATCTCTGATGAACAGGGTCTGAGAAAAAAATTTAGAATGAAAATCTCGTACATGTCTCTTGGAGAAATCATGTGGATCCTCTAAGCTGCGTTGGGTGGCCGGGTCTGATCCATTAATTCTGTCCCTCGCAAGGATTAAGGACACATGTCAACTTAATTGATGTTGCCTGTTCCATATTTGATCAGCTGATTCAACTTTTACGCTCCCATTTCCAGCTGAGTCGACCGTTCAAGGGCCAGGATATATCCGTTTCTTCGGATTCAAATCAATCAACGGCCTTAACACGCACTCGTGCAACGAGGAGGCTTGCTCGTCTCCCACCAACGACACTTTCTATTCCGTCATTAACAAACTCGTCCAGCCCATGATCAAGCCGATAGCACCACGACATAACTCGTAAATTATGCAGGGTGTCGTCTGGAAAGCCCGTCGCAGGCCCACGGTCTTCTTCTTGACGACAGCCCCATCGAAGTTTTCGAATCTGGCGACCGTTTCGCAACGCCCAAAACAACCATCCCACCTCCTTTCTCACAATCCCGATCATGCCCCCTAACGTTTCCGTTTATCCGCCCATGACACAATCCCGTACGGATCGCTATTATGACGAAAGATTGGGGCATTATCGTCCTTTCCGTATATCCGTTCGGACCCGCATTCAAATTTCTACCGCCCCGGTTCTCTTTCTTCCGCTCATCCAGCTCCAGGACTGCTCGTATATTCTCTCCGCCGGCCACCGCTTTTAGGGCTTTCGCCGCCGGAGGAGACGGGGTGCGGGAACCGGCTTTAATCGGACTCGGTTCTTGTCTCTATTTAGTGAGAGATGGACCAGGAGATGGGGGAAGCGTTCGGCGGGGATTTCCTCAGCCTGGAGGAGATCGATCTTGACTACGAGTTCGATGCTTCCCGGTATTTTGACCTCAGCAGGGAGGAGTTGCCGTTGGAGGCGTGGGAGGCGGAGCTCTGGTTCGAGACGGCCGCGAGCTATCCCCCTTCTCGTACGTGTATCACTTCGCAAACCCTAATATTTTGATCTCGTTTCTCTGTTCTTTACTAAACAAGTTCTTTTTTTTTTTGTTTCTTTTTTCCGGTTATTGATTCTTTAGATTACTCTTCATTAGTCTTGATCCTTTGAGCTTCTTGGATCTGGTAGAGTATACTGTTTGATTGGTTCTTTGCACTCGCTATGGATGCTTATTTTCTTTTTTCTTTTCTTTCTTTTTGATTCTTTTCTTTTCTAAATATTGTTGATTAATGCTATATCTTGCATTTCGTGATTTCTTGAAACCTTGTGGATGGAGTTGTATGAACGACATTTGTGCACGATGAGAAGATGGAGGTTTAGGGTTTAATGAATGCTTTCCTTCTTTAGTATGTTGAATAATGAACAAACAGAGAGCAACAGTTGCTTATTTGGTAGCGATCCATAAAAAAATATAATGGCTTGACTGATTATATTTAAAGGTTCCATTTAAACATCAGACACTGCCAATCTCTACGGTCTTCCTCCTTGATTGTGGTCCTCATAGTGAGTGGTCCAACGTCATAGCTACTTATGATAATCCTCTAAAGTTATTGTTTCTGTCCTGTTCTTACTTGTTATCTGTAAAAGACAAAGCATCAGAAGTTATTATTGTTAGGGCTATCCGTTGTCCATTAAGTTTACAGATGGATCTGGAAAATCTTGGTACCGTAGTTTGAATATCGAGGATTCTGGAAGCAATGGTTTGATAACCCAATTTAGTTGTGTGCCTTATATTATGTACTTGCTGATTTCTATTTAATTTACAAAAACACTTGTGTGTCAATTCATCAAGAAATAAACAATGCTTAAATAACATGATATTTCTGGAAAGTGTCAAAATCAACTAAATTAGTCCAGATGTGGTCTAAGATATGTAACATTGCGATGACTGGATCACATTGTCAATTTCATTGCAAGCCATGTATTCTGTTGTAGGGGTATTATTTCATTAAATCGCCTTGGAGCATTAAAGCTGACCCTAGATACACATGCATGCAATTACATATGTTGCCACTGAACTCTGGTGGTGCTGCATCAGGAAGTCGGTAAGGTGCGTCGGTGGACATGAGCTGCCCTCCACGGTCGGGGGCTTGCGAAGAAAGTTCTCTCGCTGAAGCGTGTCTAGTTGGGACCCTCCAATGCTTGAGTCAGCTAGAGTTTAGGGAATAGCTGAAGGAGGAAGGGAGGCGAGTGGGAGCGAGGTATTAGCTTTCGATCCGGATTTCGGCCTTATCTTAGGGTCCCCTTCTTACCTCTTTTATATTGAGAGGATGTTGTAGGTTGTTATGTCAGAGTTTGGTAGGCTGTTAGGACCCACGAGGCTACGATTTAATGGGCCATTGAGATTTGCCCACTACCTTGTAATTAGGGTTGTTATTCGTGCTTGTAGACTGGGTTAGTTAGTCGTGGGTGTCGGCCGTGGATCATGCCCACATCCTGGAGGTTGTTGGAGAATCTTAGAGATCATCCGCATGGCCGAATAGGCTAGGAACCTGATGTGAGGTTCCATCGTGGGCATAGGGGTGTTCGTGCAAGTTGCCAGGTGTTGTTGGTCAAGTCTTGACCTCAGGGTTGGTAGCTGACCGAGGTGAAGATTGGATGAAGATCGATGTTGTGATGTTGCCTAACCTCGGGTGCTCGGGCTTCCCCTTGATGTCCCGGGCGGTCTCGCTCGACTAGGCTATCTATGGGTGCTCAGCTACGATCCGGGTAGAAGAGGTTGGGTCCAGCAATCCCCGTAACAACATACATACATATACATACAAATATTCATGCATACATGCAAATACATAAATGTATATATATGCAAACTTGCATGTGTATGTATAGTTTTTGTATCTGTTTCCTTATCTTAAGTAATCAGAAGGAGATGGAACATAGGTGTTTTTTCTTTCCCGGAAATACAGTGCATTGATGCTCGTACTTTGTAGATGTTCTTATGGTTAACAACCATGGCATGGAACAAATATCGACTTTTTAGTGCTATTATAAACCACTGAGTCAGCATAACCGACTTTTTCAAATAATCATGTTGCTGCATGTAATTGTTACTTCTAACAACAAAATCATGTGATTGCGATATTTTGTTTATTATTTATTTAACAATGTGATAGATATGTTTTATAATATCAACATTAGCATGCTCTCTTATACTAATGAGAATGGTATGTGAGGGTCATGACATATGTATGTCGACATTTAATCACAGATCATTACGTTTTTTTAATCTAAATGCAACAGAGGTCCCCCATACCACTATTATGGCTATTTTTGTAATGTACAATGTCCATTTCTATTTGTAGTTTTTAAGAAAATTGACTTGCCATTTTCTGCTACTGTGTGGGAGAGAAAATTTAAAGGAAGACATAACACGAGAGTGGGGAGACAAGCTGGGAGCAAATGAACTGCAAAAGCATCATATTGGCACCCACATGTATAGTTTTTGTGCTTTGAACTGAAGCCTACTTATTGCAAAGAGTGAAGAGATGAATGCTACGACTTGTCATTAATAAAGTTGATAAACATAATACCTCCAACAAGAGTGCATGGGTTTATTAAAAATTAGATGTCCTACTACTTATCACAATTTGTTCTCTTGTATTAGAGAGATTCATTGGTGCTCTGGTAAATGTAGCAGCATGGGCTTCTAAGGTTGATCAATGTGTATACATGTTTGCTTGGTGTTGCAGGAGATTGAAAATCAGAACTCATGGCATCATAACATGCTAACTTTCAAGCATGCTAGAAAATGACCATATTCTTATTGTTACTTTCTGATATCTTTATATTAGTGAGGAATACATCCTCATCAAATATACATGAATCAAGAACCATTTCTAGTTAATTTAGAATTTTCTTGCAACCATTAATTCTTTTTTCTAGTTTAGATGTTTCATATTTTCTTGGAAATTGTATTAAATATCAGTAGCATATAAGTTTGGCTTTGTTTGCTTTCTCTTGTTTATCTACCGGACATAAATTCTTTATCCCTTGTTCCCTTCCCATTTGATTTCCTTTTTGTTAATAATTCAGAAGTACTGGAGGGGGGGGGATGGAAATTTAGTTTTTTGGATAGCATTATATTGTTTAGCACACGCGACCAATTATTATGTATTGGATCTAATACTAGGATTTGTATAACATATTTGGGTTATATATCAAATGGCATACTACGTCTTCGTCTGGGACTCTGGACACTACTTTCTCCTGCTTTTGAGGGTAGGCACCTGCACATGTTATCACATAATATCAATAAATTTTTTGAGGGATTTCATAAATTATTTTACTTGTAATATTTTATCTAAACCATCATTAACATTTAATAATGGATTGTGTACTGCTTATCTCTATGGTAGTCTTATGTTATTTGTTATTTAAAGGAATTACATAAATAGTACCCTTTTCCAACATTTTGTGGTAGGTGTTAGGACTCCTTTATTTTGATTTCTTGCTTTCTGAAAGAACTTTTCTACTTTTCTTTTTCAGCACTTATAGCAAAGATGAATATAGGAGAAGATGTATATGCAGAAAATGTAAATACACTTCCAAAAATCAAGGATACAGAAAATATCAATTATACGAGCTCTCATTCTGATATCATTGATGGCACAGAGTTCTCTACAGTAGACAAAGCTTATAAAGGTAATTGGATATCACTGAAGACTTGCAGTTATTATTCTATCATGAATCACTGCTTCTTTTTTTTTTTTTTTGGGGTGGGGGGAGGTGGGGGGGTGGGGAGGGGGGGGGGTTCTTTTTTGTTGTTTACCTATCGTGACATTCATTCTATTTTACCATCCAGACACATTTTACTTATTCATATATATTATGCTCCCTAGAATTTGACAATTATATCATTGTCATGGTTCTTACAATATTAAAGTCCTTTTGGTTTTATAAATGAATAATCTTATGTGTACTTTGTATATCATAGTTTTTAGAAGTAAGTTACCGGATTGCTTTTTCGAAACAATATATTGAACCTTAAGCAATTCTAAGTGGACATGATAACAATAGTATGTGTCAAGGAATTCTTAAGCCAAAATTTTGATGCCTCTTTCTCTTGTATTGGAGACTGACTATGAAGCAAAGTTGATGAGCTCTCCTAGTAGTCCTTAGGTGCTCCATTGTTTCTTGCACACTTTTCAAGGGCAGCCAGACCTGCTATATCATAGTCATAATGCCTTAAAATGTGCTGTATTTTAGTGGAGCAACATCATGTTTTCTTCTCATATTGTAAATGTCGGTTAGGTTGTAAGTTTTTTTTTTTCTTTTTTCAATAGTTTACCAAGAGGGAGTTATATCAAGCAAGATAATTGAATATAAATGCATGAGCTGTGACATCAGAATCATGCGAAATTTATCTCTACATGGAATAGTATCTTTTCATCTGAGGGGTGAAAGTGGATCAAATAATATCCATTTGGATCTATTTCAATATCCGAATCTATTTGGATATGGATAGAAATTTGAGCATCTGACTAATATCCATATCCGTATCTATATTAATGAAAGAAAAATGGATATATATATGGATAGACAATTATCTGATTGGTATCCGAAAATCCAATTCTATTGGTAATCTATTTAATTTTATATAGCACTCATGAATTTCCAAGAAAAATAATGACCATATCAGCATGCTACTAACTTGATTTATTATCCACTTAGTAATATCTTTGATTTTGTAGTTATAAAATTTAATCATCCAACTTATATCCGTATTTATATCCATATTTTCAGTATTCAATTTGTATCCGTATCCGTTTAAAAAAAATATGGATATGAATTTTTGCATCCGATTAATATCTATATCCGTATCTATATTCGTTAAATAAAACAAATACAGATATGGACATGCTAGTATCCGATCCGTTTTCAACCCACTTCATCCCTTTTTCACAAATTACACAGAGCTGGCTAACTACTTTTGTAAAATATGATCTAAATGGTAACTAGCTTATTCTTTTCAAAGAGTTGTTGCAAACATATTTTGATGCCGAAGTGCCTAGGTTGTGAGTCTTGGTTGGAGGGGTCATGGGTCCTGTATGCATCGGTCTTGAGACACCACTAGTTTTGATGACTAGTTATTTTCCTGCCTCGGTTAGGAAAGTTTGATCTTAATAAATTTTTGAAAATTTTGATTTTTGTGAACTTTCTTTTTGATAACTTGTTATGTTATTGGAAAAATTATTAGTTAGGATTCTTCGAATTAGAATAGGACTTGAAATTCCACATTGAAAAGTTGAAGAAAAGAGTTCTTTTATACTAACCTATAAATACCCTTATTGGGGCACCTCTTGTAATCAAACTGGAGATACTAGAGATACTTGAGTTATTGATCAGTATGAATTCTTTTGTGGGAATTGTTTTTGTCTTCTCTGTTCTCTCTCTTCTTCCTTTTGGCAGATTCCTAGGGATTGCGAATGGGTGTGTGAGAGCTGTATACATGGAGTGGTTGGCTAAGGTGATGTTTTCGGCCTTGGAAGAGAGTGACCACCCTTGCTCCTCTTCCAACTACCGTTTGCCCCTGTGTTGTATGTGTTGTGGTGGGGTTTCTACCTCGCCGTAATCACTTGCACCAACATATCCTTCCTCCTTTGAGTTTTCAGCCTAAATTCAATACCTTCCTGCCGTCAATATGGAGTGTTCTTTTTCCACCAGGATATTTTTCATAGTCACATGAACATTTTCTTTTTTTTGGTTTGAGTGGATGGGTTGGAAAGGAACAGATCTGAACTTTTGATATTACATTCATAGTTCACTTTTTTTTTTTGTAGGCTGGACATTTAAAAGCATCATGTCTCAAGATGTTCGGAAAGAAGAAAAAAAAATCAACCAGGGCTTTGCAAGAGGCTCCACCTTGATGAAACCTACTGCAAGTCAGCTGGCCAAGCAAAATGGTCCACGAGTAGTTAAATGTGCCAACAGACTTGTCCATAGGTGATCTCTATTTTTCAGTTTCATTCCTTTGCTTAATTTTCTTCTTCTTTTTTTGGGATAGTGTTCACTAAGTATGTTGCAGTTTGTATGTTTTATATCAATGCATGATAGTGCTTCAAAACTTATCCCTTATATTCTATATTGATATAAATGTTGCTTTTGCCTCTTGAAACACATTCATAATAATTTCCTTGGACATTTATTCCTTTCCTCTAATTTTGATCTAATCTTTTTTTTGCCTTCTTTTAACCAGCACCCACAATTTTTTATTTTGCACTAACAACTATCAAAGTTTTATGTACGCTTGTCTTACTTGCGCTACTCAGGGTTCCGAAGTCAATATTACAAAGAAATGAGCGAAATGTTGAGGATGAACCTGAACATTTGGTTCAAGCTACCAAAAGACAAAAGCTAGAGGGGGGTCTTTCACGAAAGGTGCAGCTAAGTTTTGATCTCTCAATGCATTGCATAACTTTTGAATAGCATTTGGGACTGATATACTTGTGCAATTTCCTACTAATTTTTTACAACATACACATGTGTCTTAATACATGTCAGTTTCCAAAATAGTAACTGCCTTATGTGCTCATATTTCACAGTTATATGCCTTTGAAAAGTGGCTTTCTATATTCCATTTAATACTTGCATTTATAGAAATTGGAACTAGTTTCCGGTATCAATTGCATGAAAAATAAGTGGTGAACATTATAAGTTAAAACTACTCCGAGTTTTGAAGTGACAACCTATAGCCATGTACTTGGCATTAAAGCACTAAAAATAGGAAGTTCTCTCTTTGTTTTCATTCTAATATCTGAATTCACTTTTTCATTGTGTGTATTGTTATGCAGGCTCATTATAAGAGACTATTTTCTTTAGCTAAAACGAAGATACAATAACATCATAATCCACACTTAACATATATATTCAGCTTTTGCTTCAAAGCTACCTCATGTAAATAATCCTAGTACCAAGGTCTTTTAAATCTATTAATCTCAAGCTCAGCCTTCTTGGTAGGTAGTTGTGAATGAGATAACCAACACCTTGGTTTATCTTTATTGGTAAACAAAATTATGCTAAAATAACATAGAACAAGATATTACAAGAATTCTTGAGATTTACCAGAATTATAGGGATCAAGATTTTTTAAACTCGGCCAAAATGGTAAAACAATGATAAATTACCATATTGAGATATTGATTTGAATATTTCATAATTTAAAATAATACGAAACTATAAAATTACTCGAGGAACACGTACTAGAAAACCATAGCACTTCCATGCAAGAAAGCACTTTTATTGCACGTGACATGAAGATAACAACTTATTCAAAAGAATTCATTAATCATCCATGAGAGGCTTTACTGTGGAGTTCATCTCTATGAGGTGAAGGCTTGTCAGACAGATATTTGATCTACCTAATTATGATGTGCTACATGACAATTGACTTTATACTTATCATCATCAATTGAATTAATATCATTACTTCTATATTGTAAATACTTCTACACAATTTTTTCATCATCATCTTGTCCAAATGTTTATTGTATGAAGACCCAACCTCTTTAGGGTTCTTGCAATCGTGTTCTTGAAGTTTAATCTTTCTAGAAAGCGGTTCAATATTCAAGTTGTTGCATTTGCTATGGTTATTGATATAAGCTATAGGTAATGTAGTAGCCACATCACATTCTTTTTCTTAAGCATATTATGTTGTTCATGATGTACTTAATTTTTTGCTCATTGCGGGTATTAGCCAAATCTGGTCATTGACTGGGCAAGCTGGGCCCCTCTCTAGAATCAGGAACCAACATTCTTGCCCATGCTCAACTTACTTGACCTTGGGCCAAATTTTTAAAGTCCAAGACTCTTGCCCATGATCAACTTGCTTGACCTTGGGCCAAATTTTTAAAGTCCAAGACTAACTTTCAACTACATGGGAGCCTTGAAATTGGCATGGCTTGAAGAAATCCTTGGGACCTATCTTGTGGTAGCATTGGCATTATCACCTAATCATAAGATGGGAGATGTGGGAGAAGAACGAAAGGAGAAAGTGGGATTGGGTATTGGGCCTATGGCATCGGTTGGATTTTTGGTGGTGAGGAACAAAGGAACGATTGGGAGGGGCTTGTTTGGTAGCGTAGCATGTGACGAGAGTGTTAGTGGTGCCAATAATAACAAGAACGGAGGAATTGGGTGGGGGTTGGCTGGGGGCAACATATCTTGGATGTAAAGTGAAAGGGAGATTGGGGGGATTGAGGTTTAAGGGTTCAGAGGAACTGGAAAGAAATTTTTATTTGCTTAAATAAAAGCAATAACATGAAATTTTGGGCCTAAAATTTGGGCATGACTTGGCCTAACGGGCCAAAACTCATGTCCACATGTGCCAAATGAGTGTGTCAGGTGGGCTGATGGGCCCATGCCTAGTTGTTGCTATGACTTACTCATTTTGGAATAAAACTATGCAAAATCTGCATCGTGGGCTGATGCACAAATAGGCATACGATTCACTCTGATGCATGCCACTTTAGCTGCAAAAAGTATTATCAGTGATCATAATTTTCTTCAAATAGTAGCAACTGGTAACAATGGTGAAAGCATCATATGTAGACAATTTAGTAACGGTAGCTCTTTTTGACATTTAGATGATGTATCTTATGTAGTATGTATTAGTCTTTCATGGTCAAGGTGCTTTTGCTTGGTCCGTTGTTGTTTCTAGCCCATGAAGTATGACTTGTCAAAAGAAAAAAGGGCATCTAAAATGAGGATATGTGTTAAGGCAGTACCCAATCCAATTATGGGGAGCTTGTTTATCACATAAAAAATTTACCTTCTGACAACTCCATCGAGTTATTTGAAGTGCGCCTTAGTTTTGTAATATAAGATTTTGCATGTTTAGTTGTCGCATGGTGAGACATCCTCTTTGTAGGTATAAATTTTGCAAACATGGATTTTTTTTTCTTTTTCATAATTAGAGGATTTTTTCATGCATACTCTAGTATAATTATGTAAAGACCCAAGACCTCAAAAGTCTAGCTAGAAGGTACTATTTATGTTCCTTGGCCTTCTGTATTCGAACCCAAGACCACCCTAACACACAATCGATGTGGGATTAAAAGAAACATTTTTTTTTTTTTTTTTTGGGGGGGGTGGGGTGGTTTCTCTCATGTCATGTATCATATAGTCAAATAATCAAATAAAGAATTTGCTCTCATATAATCTTGTACTGTATAGTCAAATAAAAATAATAAGTTTCTATATCGGCATGGAAAGTAAAGACAATATACAGGATGGGTAGAAGGAGTCCTTTCTTTGACTTGATCTATAGCCTGAAACTATAGGATATAGAATGATCCAACAACACCAAGATCCATTGTTTCTATTGTACTATTCATAATAGAAAATCTTAATTCTATTTTGTGAAAAGTTAATGGATAGGGAAAAATACTATTCTTAATAAGAACCCAGTTTGCAGAAAACTTTTATTCTACATATTATAGAAGCTAGTTTTAACTAATATTGACTAGTCCAATACATTGATTAATGTGAATCGTTCATCTGAAATTAATTTCAGTTCTTTGGGCCATGTCAATTCCAGTTATCCCAAGACTTTATTACTTGTTTGTCTCACAAAAAAAACTTTTGGAATGTCACGTAGAAATGGATTTTGCTGAAGAAAAAGCTTTTACTATGGTTAAATATCCTTTGTTCTTCCAAATATTTCTATGAATATGTTTTTTGACATAGAAATACGTTTTTTTGGATCTGCCATTCAAAAAAGGGTTGCTCATTTTTGTTTATCATTGTATGTGAAAGACATGTATTGTTCTGAATAAATTGATGCCCATGCAGGTGTTCGAAAATTAGGTGAATGATTTTTGACGGGCCCATATGTCTTCCTTCTTTTATATCTAGCAAGTTTATAATAATGTTTCACAACTGATACTCGGTGTCTTCCTGTTATGTTTTTTAAGTAATTATTTTCAATCCTCTAATCATGCAGTAAATTTCATGGGTTTAAACCAGAGATCAAGGAATTATTGATATCAAAAATATTATTCTGTGATGTGAGAGCATTAAAAATCAAATAATACAAGCTTTTCTTTTCTTTTTTTTGTTTTAGAAATTGTTTAGGTCTGATTTATGTATTGTATTTCTATAATTGATGTGCTTTAGATAGAAAAGTGTCTAGGGTTACTTTTCATGGTATTGTAGCATGAACAGTGCATGCTAGAGTAATTGCATTCTTTTAGGAGTCCTACTAAGAGCCAAGCAGGTTGATAGTTCATGGGATTTTAAGGGGATTTCTTTCTGTAATTTGTAAGAGTTCTAGATGATTCTAACTAGGTGATCCGTTGAGATTATAGAGGGTCCAAAAAGAGAGAAGAGTATTGTCTGCAGAATTTTTATGAACAAAGGAAAGTCTTATTTGGAGCCTGGTTTGGCTACCCATCTCTCCCATTTCTTTTCTATATCTTTTCTCTCTCCCCAACTTCTATTCCCTCCATTAATTCTGTTCTTCATCTCTATTCATCTTATTCTATCAACAATTTACTGCCGATACTATTTAACAGGCCATCAGATTTCAGTGTGTAAACTTCATCTCTGTTTTAAATCTGCCAGCTTTAAATACATCAATCTTTTCCTCCTAAATTTCACTGCAGATTTTTCTATTATTGATTGCTAAATTCAATTTGTTATGTTATTTATGCAATTATTTCTTCTGAATCTAATTGCAACTCTACAGCTGGGTTTTCAACAAGCACTAAATCTGTTAGAGATCTCTTTCTACTATCTTCCATCACTCCAAAACCCTAAACAACATCCTTTCTTTTGATCTACCAGGCTCTAAATCTAGTTTTATTGCTGGCTCTCCTGTTCTCAAGACTTGAGCAGCAAGCAATAGAGCTGCTTTTAAACCCTAAGCCAACTAATACTTAGGGTCCTCTCATGCAATGGTCCATCCCAATTTGGTCTTGAATTAGTTTGGTATCATAGTTGAAGAGTTCTATATTCTTTATTCTTTCCCTTGATCCTCCTTTCCATATTTCTTTCGTTCTCATCATCATGTTACCATATGAAGAGCTAGGTTTCAAGAATGATAGCTTTCATCAGCATATCAAATATGAGAAGGTTTTTGGGCAGATGTGTTGTGATGGCATTTATCAAAAATGATTTGTCATCAATAAAGGCTATGGTTCTACTTTCTAGCCATGGAAGGTTGTATCATGCCGAATCGGCTGGTTTGGGGTGTATTGAATTGGACTGGTCGGTTACTAGCACGGTTTAGGCCATTGGTTCGAAATGGAAGGAGGAGGAGGGGGGGATGAGAGGTCGAGAGAGAACCCTCCTATTTTGTTTTGAAACAGGGGATGATGCCCTGTAATTTTTTTGCCATTCTCGAATTCAAGTCGGCAAATGGTTTGCCGACTTAAGTGAAATTGGCAAACCATTTGTCGACTTCAGTTTAAGTTGGCAAAAAAAAAAAAAAAAAAAGAAAATGAAATCAACAAATGGTTTGCCAACATCTTAAATGAAATCGGCAAACCGTTTTCTGACTACCGTTCAAAATTGGCAAAAAGAGGTAAATCTCATAATGGCACGGTATGGATCCATACTGTATCATACGCCTTGCTAACTGATATATATTCTGGTTTTGGTTGAGTAAACCTTAGTTCCAGCACTTGCAGTAGTCATACCCAGCAATATAGGAAATCACTTCATGAAGAGCCTAAATCAAAGCTTCTTGTTGTGAGGAGGATATGACTGAAGTTCCATCATAGAGTGATGCTATAATTGAAGACGTATCAACGAGGAACCCGTAATTGAGGATTCATATAATGTCTCCATTGAAGAAGATAAAATTCATGAAGACTAACGTGAGGAATGCACATAAGAAGATCAAGTGATTGCCATAAAGTCAATACTCGGAGTTAAGTATTATTTTGAGGATCCAGTCAATCTAGATCTGTGAAATCATGTTGTTTGTTTCAATCTGCAATCAATCAAATGGTGCATGACTATAGAAGGAAAGGTGCTGCACCAGGTATCTAAATTTTCAATCGTGAGGAAGTTTGACATTGGTCATCATCAACAAATATTGAAGATCCAATTTTGGTGTGTTATGGTAGACATCATCAAAATCTTGAGGACAAGATCCACACAATGGAAGCATTTGAAGTGGGAGCATTAAAAGTCCAACTATCCAAGCTTTTCTATGTTATTTAGTTTAGAAACTGTTGTGGTCTAATATATGTTTCTATAATTGATGTGTTGTAGATTCATGCACTGAAGCATGAACAATGCACACTCCTGCAATCGTGATCTTTTGGAGTCCGACTAGGAGCCAAATAGGTTGGTACGTAATGGGACTTTAAGGAGACTTCTCACCATAATTTGTTAGTCCTAGATGACTCAAACTAAAGGATTGGTTGAGATTATAAAGGGTCCAAAAAAGAGTCATTGGAAAGAGCATTTCATGCAGAATTTTATGAATGAAAAGCTTATTTGGAGCCTGGTTCTGCTACACTTCTCTCCCCTTTCTTTTCTATGTTTTTCTCTCTTTCTGTTACTGCCACTCTCTCCATTAATTCTGTTCTTGATCTCCATTTATCTCATTCTATTTACGGTTACAATTTAACTGGTGATCAGATTTCAGTCAGTAAACTTCATCCCTGTTTTATAATCTGCCAGGTTTAAGTGTAGCAATCTTTTCCTCCTAAATTCCATTACATTTTTCTCTATTATTGATTGCTCAATTAAATTTATGTTTTTTTTTTTTCCTGCAAGTATTATTTGCTGAAACTGATTGCAAGTTTACAAATGAGTTTTCAATCAATCCCTAAATCTGTTTTGATCCTCTTTCTACCATCTTCTCTCACTTCAAAACCCTAAACAAATTTTATTTTCGATCTACCATAGCCCTAAATTCAGTTTTATTACCGTTTGTCCTGTCCTCACATAACACAGGCCATCCCAATTTGGTTTTGTTTTGTAGACAACTTTCGTCTGCAAAGTAATTTATTTTTTGTTGATGTGCTTATCCTTAATCTTCATTTTCATGGAACAAAGCTTACACTTAGGTTCTTTTTTTCATATAAAAAAATATGCCTGAACCTGTTAACTTGTTTTAAAATTATACTAACAGACAAAATTGCTAGCAGCCTTACACATAAGGATATTCTTTTTATGCATTACAGGTAGTTGGTGTAAATCAACAAACTGACTTCATGCATAAGGTTCCAGAAAAGGTATTCTTCTAATCTGGGAGTAAACTGACTAAATGGGTTTGAAGATACTTTGTCAATAATATCCTTGTTGGTTTTGGTGTTTCACTAATAATTTCAATTTTAATATAATTTTATGTATCATGCAGAAGATTGGGCCTGATTGCAACTTTCAGTTTCCAAGATTGAGACTCACCATTCCAAGAGAACCTGATCTAGAAACAGCACAAAGGGCACAAAGACTAAGGGCTCAAAGATTAAGGTTATTGTTTGTCTAGCATATCACATACAGAAATTCATCTTTGCTGTTATAGTGAATACATCCATATGTGTTTTGTCAATCACTCAGGTCCAATGATGGCAATCAATCTCAGGCTGGGGGAATGCCAACAACATCATCATTCAAAGCACGACCACTGAATAGAAAAGTTAGCATTTCCATACTGAAAAAAATATTTCAGACAGTTGCTATAGGCTTACTTCAACAAGCTTGGACATGGCTTTCATCTAAAAAGGTTCTGTACATTATGCAGATTTTTGAAGCTCCTTCCTTGCCCCTTCATCAGAAGAGCACACCACAGTTGCCCAAGTTTCAAGTAGGCAATCTGAAGTTCTGATTATATACTGCATTAGCAAAACATGGAAATTTTGTATTTTCTGCAACTATGTGGTTCTTCTTTTGACATCCTTCCTTCTTAGGTGTTCAATTTAAAGACCGAAGAGAGGGCTGCTCAGCATGCATCAACTGCATCAATGTTGTTGGTATATTGCTGAAATTCTAAACCATGCAGCTTTTGGTATTTACGTTATCATGTGTTTATAAGGCGCAATGTCAGCAAATATTGTTTACTTATTCAGCTATATAGATTCAGACAATCATTTTGTACTTGTCATTTTAGAAACATAAAATTCCAATTTCAGTTGGAATTGGTCTTAATTGTTCTGTTTTTGCAGATAGCTAAGAATGAGATTCCTAAATCTGCTGTACAAGATCATGCTATAGCATCAAAAACATTAGAGAAACAGCTTGTTGATCCTTCACAATTGCAAAAGTAAGTCTAGTTTGGGAAAAGAGTACACTTTTTTGCTTATGGTTTATCATGAACATATCTATGTTGCCATTTGCCAACATCAAAAGTAGCTAAATGATCTCATACATTTTCAGCAAATACTTTATGAAACCTGTTGGTGCAGAATCTGGTTGACGCCAGATCGAGCTGGAGTTGGAGAAGAAGCGGTCGCCGTTGGTGATCTGAAAAAATAAAGTTCCATCCGGAGTCGGTGGTAGTGGCTCCGGCAGGATCCTCTGACGATCAAGTCAGCTCTTTTGGCCAACAAAAATGGAGTGCTCAGGCAAGAATTCAGCAGAATTTTCGAAAGAAGAAGAGAGCTTAGAAAAAACGTATCTAGAGGGTCCCTTTTTATAGATGGAGCCTGTAATAGATTGATAGTGACAGCTATAACCGTCCGATCGTGGGCCGCTCGGGGCTATGTGGAATTTATTATGGAGAGAGGTGTCGTCCGTAGTAGACTGATAATGAAAGTCATAACCGTCCGGTAGTGGGGTCGTCTGTAGCAGATTGATAATGACAGTCGTAACCGTTCGGTAGTGGGCCGCTGGGGGCCATGTAGAGTTTGTTACGGAAAGAGGTATTCGTTGTCGTGATGTGCTCGTTTGTTGAGATTTAATAGTCGAAGTCCGGAGGAAGCAGGCGTTGGTTGGTGAAGAGCTTTGACATATATCAATTCCAGAGGAGTTCGGACTTCTAAAGGGAATACGGCTAGAGGGGATCATCCAGGAGGAATACTACTTGAAATATGGAAGTAATCCGCTGGAGGAATCCGGATGGAGTTCGACTGATGGAGAAGTCCAGAAGGAGTCCGACTAGTGGAGAAATCCAACTGAAGGAGAGGTTCGGAAGAAGTTCGGCTCCTGGAGGAATCCGACTGAAGGAGAGGTCCGGAAGGAGTTCAGCTCCTGAAGGAATCCAACTGAAGAAGAAGTCCAAAAGAAATTCGGCTGCTGGAGGAATCCGACTGAAGGAGAGGTCCGGAAGGAGTTCGGCTCCTAGAAAAATTTGACTGAAATAGAGGTCCGAAAGGAGTTCGGCTCCTGGAGGAATCCGACTGAAGGAAAGGAGAGGTCCGGAAGGAGTTTGGCTGCTGGAGGAATTCGACTGAAGGAGAGGTCTGGAAGGAGTTCGATTTCTGGAAGAATCCGATTGAAGGAGAGGTCTGGAAGGAGTTGGAGGAATCCGACTGAAGAAGTTCGACCGCTGGAGGAAGAATTTTCGATCGAAGCTCTTTTGTGATTACCAATTACATTAGACTAAGCATCAGAATGGATTTCGGTGGGAGCGAATTTATCCCCAACACTAGTCCTCCCACTTTTGAGTTTGAAATTCGAATGAAGTACAAAAAAGACGATTGCCGAAGTTCTTTTCCGGGCTCTACACCCATTGAGGTTGAAGCTCGGGGGAGATCTTATCTTCGGTTGAAGTTGAAGCTCGAAAGAGATCTTGTCTCCTGTAGAGGTTGAGAGAGATCTTATCTTCTTTTGAAGTTGAAGCTCGGAGGAGATTTTATCTCCAACTGAGGTTGAAGTTCGGGAGAGATGTTATCTCCAGCCGAGGTTGTAGGAGATTCTATCTTCTGTTGAAATTGAAGCTCGGAGGAGAGCTCTTATCTCCAACCGAGGTTGTAGGAGATCTTATCTCCTGTTGAAGTTGAAGCTCAGAAAGATCTTATTTGCAGCCGAGGTTGTAGGAGATCTTATCTTCTGTTGAAGTTGAAGCTCGGAGAGAGATCGATCTTATCTCCAGCCGAGGTTGTAGGAGATCTTATCTTCTATTGAAATTGAAGCTCGGAAAATATCTTATCTCCAGCCGAGGTTGAAGGAGATTCTATCTTCTTTTGAAGTTGAAGCTTGGGGAAGATCTTATCTTCAGCCAAGGTTGTAGGAGATCGTATCTTCTGTTGAAGTTAAAGCTTGGAGGAGATCTTATTTCCAGCCGAGGTTGAAGGAGATCCTATCTTCTTTTGAAGTTGAAGCTCGGAGGAGATCTTATCTCCAACCGAGGTTGAAGAAGATCCTATCTTCTTCTGAAGTTGAAGCTCGGAGGAGATCTTATATTCAGTCGAGGTTGTAGGAGATCCTATCTCCTATTGAAGTTGAAGCTCGGAGGAGATCTTATCTCCAGCCGAGGTTGAAGTCCGGGGGAGATCTTATCTCCTGTTGAAGTTGAAGCTCGGAGATCTTATCTCCAGTCGAGGTTGAAGGAGATCCTATCTTCTTTTGAAGTTGAAGCTCAGGGAAGATCTTATTATCTCCAGTCGAGATTGTAGGAGATCTTATCTCCTGTTGAAGTTGAAGCTCGGGGGACATCTTATCCCCAGTCGAGGTTTGAAGCTCGGAGGAGATCTTATCTCCAGCCGAGGTTGTAGGAGATTTTATCTCCTGTTGAAGTTGAAGCTCGGGGGAGATCTTATCTCCAGTCGAGATTGAAGAAGATCCTATCTTCTTTTGAAGTTGAAGTTCGGAGGAGATTTTATCTCCAGCCGAGGTTGTAGGAGATCTTATCTTCTGATGAAGTTGAAGCTTGGAGGAGATCTTATCTCCAGCTGAGGTTGTAGGAGATCTTATCTCCTATTGAAGTTGAAGTTCGGAGGAGATCTTATCTTCAGTCGAGGTTGTAGGAGATCCTATCTCCTATTGAAGTGTTGGGATCGTCGGTACGGCCTCTCTCTCCATCTTGTCTTATATCGACGAGGTCTTCAACTTTGCTCACGTTAGGACGAGGTTCTCCTTCTATTTCTAATAGACTGTAGGGGCACATTAGGACCGTTATCAGGGTCTCTTCCCTCACCTCGTATAAAATGAACGAGGCCTTCGAGTTTGCTCACGTTAGGACGATGTTCTCCTCCTATCTTAAATAATCGGAGATCTTCGATTTGCTTATGTTAAGACGAGGTTCTTCTCCTGTTCCTAATATTGCCACTTTTGATTATTTCTTTCCTATCGTCACATAATTTTTGCACCAAGAAAAAATAATGTTGAGATGGAGGAGTTTTATTGAAGAAAATTTACTGATAGTACATTCTTAGATTTTCTGAATTTCAAGGTCATGGGAGTGTTGTTCCTTAGAGCTCCTTTAGGCGATAAGCTTCGGGCCTGACGACCTTCTCTATTTTATGCTGGCCTTCTCAATTTGGAGCAAGCTTTTCTCTGACTTTGAGGCTGGGAGATGACAGCCCATCGAAGTACCAAGTCCTCTCAGAGATAGCATCGATGATGCCGAGAGGCGGCCGATCTTCCTTATTGTTCCTTCCTTCATTGGTGGTTCTAGCTGCGGCAGTAGCTTCGGTCGATTTCTCTTGCTTCAGACCGGCGTCTGTGGAGCATTGAAGGGGGTGTAGTTGTGAAACCTTTTGGGGGGAGAACTTCGTCGTGCCTTTCTGTTGGGGCTTCTTTGACGACGAGCTTGAGGAGTTCGAGCTCGCTTGCGCTCGGAGGGAGTCCGTGAGCGTGGTCGAACTTCATTCGGCCCTCCATCAGCTGCGGGTTTATTAGACTCGCCCGTCTGCCGCTCTCTTGCGGCTTCCTCATCCTTCAACATGAAGGCTTCTTCTGCTCGAGCATATCCTTCAGTCCGAGCTAGCAGATCAGCAAAGTTTCTGAGGTACTGCTTCAGGAAGAACAACAGATCATTCTTCTGAAGGCTGTCCTTGAGTGCGACTATTGCAATAGACTGGTTCAGGTTTCGGACCTCCAATGCAGCAGCATTAAATCGGATGATATAAGTCCGGATAGATTTTTTCTCCTTTTACTTGATATTCATCAAAAAATCCGAACCTCGGCGCGGACATCGGCTGCTGACGAAGTGAACCGCAAGCTGATGGCTCATTTGATTGAAGGAAAAGATGGTACCCGGCTTTAAGTGCTGAGTACTAGTTTCTTGCTGCTCCTTTTAAGGTAAACGAAAAAGCTCGGTATAAGATGGCGTCTGGTGCGCCATGGAGCAGCATTATGGTCTGGAAGGCCTCCAGATGATCGATCGGATCAGAGGTTTCGTTGTAGCTTTGAAATTGAGAAAGCTTGAAGTTCGGCGGAACAGACTCTTGTATAATTCGAGGAGAGAGATGGGGATCGGTGCAGACATCGTCATGGTGAGCCGGAGCGACGTGGCGGAGTTTCTCAATCCGTCGGTCCATCTTCCGCAGTTTCTGATCGAGGACGTCATCTCGATCGCAGATCTTGGAAGGCTTCCGACTGTAGATGGGAAAGATCTCTTTCGGAGAAAAATCATGATCCGAACAAGGATCCTCTGCTCTTTGTTTTTTGTTCCAAGTGGCGACGGAAATGCTAGCCCAAGTGCTTCTCCTTGGGATTGGTTCCTGACATCCCGATGGTGGATTTTTTGGTAGAACCGCCACCGGAGGCTGCCGCATAGCCTGTACCATTTCGATGAGGTTCTGAACCTGCTGCATCAGTAGGTTAAATTGCTCTGGATCTACCGTGACCGTCAGTGGAGGTTGAAGCGCCGACGATGGAGCAGGAACGGATGGATCTGATTCAGATCTGGTGGCTGAAGCGGTAGATCTCCGGATAGTCGCCTTCTTTAGGGACATTTCTTGAGATTGAGGGAGAGGATGGAGATGAACCTTGAAGAATAAGAACCACAGGGTTGACTGAGCACTCCTTTAAGAACAAGGGTACCTTAGGAACAGAGGGTCCTTCCTCTAGCGCCAATCCTATTGGTGTAGAATCTGGTTGATGTTGGATCGAGCTGGAGTTGGAGAAGAAGCGGTCGCCGTCGGTGACCTACAAAATAAAGTTTCGTCCGGAGTCGGTGGTGGTGGCTCCGAAAGGACCCTCCGACGATCAAGTCAGCTCTTTTGGCCAACAGAAATGGAGTGCTCAAGCAAGAATTCAGCAGAGTTTTCGGAAGGAGAAGAGAGCTTAGAGAAAATGTATCTGGAGGGTCCCTTTTTATAGACGGAGCCTGTAACATATTGATAGTGACAGCCGTAATCGTCCGATCGTGGGCCGCTCGAGATCACGTGGAATTTATTACGGGGAGAGGTGTCGTCCATAGTAGACTGATAATGATAGTCGTAACCGTCCGGTAGTGGGCTGCTCGGGGCCACGTGGAGTTTATTACGGAGAGAGATTTTCGTTGTCGTGATGTGCCCGTTCGTTGAGATTTAATAGTCGAAGTCCGGAGGAAGTAGGTGTTGGTTGGTGAAGAGCTTTGGCATATATCAATTCCAGAAGAGTTCGGACTCCTAAAGAAAATACGGCTAGAGGAGATCATCCGGGAGGAATACTACTTGAAATCTGAAAGTAATTCGCTGGAGGAATCCGGATGGAGTTCGACTGATGGAGAAGTCCAAAAGGAGTTCGACTGGTAGAGAAATTCGACTAAAGAAGAGATCCGGAAGGAGTTCGGCTCCTTGAGGAATCCGACTAAAGGAGAGGTCCAGAAAGAGTTCGGCTTTTGGAGGAATTTGACTGAAGGAGAGGTCCGAAAGGAGTTCGGCTCCTGGTGGAATCCGACTGAAGGAGAGGTTCGGAAGTAGTTCGGCTGTTGGAGGAATTTGACTGAAGGAGAGGTCCGAAAGGAGTTCGGCTTCTGAAGAAATTTGACTGAAGGAGAGGTTCGGAAGGAGTTCGGCTCCTAGAGGAATCCGACTGAAGGAGAGGTCTGGAAGGAGTTGGAGGAATCCGACTGAAGGGGTTCGGCCACTGGAGGAGTTCAACCGTTGGAGGAAGAATTTTTGATTGAAGATTGAAGCTCTTCCGTGATTACCAATTACATTAGGCTAAGCATCAGACTGGACTTTGGTGGGAGCGGATTTATCTCCAACAAAACTCAAGGTCGTCTTCCATTTTGTCAAGAAGTGCCTTTTGCTTGTACTTCATTTTGGCAAACTCTTCATAAAGCAAAGGTCTCGCATCCAAAAACTTCGACACTTTATGCCTTAGATACAACAATAGAAAATTGGAGTCTTCCTCATCCGCTGTCCCTCTCCATTGAAAACACACATTTACACACTTCCATGAAGTCATAGCATGCATCCACAGTTTTCCTTCAACCATGTCCTCTATAAACCTCGAAAATTTATCTGCATGACTGCATCTCCTTTGAAGCCTCATCACAATGCATCCTTGTGAGAAAAGTAACACTAGCCCAGCAAGGCCTGGCAACTTGGTTTGGATGGGGACTTATGGTGATGTAAAACAAAAAGAAAACAAAGAAAAATGAAACAAAGATTGAAAAGAAAAATTCAAAAAAAAAATTAAAGCCTCGATTTCAGGGATTCAATTAATCAATCATTCAAGTCTAAGATTCTCTACACAGGTAGAGCTTTTAAATAGAGAAACAAAAAGCAATCTATCAGTAGTCTAATTCTTGATTAGAATCCTAACAGAACTCTTATTATATAATCCTAACAAAATTAGGAATCCCAATAAAAAAACAACCTAAATTAATCCATAAAAATTAAATCCATAAAATAAATTAGGGTTAGAATTTAACGATGCTTCCTTCTTGAATAAGTACGCAAACCCCGATTCCCATCATTCTCTCTTGACTGGAAGAACTCGACTCTGGCGAGGAATTGATGTAAGCTTCTAAAATGTCTGGATCAGTATCGTAGATCTTCTTCAAGGATCCAAGTAGCATCTGAGTCTGAACGATCGTGCCATTTGATCAAGAATCGAAGAATTCTTCCATCAACAGAGGAAACAATCTCATCTATAATAATGCGTTCAATGCAATCCGAAGAAGATGATGGAAACGACGGAAGAATCAAAACTGGCATTGGAAGAGATGGAGTATGATATCTGCTATCATTTGTATGCATAGTAGGAGACTCGAATGTGCCTCGATAAAGTAGCAAGTCCTCAACATTAAAAATTAGAGTAAATTTTAAATCAAAAGATAATTTTATAAAATATGCATTAGGCTCAAGTTTATAAAGAATACGAAATGGACTAGTAGCTCGGGCATGTAACTTTTTAAATGAATTTAGGAGATAATATTTATGACGAATACGAACCTTTACATAGTTATCCTCGTTAAACTCCATTATTCTATGGTAAGTGTTATCAACAAGTTTATATTTTTCATTACAGCAATCTTTTGTCTATTGTGTTTAGTAAAAGAAGTGACACTCAGAAGTATGGTTATTTATAGATAAGAAAACAAGATTAATGGATTGACGGGGATTGAAGCCGTAAATAATTTCAAAAGGACTTTTATCAATAGGCTTATTTACTGAATTATTATAGGCAATTTTTGCTGTTGGTAATGACAAATCCCATGCCCTAAGTTTATTACCAACTGGATATCTAAGTAATTTACTAAGATTACTATTTACAACCTTCGTTTGACCATTAATCTATGGATGAAAGGATGAAGAAAAATTTAAATTTATCCCAAATAGTTTTCAAAATTTTTTTCAAAAATAATCCATAAATTTGATATTAAGATCAGATACTATGGAAGAAGGCAAATCATAAATTCGAATGTCCTCTTTAAAGAACAACTTTGTAATAAAAGAAATATTATAATTCATTTGACAAGGAATGAAATGTGCTATTTTAGAGAATCAATCAACAACTAGAACTATGGTTTTCTTTACTATCTATTTTTTCATTTTCTCATGCTTCTTAGGATTCAACCTATAATGTGGAAGATTAGATATCTATGACCTCGGGACTAAATCAATGGCATGTTGGATGTCACACATGGAAGGTAGGTCATCGGGTATGTCTTTTAAGATTACATCTTTAGATTCTTCTTTTAATTGCTTAATTTCAAGAGGTGGGCTATCTTGAAAGTCTGATGTCAGTTGAAGCTCATTCTTGGAAAGGACAGCTAACATTATCTTGGATTCTCCAATTTTTTTTTCAAATCCTTTTAAGTCGAAATGTGATAATTTTTTTGTTCAGGAGATTGGAGAGAGTTCTTATTCCCTTTGGTAGGTTCGGGCATGCTAGACTTAGCAGGATTTAATATGATTTTCTTGTCATTATGCATAAATATATAGGTATTTTCTTTACTAAAATAATGAGCATCCACATCATAAATCCAAGGTCGATCTAGTAAGACGTTAGCAACCTTCATGGGTAAGACATTGCACATAATCTCAGCGGAATAAGTTCCTATTTGAATTGGCACTAGATAATATTCACTAATTGGAAGACGTTTTATCTATCCTAGCAACTCTATAAGGGTGAGGATGAGGTTTCAGCTTTAGTCGATTAACAGCAGATTTAGATACTACATTCATAGAACTACCATCATCAATGACAAGTTTACATACCTTATCCCCACATTGTGCGTATGTATAAAAAATACTGATAGATTTTCAAGCCTCAGAGTCTGAAAGAGTAGTGACTATATCTCGCATGATATTAACACAATCCCCTGATTCTTCATATTCTTTTTCATACTCTTCTTCCAAATTAGCTGATTTTAGAGGGTTAAAGTTTTCTTTATCATTTTCATCTCCCTTATAAAAATGAGAGCCTTCAAAATTATTTGTGGAGTGGTGGATAATCGGATGGGCTGTTGTATAGATTGGGGATGCTTGAAAAGACTGACTAGCATGTATAACATGACTCGGCTATCAGTAGGTTTAAAATTTCGTGAAAGAGATCGATGAATAGATTGATTACTAAAAAAATCATCTTCTAGAGATTGTTTGTATATTTTTGACTCGCTTAGAGATAATTGGCATTCTATCTCCTGATCTAGGAGATTTGTTATATCTTCATGGTTATTTATCTGATCAGTACGAAATTTTCTAATCTCAGTACGAAGTCGGTCTAATGACTGAAAAATTTGATTTAAAGTTTCTTGGAAGGCTGTTTGGGTATTTTTAATAGATTCAAGTTTGTTTTTCATTGCAGTTTGTGTATCTTTTAAATTACCAATAGCTATGATAAAAAAAATTAAAATTAATTAAAAATTTTAACTATGATGCTTACAGTAAAAATCATAGGGTTCAACTCAATATATATGTTTCTGGTTCGTATAATGAGTGAATATGTGGGTGTTGGGTGCAAGAAACAATAAATATGTGGGAGAAATGTGGGTCTAAGCAATTTTAAATTACCTAAAGATTTTAAAAAAATTTAAATTCAATGGAGGAATTATACCTTTCATCTCATGGCGCGTGCAGGTTGAAGAGAAGAGATAAGTTCCCAAGTTTCTCTTTTTTTTTTTTCTTTTTTTGGGTCTGTGGACCGGTTCTATAGACTGCTTATATGTAGACCCCGTGGTTTTCAATAAGAAGAAGGGTTACTTCTTTTTTTTTTTCTCCAAAGGCCTCTAATGTGACTTCGGTCGGACGGCTGCCGTCGGCCAGCGATGGGGCGATGGAGACGGCGAAGACGGCGGTCCTGCGACGGGCGATAGCGATGATGGGAAGGGGAAAAGAGGTAGGTGATCTTAATCGGAGGGAAGAACAAAGCCGGCGATGATGAGAGCCGTCGGCGACGACTGGGAAGGAGGGTCCAACGACAGCTGGTGGTGGAGATGGTGACGACGGATAAGAAGAAGACGGCGTTCGGAGGGGCGTTCGAAGCTTCTCACCTAATCGAGATTCTCGACGGAGGTCGGAGAGGTGACAGATGCTATCGAAGGGAACGATGATGACAGTGGCGGCGACAAAGGACGTGGCGACGTCTATCGACGGGAAAGGAGGCGGCGAGGAAGATGGCGACGACAGACGAGAAGAGAGGAGAAAATAGGGAATTCTCACGATCAATCGGCGGTTATGGTGGAGTCGACGCCGATCAGCGGTCGATCGGGGCGACGGGAGGGTCGATTGGGTCGGAGTCGATGGCGGAGGAGGGAACGATAGCTGTTGGAGGAGGCGCAGCTGCTGATCGGAGCCTCTCACGGGCATAGTCGTCGGTCGGGGTGGCGGATGACAGCACGGACGACGGCGAGAGGTGCGGAGCTATAGGTTGCGCCGGCGGAGAGGGGCCGGGAGGAGGCCATTGGATGTCGGTGCCGGTGAAGAAGACGGCAAGAGGCGCAAAGTGGTGAGGCGGATTGTGATAAGGCATCGAGAGAGAGAGAGAGAGAGAGGGAGGAGAAAGGGAGATGGCCTGGTGGTTGGATTGAGGTGGACGATGCCGATTTTTTTTTTTTTTTTGATCTGGGTGGAAGACGATGGGAACAGAGAAGAAGAGAAAGACACGGAGAGGAACGGGTGCAACTCGGGAAGGAAGAAAGATGAAATCGTGAAGAAAAACGGGGATTTGAGATCGTAAAGCTCTGATACCAAATTGTTGTAAAACAAAAGGAAAACAAAGAAAAAAGAAACAAAGATTGAAAAGAAAAATTCAAAAGAAAAATAAAAGTTCAAAGCCTGGATTTCAGGAATTCAATTAACCAATCATTCAAGTCCAAGGTTCTCCATACAGATGGAGCCTTTAAATAGAGAAACAAAAAGCAACCTAACAAAAGTCTAATTCCTGACTTGAACCATAACAGAACTCTTATTACATAATTCTAACAAAATTAGGAATCCCAATAAAAAAAAAATCTAAATTAATCTACAAAAATTAAACCCATAAAATAAATTAGGGTTAGGATTTAACGATACTTTCTTCTTGAATAAGTATGCAAACCCTGATTCTCACATATGGCTTTCGGAGGCAAGGGTCTTCCTCCCAAACCATTAACAGGCATTGTTTGATGCTTTGCTACATTTTATTCTCCACCTCTTTCCCTCTCCTTTCCTTTCCTCTACGTCTCTTCCCATGAGTTTTCATTTTTTTCTACCAGTATCTTGCATGCTACCTGCCTTGTTACTAAAGTACTGGTAGTTAAGCTTGTTTTCTATGAATTTACATCTTTAAACGATGGCTAGTGTCTAGTGCATCATCCAGGCCCAAGACATGCATGGAAACACCTAATGTCAAGTGTCTGAGATTCTGATAGCTACTAAGGCCTCTGACTCTTTCAGATTAGGCACCTTTATACTGTTCCAGTATGTCTGTGTGCTGGATGAACCTGTATTCAAAGTACCAGTTGCAGAACAATGTACAGTGGCGTCCACTTTTGCCACAGATTAATGTTGCATGGCAAGGGAATGAGTCGCAGATTCTGTTAATTGAATCTGACTCGGCAACAAGATAAAAAGAGATATGGGGGGCACCTTGAAAAGAATAATGCCAGTTAAGTTATTTGTTAAAGTTCTGGAACTGTGAAACTAAAGATATTAAAAGCTGAGAACTATAGTTTCTTAAACTTGTGGAAGTGTTTCATGGTAGTTAAATGCCAACTTAATAGTGGTTCTTAATTTCATAATGGCACTCTTGATCTCAAATATCCCGATGATTTCATGTGTATGTTGGAGGCTGTGTTCTAGTATGTCAGTGAACCATAAATCTTGAACAGTGGTCATAATTAGTCTGCAGTTCTCCTTGACCAATTTGTAAAATTTACAGCGGAAGAATGATTAATATGTAAAATATCTGGTTATGCATGTCTTGCCAACATTTTCTGAGATATATTTCTTCAGTTAGCTTTGAGAGTTGATAGATTTCTCTTTTCTTTAGTCCTAGTTAATATTCTTTTCTTTATTACTAGGTTAATCTTATGCTTGCGCATAAAAAAGGTTAATCTCATGATTCTCCATTGCCTTCTTTTCAGAAAAGATCCGTTAATATTTCTTTGGATGCCTGGTTTTTCGGAGTTTAGGTCCATAGTTTTGACTAACGGTCAATGGAGATGGGCTAGTTCAGGTTGGCTGGGGATGGACTCCAATAGATAAAACTTTTAACTAATTGTGGTCATTCACCTTTCATTTTCTAGAGTTCCCTACAGACATATGCAGCTCCTGCAAACTGGAAAATGGTGCCTCTGGCAAGTGACCCCTCCCCTCCAAGGTCTTGATGGAGCTACCGATTAGATATGCACACACCTCGCCCCGCCACCCCCACCCCCACTCCACCATGAAAAAAAAAAAAAGGAAGAAAACTTGTTACATCTACCTCATAGAAACTGAAATCATTAAATAGCTCATCAGGTTCTTCATCTTTATGTCAACGGTGTTGCATGTTCGTTTTGTTTTCAGTCATTGCCAGAATGAGTCCTGTATCCTTATTCTGATATCCTGACCATCCTTATTGAAGTGCTTGTATTTTTGTACCAAATAGTGCTTGTATTTTATTGGTATATTTCTTTTGACATTATAGTGATGACCGGAAGCAAAATGAGCACAGAAATATATTGCCCAAGTTCAAAGCCCTTCCGCTTAATAAGAAGGTACTTCACTAATTATTTTACCATGATATTGCTGTCTTCATACCCTAGAATTCACTTCGAAATTGCCACCTTACATTATGTATGATGGCTTTTTGGATTTACCCATGCATGAATGTCAGTTTTGTATGAGCTTATAGCTGGTTCATGAATTATGACATTTGAAGTCTAATGCTATCTGGCTTCCATGTTAAAGAAGCTACTCTGGAAGGCACCATATTCTTGTTAATTATCTGCTCATTCAATATTATAATAACTTAACTATTTCTGTCCATTACAGATCTTATCAAGCAAAGGGGATATTGGTATCTTTCGAAGTACCAAGCAGGAAATAACAATACCCATGGTATCTGAAACTGCATCCCTTAAAAGTTCTGTACAAATCGAATTTAGATTTTTTTAAAACTTTGGAATGATTTTTTTCACCTCTTCACTAGGAATTTAGCTTCTCAACAAGTAAAAGGTGTCAGCAGGACCCACCAACAGAACTTTTTAACAAGGTGGACTCTGAAAACTCCATATAGTGCTCCAACATAAAGATATCATATTATTTTTGCTGTTTTAACTCAAAAACACATGCACAGAAACTATTATCCTTTTGACTATTAAAGTAATGCTTGCATCCTTTTTCATGGTTTGTGAATCTTTCTTTCACATGGCTTATTGTTTGTCTTGTTATTTTTGAATCTTTAGCTCTCTCTAAATTCTGATGCCCGGCTGACTACTGCATCTCACATAAAGTTGGGATCATCTTCTGAGGGAGTCACTAAGGTTTTCAATTATAACATTCTCTTGCTTCTGTTAAGTTATTGTCAAATTTGTATGCTATGCGATTTTAAAGTTCTAAATTGTACTCAACTCCATGAGCTAACTGATGCAAGGGTTCAAAAGAGAACGTGATTGTTTCTGAACGACTAAGTCATAAGGTAAGCTAGACTGTGTGAGAGGAAACTGTGACACCTTTATTAGACTAATTGTAGATTTTAATTTTTCTGTTGCTTAATTCAGTTGGAAAATCTTCTGATGCACAAACTGCTTCTATCTTGTAGAACAGAGAATTTGTATATTTACTTCTGTAACACCTGCTTTTTTGTGATGTTCATTTGAAAAAGGAAGAGTTGGAAAAGCTGGGGATAAAGCAGATTGGTATTGCAAGTGGACTGTTCTCAAACAATGGATTGCAGTCAACTAAATTTAGGTAAATTTAGAGAAATTTAAAGCAGATTGGTATTGCAAGTGGACTGTTCTCAAACAATGGATTGCAGTCAACTAAATTTAGGTAAATTTAGAGAAATATATGATAGAACTCATTTGCTTGTTCCTCAACTGAAAAAAGAAAACAAATCTTACATGTTTATGTTGTCTTAAATATATATGGATGGATCACTAGCTCAAAGACTTGTTCTACCTAACATAATGCAACAACTGACATATTATGCATGAACTTTCTTTGTGTAAAACAAATTAGAATTGCATACTGTCAGCTAGCTTGATATGGCTACCCTATTGTTGGTAATTTTATTTAGGTAATGATAACGGTTATGGCAGCTATTTTCACTATAAGTATGGTGTATGCTGAAATTTCATATGAAAAGACACAGCGAATCATGTTATGTATCCAGAAAAGTATAGTCTTAGTCTCTTAGAATATGGAGAAACCCATTTTCCTGTCACATTAGTTTCTTTAATTGATACATACATCAGCTTCTTCTTGTTCTTGGGTTTCTTTCATTGGTAATCATGAAATAATTTGAATGCAATATGTCACCAGCAAATCTACTTAGAGGACTGTAGTATCCTATATGGACAATAAAGCCATCTATCATTGACATATCGCAAGTGGCAAATATTGGCAGCACCAAAAATAACAAATTATGTAAGCAATCTCTCTCCAAAAGTTGCGAAAATAGTTGGCTTATTTCACTCTAACGGTACTAGAACACTTACATAATTTTTATTTTGTTGGTTGTAGCTTGGTGGGATGTTCATGTATAATGGTTTTATAATTCATGATAGCCCGTTGTGATTAATATCATGTGGCACTCTTTAGACACTACCAATTTTCTGCTTCATATAGTTTATTAGTTTATTCACTTCTGGATGAACGTCTCTTTTTTTTTTTTTTTTTGTGTGTGTGTGTGTGTGTGTGTTCCTTTTCATTACATTCTTAACAGTGACACTAGAAGCTTTTAAGTTTATGATAAGTTTCATGTGATATTGGTCTTCAATCTCTAGATGTCAAGCCTTAGACATGTTACTTTCTCATTTTCATGCCTTGTTTCTTAGGGCATAGCACATGTAACTCATGATATTTTTTACATCTTAGGTCTTCTGTTATATACGATTAATGCTTTGGATATTATACTAGAATTCATTAGCAGCTTACTGTTGCCTTGGTAATATCCGAACTAAAATGCTATTGCCTCTTGTTCATGAACTTTAGCAGGAGCCTGGGCATCCGATGATCCTTAAGTGGTATATATTATTTTGTTGCTATCTTAGCTTTGGTTTTGCATGAAAAGGAAGTGTTCCATTGTGGGAGATTCTTCTTTCATCCGACTGCGAGGAATTGAGATCTAGGCAGCAGATTTTTGGCATTGCTGAACCTTTGATCCCAAGTTACACTATCTTGTCAGTTTTTGTAAACAGAGGATTCCCTTTGGTGATCAGGCTTGTTAGCGATCTGGCAAATGGAGTGGCAGAGAAATCTGAAGCACGACTAATTGTTGTGTTGCTGATTTTAGTTGTAAGAGTTGTACAGGTATTATCGATCAGATCTTTGCTTTGGAATATTTAGATTACACGAGAGGGCTTCTCCTGTACTCGCGCACACAGTTGCACATCCACAATGGTAATGTATGTTTTCTTTTCTTTACGGTTGCCATCTATTACGCTGGCAGAGATGAAATTGTTTGTTTGTTCATTGTACAAGCCAAATAAAGCAGACTTTTTTTTTTTTTTTGGCGGTTCATGATATAGTTAACTTTGAGCGGGCTTTCGCATACCGAATCTTTAAGACATACAAATTCTGATTGTAAGAATTTAGAAATTAATGGATCACTAAAATCCTAAACGATCTTTTAATTTTTCAGGCCAAGTAATGGAAACTGCTTTTCCTCTTTGGATTTTCTTAAAAAAATCGTAAATTCCACAATGTTCTAGTTGATCCGCAAGATGTTAGATGCTGTTTCTCTTCATACGACGAACGTGACGCAGCCCTTTTTACCTCCCATTGGAGTCCTTATCTCCAGAAGTGCTCTTGGTGATGGAAGAAACGAGAGAGAGCGAAGAATTCTTCGCCCAGCGCTTGATATCATAGGCCTTTTTGACAGCTTTCTTCTCCTTGGCCTGTGACCTCGCTCCACAGTGTCTTTTCTTGGTGATGGCAATGGCGAGATCATTCGGGAACAAGGAACGCCACACAAATGCATGGAGGAGCGTCGATACGAAAAGCAGCGACACCATGGTGGATGACATGAGAGAGAGGCTCAGCGCCAGCCCCTTGCTAAAAAAACAGGGAACTTCCTCGGCGTACTTGATGCTCGCCAGCGACGCCGTCGTCATGGGGAAAGTGTAGGACCACCACGCCATCGAGAACCTGCAATAAAAAAAAACCGTTACGGATTATTTAAGAATGAGTTCGCCCCCAGCAAGCAAAGCTTTCTTGTTGGTTCCAAGGTCTCGATGATCATCTCCCCTCACCTGAATCCTCTGAAGAAATTGATGCGCACGACGAGGGAGCTGTAAAGGAAGAGTGCGATGAAGTAGAAGGTTCTCGACACGGCGTCGAATCTGCCATAGATGGCGTCCCAGGCGATGCTCGCTGCCGACGGTGTCGCGATGAACATGGAGTAAACCGGGTGCAGCTCCTTGGGCAAGGCCTCGTTTGTGGGCAGCCTCTGGTACAAGGTCACAAACACGACGAGATAGTGTGCCAGCCCGATCGCCCAGAGGAACTTGCCAGCTTCTACCCACCCCACCTTGGCCGCGAGGACGGCGCCCACGAAGTTGCCGACCACCGACAGGTGGGAAGATGGGTTGGCCACCTTGCACAGCCGGCGCTTCCCTCCGGAAAGCCACTGCCCGTATATCTTGAGCTCCAGGACGAATACGGGAGCGATGAAGGTGCACCAAATGGCGGGATGGAGCTGCTTCGGTGCGAACGCGGGCGGGGCTCCGATGGCCAGGAACATGCCGGCAATCCAGGGGGCGAAGAAGAAGTTGACTCGGACCGGGTGGAAGTACTCACGGCGGATGGCCTCGAAGTAGAAGGCGCACTTGAAGACGTAGGTGATGGAGACGGAGACGAGGACAGCGAGTGCAAGGTGCCAAAGAGCAAGGTTGATGTTGGGGCTCACGTCGAGGAACTTCATGGCGGAGCTCGATGCGAGAGCTCCCCATAGGATGGCCTGGCTGCCGAGGCCGAGGCACATACCGAAGCATCCAATCGGAAAGCGGAGGAGGAACGGCCACACTTCGTCTTTTGGGAGGAGGATGTCCTCGGAGTCCTGCGAGCTCAATTGATCATTGCCGGACATGAGATGAATGCTAGATGGCAGAAACTACCGGTAGCGGAAGAGAAAGCCGATGACTTGGTTTTTGTACTTACCCTGACTTGGTCGAGCTCGGGCCCTCGAAGGGCGGCAAAATATCTTCCGGCGGGGACACTCTCGTTAACCGGGTCGTCTGGCCCGTCTCCGGCGATGCCTTCCAAGTTGTTGAGATCGAGTTCGCCGTCCTTCCTCGACGGAAGCAATGAATTCTGCTTGGTGAGTGTGGACTTTGTTCGGAAGATGCTGAAGTCTCCCTTCCGAGCACAGGTCTCCACACCGCCAACGCCGTCTCTGAGGCCACCTAAACTCTTCCCACTCCGAGGCAGAACCTTCGGCTCCTGCTTTCCGTTGCTGCTGCTGCTGCTACCCTTCAACTCCTTTTCCATGCAGAGTGCAGCGACGCCGGTCTCAAGGGAGACCTGCCGACCGAGACTCCTATGGGCCTGTGGCTTTCGCTCTCCGCCTCCGCCACCTCCACCTCCACCTCCACCTCGGAACTTGACAGGCCCGTTCGTTGGTTGCTTTCCGAGCTTGTTACGGCTGCTTTTGTTATCGTCGTCGAGGAGCGGGTGCATGTCGACGAAGTGGGCGTTGGGAGGGGCAGAGCCGCTCGCCATGCTTATTTGAGGGATCTGGGAAGCGATAGAAGGTTAATGACGGTCGGAATATATAGGGAAGAGAAATGGTGAGAGAGATTATGTAAGGAGAGGTGGGACGTGGTAGTATGCCAACTTGGGATCTTTTACGTGTACATGCATTAAGAGCCAAGACTTTTTGGCTGTGGTTCTGGGTGGTTGGTCGATGGGCGTCGAAGGATGGGAGCCGTAACTTTTCGTAAAAGAGGAGGGGGCTTGTCACGGGATGGAGTTCGTGGAGTCCTGTGGTGGAGAAAGAGGTGGCGAGAGATTTCACTGTGGTATTCCCACCGGGACACGGAGTTGTTCACTCTCTTCACGGATTCGCCGGGCGTGGGAGGCTAGAGGTTTGTGAAAGTTGTGGTACGTCGACCGCGTTATGTATGAGTAGTTTCGATTTTCAATTAGCTCTTCTGGCTTGTCCTACAAATTAACTTGTTGTTCATGACCCAAGTCTGTCGACTGGAGGCAAATGGCATGGGTTGGGTCGATCAGAAAAAAGATGGCATCAAGTTCTGTCCGATTTTGCAAACCTGAAAATTTTTTATGTACCGTATACAATGTAGAAAAACTAAACTACACCGTTTCATCTAGGATATATAGCTATTATTTTTCAACACGCATTTATCTTTTATCTTTTGAAAAAAGAGTTTTGATAACGAGTGTCCTAAGGGCACTTAGCATTTAATATTTCTTAGAAACAGCAAAATATCTGAATCAAAATGATATTAAAGATAAAAATCATTATGAAGAATATAATGGATATAATTATTTTTATAAAAATAAAAATTTTACCTTTAATATTATCTTCATTCAGATGTTTTGCTGTTTCCAAAGAGCATTAAATGCTCTTTAACCAATGCTCAGGGCACTCGTTAGTAAAATATTTAAAAAAATTATGACATATTATGTCTATATTATGATATCCTATGGTAAAATTGTGATCTACAGAATATCATAATTTTCTAATAGAAGTCATAAAAAAAATATTTTTGTTATTAAAAATTGATGATATGCATTCAATGTCTGTAGTTTAGTTTTTTTATTTAAAATTTTGAATGACGAAAATATCTCTTCATTTTTAAAAAAATTATAACATCCTGTGCTATATTATGACATCATACGGTCAAATTATTACTTCCTACATAAGATATCATAATTTGATCATAGGATGTCATAAAAAAAAGAAAAAAAATTTGTCATTTAAAAATTTCATAAATTTTTAATGATAAAAATATTATTTTTTTTTATCACTTCTAAAAGAAAATTATGACATCCTATACACAAAGTTATAAATTTATCGTAGAATATCATAATATAAATATATAATATCATAATTTTTCAAAAGATGAGAAATATTTTCGTCATCTAAAATTTCAAAAAGGTAGAACCGAAGGTATTAGATGTATGTTGGAAAGCGGTGGCTACATGGTCCAATCAGATGAAGCGATATGGCACGCGGTATATAAAGAATTTCTCTTTGCGAACGTGAAAGGTAGATAGCTCGAATTGGGCCTACATTGAAAATGTTAAACTGGCTTCAAAAGGAAAAAGAGAAGAAAGGAAAAATTGGGCCATATTATTAAGGTGCAAATATATGGGCTAGATTCGGGTTTGTATTGTATGAATGATTCTTAGGTCAGGTCGGGTGTAGACATGGCAGCTAGGTTGGGCATGGGTTGTTGCTTAACCTGGCATAAGCTACAATTTTTTACTGTTATCCATGTTTGGTTAAAAATTTTGAATGAAAAGAAGTTTACCATTAACATGGTTAGCTAGATGATAACTTGAAAAGACTCACTCTTTTTGGATGATGGGATGACTTTCTGTTAGATGATCCAAAGTTCATGTGGTAAAATGATTCTAATCAATAATTTCTCATTACTAAACTAGGCAAGGTTGAAGCAGCGCATATGTGGCAGAGCCTTAAAAGGCACTACATCACTGTGGTTGGCCATGGCAAAGGGGAATAGTAGTGCCAGAGTCGGGTCTAGATCTGACTTATCTGGTTTTTCTATCATTGAGGACTCACTAGGAAGAAATTCTTGGATAGCCTTAGTCTACCATTTCAATTAAAAAAATAGTACACTAATATTTTGAGATGTGGTTAAGGTGTGTTGAGATGGTTGAAGTTGATGGCACATTTGTTTCATTTACCCCAAGGCCCATCGCTGGTCAGCCTCGCATTTGCCACCCGCCGTCCCGGTAGGCCACGACAAAAAGACTCGTGCCCGAGGGATGCATCCCTCGCCGTTGGGTATCTCTACCATATATGTCTTCTGGCGTTTATCTTATTCTTTTACCGGCTGAAACGAAGACCTACAAGCCTCCGGTGACAAATTAAACCAGATCGGCTACGTTGCTAGGACAGTTCGGGGAAAATATCCACCTCTTAGACAATAAAAATCATACCATAGCTGGACCGATCATTCCTGATTATAAACGCATATTATACTAAGCATGCTTTTAGATAGTAATCGTTTTAATGGATAATTATATTAGTTGCATAAATAATATGTTATCCAATGAATATCTCTGATGACTATTACAGATAAGTTTACGCCCATAATGACTACGATATTTAACCATCATAACAAGCGGAATATAATGGTCCTGGTTTACCGGATATGATGTTATTTTAGAATCAAATCTTCAATAGCTAGAAGATATTAGTTTAGATAGTTTATATTCATTAAAATAGTCTCGAGTTATTTTATAATTATAATTGTCAACAATAATTATTATAACATGAGAAGAAAATAATTCAAAATTAGATTTGGCAATTATTGCGGTCAAAATAGATCGGATGGCTTAGTTGGCTTATATCTCCGTACCCATATATGTGATATATTGGTTCTAACCATCTTGAGCTTTTATAGACCTTGACCATTTAAGATCCTGCAGTTTTACCTTTCAAAAAATGCTTCATGCAATCCACGTGAGCCGATGTAAGAGTAAAGATACCGTCCCCCACACAACAGCAATCTTATAGATCATTAATAGCAACTCCAGGTAATGAAGTTACTGTAGTAGGTTACTTTTGACAAAAGAGAATAAAAACAAAAATTAGGCCATCAAGCGCAAGGCAAAAGAGAGAACCCCTGGACACGGTGTTGTTGGAGAAATAAAAATAAAAATGGCGAATTGTTAGAGCAATAAAAATAAAAATAGCAACACTATCACACAGGCCCATGTTTATCGAGCCTGCCTTTATTTCTGCATAAGAAATGTACGGGAAGTTTTCCTACAAAAAAAGCCATTTTTGGTCCTTAAATCCCCCTCACCCCTCTTTCATTTTCACGAATAAAGCATCCGGTTGTTAGGTCTTAAAGAAAAGACGCAAACAGCATCCAAATTATTCCATTGATCGATTACAGAAACATGGCTGGATGAATAACAGTCAAAAACTAGATGTTAATCGACAAGGTGTAACTAGATAGCTATACCAACGAATTATCTAAAATTTAAAAAAAAAAAAAAAAAAAAGGTTTAGGTCTATCCACTCTCCAGCATCTCTCTGTGAACATGCATGCATGAGGTGCTGCAATATTTGTAATGATACCTGTGGAATGGAACTTTTCCAGCCAAGGAAGCATTGCAACACGTGCAAGTAATATCGCTTACTCCACTTTTCTGCTCCGAGTGAAGCGGTGGTGCTGCTGTAATGCTGGCTCCGCTTTTGGGATCCGAGCTACTCGGTGGTGCGGCTGTTGTGTTGGCTAGACAAGCATTTAGAGCTGCTATTCTTTTCTCGGCTGCGGCTGCTCTTTTCTCTCTCTCTGCTGCTAGTGCCCTTCTCTGTTCCTCATGAAAACAACACATTCAAATCTTAGATTGGTAATTTAGTTATACACCAATATGAGCAGATTCATTATATTTTTAGCATGTTCCGACCTCCTTAGAAATGATCATGGCCTCATGGGATTGTGGCTGCTGTTTAAGGGCTTCCTGTGCCTGCATTTGCAAAGACAACAAGCAAACAATCGAACAAGGAAAAAACTAGCGATCACTCACCATGTCATTTTCATTGACAGTAATGAACTATTTTTTTATTGATATTTATCTCGCTCTAGCCTTGCATCACTTGGGAGTTTACTCGTGGAAGTGTATATGGTATATGCTATAATGAATTAGCAAACCGATAAGATGTATCTCAGATTTAGAATGAATATTACTATGGAAGTAAAATAGACCTTTGCCTTTTCTTTTGCCTTTCGCAGTTTCTTCAACTCTTTTGCCTTGGCCTTCCTCTTGGCATCCTTCTCAGCCTACAGATCCATTGAACTGGATTTAAATTTCTTCATACGGAAATTAAAAGAAAAAAAGGGCCTCTCCCAAAAAGCAATAGTAATAATATCATCGTGCATGATATATGTTTTGAACAACGTCAAACTAACAGTTGAACATCCTTGCATTATGACAGATATGTTACTTAACAGAATGCTATGCAAATCTTAGGAAAATTAAGATTGCATCCACCATTTTATTCATGAGCATGCATAGATTATATGTGGAGCAAAGGCATGCTGCTGTAGAGAAGACAATTTATTAAGAATATAGTACAGTGCAGACTATTTGGTCTCCAACATGGAACCATGAAAAATACCTGTTTTGCTGCTTGAGATTCTTCCATTTCCTTTGTCAATGGACTGGGCACATTTGCAGCATGCCAGTCCCACTTATCAAGGTTTAAAGCCATGAATCTTCTAAAAGTATTTCTGACTTCCTTCTCTGTCGCCAACATGTATGGAGTCCGACCTCTTGCATCTTTAATGCAAGGATTCAAACCTTGTTCAAGAAGCTGCAGGGTTCGTTGAGCATCACAAGATTTTGCTGCCTCATGTAGGGGTGTTGACTCATCTCCATTAGATGGAGGACTTGCAATGTTACCTTTAGCTGGCAAACATTCAATAACTGAACTTGTTCCGGCTAAGGTTTCCTTGATTTCTAACTGCTTTCCTGACTGCACTTCTTTTGATTGTTGCATGCTACTGCTATGATCACCTATATATGAAGGTAAGTCTTCCTCTAGACTGGTTTTCTCATCTACCTCATAGGCCATGTTTGTCAAATGGTAATATACTCGCTTGGCTTCTTTCAAGGTGGGCCTATGGACTGTCAAAGGGACATGTCTACAGCTCTGAAATCCAAATTGAGGCTTCTCAACATCAAAAAGCATCTGACGGCTTTTTGATGGAGCATGAACAAAAATGCATTGAGAGGAATCAATGTATGGTTTCCAAGTCATAAGCAATTCTTGAATTTCCTGCAGAACAAAGTTTGCTGTTTAGCTCATGAAGTATGAGAAAGGGGGACAAGCACTGTATCGAGATGGTGTTGAAGTTTCTATTATGGTTACGACTTGAATAATAGCAGATACTAAGTATCATGAAGCATTAAATAACTGGATTTTCAGTGATCACAGAAGAATGAACATTAACCAGCAGAAGCTAACTAGTCAGTCACGACTCCAATAAATCATACCTAATAACTGCATTTTTACCAATAGTGTACGATAGATAAAATCACAATATGGTAAACAAGGATGAGACCTAGAAAATTAATTATGTTATAGCACCTTCTTAAGTGCAGCTTCATTATACCGGCGAAGAGATGAACCAGCTGAATTTGCAGCTTTTCCAGTTGCATCTTTAGCAGATTGCTTCTTGCCAGCTTTTGCCCTAACAACATACCTGCAGATTGATAGCAGAAGCTTAAGTGCAACCCAAGAAACACCAGGTAAATGTGCAGTTTCAAAACAAAAAGAAATCAAAGTGCTAGTAAATGCTCAAATAAAGGTTCCAAATTTCAATGAGGATCTACATCTGCAAGTATATGAAAGCAGGAATAATTGTTAGATTTCAACAATTGGGTTCCAAAATATTGACAATAAGAACAGTATTTGTCGCAGTTTCTAGGACATCCAGTCCCATTAATATATAACCAGACCTTAGCTTAAATCTAATGAGTAATGTCACAGATGACATGATGATAAATGATAGACAACCTAAGATCATCCGAAAAATTTCACCAACATAAAAGCTTTACATTATGAAGATGGAAGCCAAAAAAATGTATCAACAAATTCAATCAAAGTTGAACCACGTCTCGAGCTTGGAACAACGAAAAGGGGCAGAAGTTGACAAAGATAACATGATTGACACTGTTTATCATGCTCTAATTCTGGGTTCATGTTTTACACGAGGTGAGAACTAAAACGTGATGATGATCAAACAAGAAATACATCACCAAACCTTTCAAAGGGAAGCTTCGTCAACTAATTTGGATATTTGAAGACAACAATAAGCTCTTCATAGTTACTTGTACACATTGCTTCATCACCGAAGAAGATCAAATGTCCTTGTCTGACATGTTTTAGTATTAACATTTCTTGTATATGGTCATGATTTAAATGGTTCGTGTTGATCCAATCTGGTCCATAGAGTTCAATTTGTCATATAGGCCAACCAGCAAAAATCAAGGGCATAACACTTTTAATTAACAATCTACTGAAAAGGATGGTCCACATGATCAAGTAATTGTAAGAAATGGTATAAATTATATAAGAAAATAGCTACACCATATGGACACTTTAAAATCACTTAGATTAATTAGATCTTACTTTTGATAATCTATATCCGACATTGCAGCATAATAAATATTTTATATATCATATTTTTAGTAACCTAAGGGCAGGCCTTGGTGCAATGGCAAGGTTGCTCCATTGTAACCTAGGGTTCCAAACACGGCAACAGTCTCTCCACATAGGGGGGGTAAGGCTGCATGCATCTGACCCTGCCCAAACTCCACAATGGTAGGAGCTTTTGCACAGGGGCACCCTAATTAATATACATAGCAAGGTATACAACAAATCATTTATTTAATTGTGAGATCAAGAAGTTTTCCACCAACCTGTGAAATGTTTTATGGGCTATGATAGAGTTCCCATCGAAAACACATCCAGCAAAGTGTCCACCACTTATTAGCAACACAATCCTTAAGTGTGTTTCACCTCGAGGTTCACAGACCAAACCTTTCAATCTACCTATTAACTTGTCTTCCTCTATATTTATTGTATATCCAGCATTTCCTGTATGGGCTGACTGATTGCCCCCGAATTGAGGATCTTCAGATTCATCCAAAAGCAAACATCTCCAAACAGAAACTGTATCTCCTGAATGGAGACGGAAATACAATTTTTGTCCAACCCCCTCTCTTCCTTTTGCTAACATGCCAGTGTTTGAAATAAACCCCTCTTCAAACTCATCTTCTGATCCCGATATACTAGATACATCAAGGTCTTCAAATAAAGAATCACTATCCAACTCACCAAAGTCCTCTTCCTTGACAGTATCTTTACCAGCTATGCTCAGCTTAACCTGCCACAGACAACGAAAATAAGTAGAGTGTACCAAGAATAAATTAGTTTTTGAAATCTGCCGGGAAAAGAAAAAATATAATATCTTAAACCACCAACAAAAATGTACGTATCCACAAATTATATGCTATAGTTTCAAAAAGAAAACAAGCAGAAATGTAGAATAAAGAAATAAAGTTGTCATGTACACATTATTATTCCAAGTAATTCCAAGAAAATAAGAACAATCACCATATAAAGATTCCTGAAGATTTCCAAATGAAAGTATTGATTGATAAATATGCTAGAAAGTTTCCTACTTTAAATGAAGAATGCACGTGTTGGACATTCATGAAGAAACTTAGGCAAGAAGTCAAAAGAGCTCCATTATAGTCTCAAAAGACTAAAATGGGAGGAATCAGAATCAGACTAGATTGTCTCAAGCAGAGAAAGTTCATATTTAAGGACTTCTATTTAATCACAGCACCGTTGCAGAGTAATCACAATGCCCCACAGGTAAACTAAAAGCACTTGGTTATAAAGCTGACAAAAAAATCATACGCATTGTTGTCCATATATAACCAAGTTTACCAGAACTAAAGAAAAATAAATAATGGAAACTAGTTCCCGCAAATTTGAAACCAGGATCATCATCAGAAGAAAAATAAGGTTCCTTAGGGGGATGAAGAAAAGAACAAGTCTAACCTAGACCAAAAAGATAATTCTCAAACAAGAATGTTCACACAGAAGAAAATAAAAAATAAAAAGGAAAAGGAAATTGATAGATTTCATTAGATCAGCTGATGACCTAACTTATTTCATGTTTCTGATTCGACTTTGAGACCATCCCACCATATCTTCAGTCACATATTGACTTATCCTCTCTTTACCATATAAAGAATTCCACTAAGTGATGGGAGGTTCATCGCTCATAATAATAAAGATTCATGCAATACATATCCTATGGTCTTATTACTAAGAGTCTAGCCCTAATCCCCTCATCAGAGCTTGAGCAAACTTTAAACCACAACAACACAGTCAAGTGAAGCCTACCAAGTCAGCTTGGAATCAAATAATAAATATGTCCAATACATGATTGTACCATTTTTATGCCTTAGAAAACGCATCTGACTCATTTTAACAGAAGAATTGAATGTTATATCATACCTAACATTCTCAAAAGACTTATAATTTTAGGGGAATTGGGAACTGTGGGGAAGACTCAAGGAATTACCTATACAGCTACACCCAATGCTGAATTAGGTAATTTTGTGTCATTCAACAGCAATCATGGGCTACCATGGCATGCATATGATACTATCTCACGGCTCCTCTTGAAAATGAACCAACACAGCAAGGACAATAACAAGTGTGAAAAGGATGTAACACTAAAATCAAGCATTCTAAACAATTCTGAAGAAACATGCTGATTGCCTGTCAAGCCCCAAAATAAGTGTATCGAATTGCATCAAAAAGCTGATACAATTCTTTGACGATCAGATGAATATACTTGGAGGCAAGTGAAATGCATCATAGATATATACAAGCATGTGTGATATCAAGCTTACCTAAATTATATAGTCAAGCCAACTAATGCCAAAATTAACACCTGTATCATGGCACTGCCCATGTGGAATGGTAAATACCATATGATCTACTCCAATTTAGACCAATACTTCTTATAACATTTACTTCAAGAAAACTGATCTCAACATGAGAACCATTCAATTAAAGCCTACAAATTCTACCAGTGTATCTCAAAATCTGAAAATTGGTGCTGTACTGTTGTTCATGGAATAGGCTACGCTCTAACAAGGCCAGCTTCACATCAAAGGGGCACATCCAAAGACTCGCAGGCTTGAGAGTAATCATTTGCCTGCTCCAAAAGATCTTCAGGTGGTTCTGGTTCTTTCAAAAAACCAACAAAACAATCTCATGTACTTGTAACTATTGCCTTCCCTTTTGCACACACAGGGGCACTGCCGGGCAAGACTGCAATAACACGGAGGTGAAGCCTAGACACAGCACAGATTGTGGAGAGTGCTGATCTGACAGGGTTCCAGTAGAGGAACATAAGAGTTGACACGTATATAGTCCTTGATTGCAGACCAGAACGATTATGTTGTAGTGTAAGGATAAGGGCTTGGACAGCAACGCAGCTCACAGCTGTTCTTAGATATAAACATAGACACGAATATTTGAAGTCTCCTCTGTTTACTTGTGGCAAGAAGCAAGACAAACAAGTTTATATCAATTTATGCTGCTTTTATACACACACAGATAAAAGTTTCTGTACACAAGAAGCATATATATTCAATTATTTTTGTTCATCTTATTAATCATTGTTTAACAAAAATGATTTCTAAGATCTAGGTGCAGTTCTTTTTTCTAGGAACATCTAATAAAGGAAATTGAACAGTTTGCTTCAATGTTATGGTCAACATGAGACCTTAATATAATGACTATTTTGGACTAAACTATACACCACGCATCGTAATCCCTTCTAATAACTCTAAGAAACATTCGTCAGTATGAATAACCTCAATCACGAGTCAGGGTTTTATCCTTGGATGAATTTCTAAAATAAGTGACCTTTCAATGCAGCATATGCTTAGTTTTCCTAGTTATAGCATGCTACAAGACCGATAAATAACTCCAAGAAACGAAATTCTCCCTAGCAAAACATGTCCACCATCGTAGTAAGCTTTTTTATTGTTTCTGTTTTTCAGGAGAATGATCGAACATTACATGTCAATTTCATGACAAGAGATCAAAACTTCTATAATTATCTCATAATATATGATAAAAAACATTCGTCATTGATTACATTATCATTCTACCTTCATTTTATTTCATAAAATAGCAAACATGCTCCACCTAATCTAATCGTTAAACTGCTCATGGTTCCCTCCGTCCTTATCTTTAATCTCCTCTGGGAAACCTCTCTATCTACTAGCAAGGAGAAAAAGGAGCAGTCTTTAAAGAACGAATTGGTTCAACCTTGGGGTTTTACCAAAAGAAGGAATCAGAAACGATCAGTCCCCCACTCTCTGCCCGATAATTCGGATCGGGGAGGAAGGGGGATGGGGGTGTGGTGCGGCGAGAGGGGGGGGGGGGGGCGTTGTGTGTTGGGGGGAGAGATTACGTTGAGGCGGTGGAAGTCGGACTTGAAGTGGGATCGCTGGTCCTGGAGGGAATCGAACTCGGCCTTGCAGGTATTGCACGTCCACCTTGACGCCACCTCCTTCCCCCTCTCCCCGGCCCCTTTCGAATCGACCTCTTCCTCCCCTTCCTTGCCCTCGCTTCTCACGCTCGGGGAGGCGTCCCCGGGGTCCTGCGGCGGCGGCGACGGTGGGAGGCGAGGAAGGCCAGAGCGGAAGAGGCGGCAGGAGTCGAAGAAATCCGGGGCAAGGTCGAAGACGGAGTGGGATTTGGGCTCCGCCCGGCTCCGCTCGCTCGCCGCCATCGAATCCAAGAGCCACGGATTCGGGGGCCCACTTCCGCTTATCAACTGGCGTGCAAAGAACTTTATATAGTTTCCCTGCCGTTGATAGGGAGATGACGGGGTGCCCGGCTGAGAAGAGGAAACAATTGCCTCCCTTCCAAGCAAGCATGCGAGCAAGGCGATAAAATTAATAGTTGTTTTAGGGCATTAATATTAATCTTTGCTGATGAACAGAAATTATTAAAACTCTAAGACAGGATTAAGGATCAGTTTGTTGTCTTAACGTAGATGAAAATGTTAGTCATAACAATTATCATACTTGTTCTAAGGTCTCTAATTACACAGTGATTTGCATACAAAATGTTTGTAGATAATAGCCTTAGTCGACATCTTGGTACAACCACATGTGAATTTTAACCTGATAAATTGAATATTTTAACTTTTAGATTTTCAATTCAATTTATACAAAATAAAATGGGAACGATGGCATCTTTGTTGTCTATGCGCTTATTTTATTTTATAATTTTATAATGGAGAATAACATATACTGTTAAGTAGTTATCATTTTTTTCAAAAATCAACCCAAGACTCAAGCTATAATTATCGTTCTCCTATAGTTACAAAGAAACCAAACTACACCTAGGATCTTTCTGTTTATTTAAGTAGAAGAATAAAACAAAAAGCAATTGGAAGGATCATCAGTCTAATGCTGACACCGCTTCAGACTATCTTTCCTACTCTACAGACACCTAAAAAACTTCAAATAATTCACTATTAATATTCTTTCGAGAACAGGAGGGTGAATACCCTCCCATATTTCATTAGATAGATGAAATCGTCGCAAATTCACAAGAGATTTGAAGGCTCATGTATTTGAGTGGAGCTCGATTATGTCTGTGATCCAGTAGTGTTCTCGTAGCAGGGCATTTGTGGATCTTACACAACCCATATGTGCGTAGGATTGAAGCGTACGTGCGTTGCACCGCTGGTCGTAGCCTCCTATGCCGAGATCTTTGTAATTAGAGCCGATCATGTGCGGCCCGGCCCGAAATTTGGCAGGCATGGACAAAAAAAATAGGTCCGTGGGCTAGGCCTGGGCAAACAAATAACTCCAGTCTGAAAATCGAGCCTGGAAAAATTAAAAATTAACATGCTCCTGTCCGATATATATATATATATATATATAAAATAATAATAATAATAATAATAATAATAATAATAATAATAATAATAATAATAATAATAATAATAATAATAAAAGGCTGTGGAGGGATATTGTGGTGTTGCCAACTCAGCTAGCCAAAACCCTCTTAATACGCCATGTGTTCAGTTTTTTTATTTATAATTTTTTCCTTTCGTCATCTCGCTTTCAATCCAACCTCACCCGCATATTCGCCGCTTGCCCTGGCATGGAGCCCACCATGGTTGTCAATCTCGCCAATGCTGCCCTCATCTGCTCCACCCTCAACCGCTCTGGTGGATCAGGCAGTCAGGCGAGGGGTGGCTTGCCCGTCTTAAGGCGAAGTCTTTGGCATGGCAAGCCAAGGCGCCGCCTTCCAAGCGCAGCTTCAAAAGGCCTAGGCGACTGCCGCTGCTACTGCTGATGATGACGATTATCGATGGTGACCGGCTCCGGGGGACGCCCATTGGAGAGGGGACCAGATGGAGGACGGAGGGAGGGGATGCGAGCAGCGGGCTGCCACCTCTGCTGACAACGACGGTGGTTGCCGGTGGTGACTAGCTCTAAGGGACACCCATTAGGGGGGACCAGATGGAGGACGGTGGGAGGCGGACGCGAGCGGCAGGGGGAAAAGATGGGGCGAGGGAGGGGAGGAGAGAAGGAATTTTTTTATTTTTATTTTTATTTTTGGTATAGCAGATGGAGGAGATGGATGTGATGGGGTACCAGGAGTGGAAGGGCAGCGGGGGGTTGGGGGTGGGGTGGAGGTGGTGATGGGGACTTGGGGGATGCGGGGAGGGGGATATAGGGGTAGAGGGGAGGTAGTTTTTTTTTTTCTTTTTTTGGCGTACGAAGGAGGGGTGTAGTTGCCGGTGGTGACCGACGACGAAAGCCAGCCGAGGTGTGGAGGTGGCGGTGGTAATGGATATCCGAGGGATGGAGTGGGGGTGGAGGGGAGGGAGGTGTGGATGGAGGGGGAGGGGGGCACGGGACCCGCTGGTGACAGGAGCTGGGGGAAGGGATGAAATTTTTTTTAAATATATATTTATTTTAAATTTATTTATTTATTTTAAATTTAATGCTTAAAATAAAAAAATAAAAAATAAAAAATAAATAAAATAAAATATTTAATTAAGTTTTTAAAATAATAATAAAATATTATTTTTAAAAAATTGAATAATATATGGGTGGGTTGTTCTTAAGCTTTTTTTTTTCTAATTTTTTTCTTTTCATTCTTCTCCTTCCAATTTTGTATATTCAATCTTGTGCAATAATACTCTATGAAGGAGTATTATGGTGTTATCATCTCAGCATCTCTGATAATTTTAGTTATACCATATGAATTATTATTTTATTATCTATAATAATTTAAAATATTATTTTTAAATAATAATAAAATAATATTTTAAAAATTAAAAAAATTATGGTGTTGCTATCTTAGCATCTCTGATTATTTTAGTTATGCCACATGAATTATTAATTTATTATCTATAATAATTTAAAATATTATTTTTTAAATAATAATAAAATAATATTTTAAAAATAAAAGTAGGAAAGGGATAAGAGATGAAAATATTTAAAAAAAAATATTATTTTTAAAAATAAAATATAATAATAATATTTTTAAAAATATTAATTTATTATTATTTTAAAAAGATAATATATTATTTTTAAATTTTAAAAATAATAATATACTAATTTATTTATTATATATATAATAATATTCTATGGAGGAGTATTGTGATGTTGCCACCTCAATATCTTAGATGATTTTAGTTATGCCATATGGATTATTATTTTATTATTTATAAAAATTTAAATATTATTTTTAAATAATAATAAAATAATATTTTAAAAAATTAAAAAAATATAATATTTTAAATATAAAAATAAAAAAAAGATAAGAGATGAAAATATTTTTTTAAAAATTTATTTTTTAAAAATAAAATATTATTTTTAAAAAATAAAATATTTTAAAAAATACTTATTTATTACTATTTTAAAAGATAGCATATTATTTTTTAATTTTAAAAATAATAACATACTAATTTATTTTTTTAAAAATAATATTTTTATTATTTTTTAAATTAATTTATTTTGAGATCTAAATTGATCCATCGGATTAGATCAGATCAAATAATAAAATATTATTTTATAAAAAAAAAAAAAAAAAAAAAAAAAGAAAAAAAAGAAGAGAGAGTTTCTTTCTTCCTTTAATGGTGGTGTCGGGGTGGCGTTACTGACAGAAGCGCCAAAAGAAGCAATTAGGATCGGTATTTATTGAGAGGGAGAAAATAGTGGTGGGACGGTGGGAGGGGTTGGACTGGCACCAGCACGCATGAAGAAGATATGAGAAGAAGAGAGAAGACAAGGGTACGATTGAAATTGACGTTTGCTGAGAGAGAATGGGAGCCATGGTGGAGCGATAGAGGAGTGCAGTGGTATCAACAGGCGCATGAAAAGTATAAGAATAGGAAGAAAAAAAATATAAAATAAAATATTATTTTATAAAATAATAAAAAATATATCATATATATATAATAAATAAATATATAAATAAAATATTAAAAAAATTAAAAATATTTATTATGAATACTCATCCACATAGTCAGATCTCATAATCTTGATGATTTTTGTCAATTATTTTTCAACTTCTATTTTAAAGATTTTAAATTTTTTAAGAGCATCGGACTTTTCTTTAATCAAATAAAGATAATCATATTGGGAAAATTTATTAATAAATATGATATAGTATTTATTGTCATAGATTGTAGAAGAATAAGGTTTATTAATATCAGTATGAATTATCTCTAGAAGGCTTGAACTACGAGTTGTCCCTTTCTTTTTAGTCTTAGTCAATTTATCCCTAATACAGTCAATGCAAGTCTTCATATCCCTAAAATCTAAAGTAGGTAAGATATTATCCTTAATCAATCTATCAACTCTGTCCTTAGATATGTGTCCTAAGCGCTTGTGCCATAATATAGAGGATCTTTCTTTGATTCTAGAATGTTTTGCAATTACATTCTCAACATTCAAAGAAGCATAGGGATTATCATAAGGTAAACACAATTTATATAATCCATCATTCAAAATGCCATAACCAATAATTTAAGAATTAAATGTCAAATTAACTTTTCCATCATGAAAATCAAAATCGAAACCAATCTTATCCAAAGAGGAAACATAAATCAATTTCCTTCTAAAAGAAGGTACATAAAAGATATTTTTTAAAGAAAATTCAAAACTAGACTTTAAAGACAATTTGATAAGTCCTATGTATTCTACTTCAACTTCAAGTTCACTTCTTACTTTCAGCTTGGTCTCTTTTAGGCTTTATTTTTTTTATTTATTAATTTCTATAAAGAAATGGCAACATGAGTTATGGCACCACTATCTATCCACTAGGAATTAACGGGGACATTAATTATGTTTGACTCATAATAAACAAGAGCTAGGAGCTTACCTTCTTATTTTTCATTTTTTTCTAACCAAGACTTGAACTTATAGCATTGACTTCTTATGTGGCCTTTCTTTTTACAGTGAAAATATTTGATATCTTTTCAAATTATAGCTTTAGAACCTCCTATAGAATGATTCTGATCAGGATTGTTATCATGTCCTTTAGCATCCTAAGATTGTTTAGGAGCTGCAGGTTTATTCTTTTTCTTTTTCATAAAACTTTTGCCAGAATGAAAATTTGATTGGAAAGAAAGAAGGGCAATCTCACTCTTTTCTTTCTTTAGTTTTTCTTCCTCAGCAATACATTTAGTGATTAACTCATTAATACTCGAGATTTTATTTAGAGTATTATAGGCAGTTTTGATCTGGAAGAATTCAGTAGGTAAGAAATTTAAAGAATCAGACACTAGAAAAGAGTCAGGTAGTTCAATTTTCAGACTCTTAAGTTTATTTTGGAGTTGAATTATTTTTTAGAATATATTTTTTAACACCCCTAACATTATCATATCTCATGCATGGTCATCAATTCTTTCATCAGACATCCAGACTCAGTATTTTTAGATACAAGATATCTCTGTCTTATATCATTAAATAGTTTCTTAACACTATTGATCTCTCGTAGACCACTCAGAAGATGTTCAAAAACTAACCTTTAATAGCAATTAAGCTAAGCCCGTTAGAGTTTTTTCACTTAGCAAAATAATCTTTCTGTTCTGGTGTACTTTGTCATTAAGATCATTAGGTTTATTCTCACGTAATGCCAAATCAATGTCAACAATCCCTAAAGCAAATTTCATATATTATTTCTATCTTTTATAATTTGATCCAGTTAAGATTCAACAATAACATTGTTATTATTAACACCAAATGAGATAGTACGAACAAACAATATAAATGCAAAATATTAGATAATGGGCATATATATAAACAACATAGTCATATAATGAAATAAACCATAAACAAGAGCCCAAATACTATATCACATATTTTTTTTTGGACAGAACATGTAATATACATAAGAGTTCTTTACACGAGGCCACAAAAGAAATACCCTAGCCCACACGACTTTATTGGAGAGGAAGTCGAATTCGGCCTCCCCTCCATCCTATTTAAGACCCCCTAATTCCCCTTCTATGCTACCATGAGCACCAGCACCCCTATTTCTCTCTCGTTCTCTCTTTTTCTCTTGATTTTTTTATCGACTTCCCATACCTGTGTCGGCCAAAAATTAAAGTCAGAGAGCCACTGAAGTTTGAGATAAACCCCTACCCCTCTTTCTCTCTTCCTTTCCCTCTTTTTCTTGGCCTTGGGCACTGTCGTCAGCCACCAATTTGGCCAAAAAATAGCTCAAAGAAGAATCCTCTATTTCTCTTTCTTTTCTTGATTTTTCACCAGCCGGACATCATCGTCGGCTGTCCCTTTTTGTATCACTATCGCCACTGTCGGCCGCCACCACCACCATCGATCTTCTGGTCCCCAGTTGGAGCACGAGCCACCAGCCTCTCCTCCGCTGTTCGGCCAAGAGAAAAGAAAAGAAAAGAAAGAAGAAGAAGAAAAGAAAAGAAAAAAAGGAAAAGAAAAGAAAAAAGAAAAAAAAAATTCTCTCACCTCTCTCTCTCTTCTTCTCTCTCTAGGATCTTCTTATCCTCTCTATTTCTTTCTCTAATTATACCACGTATCCTAGGTTGAACCTAAGATAAAATCAGGATAATCGGAGATTGCTCTGAAATCCATGCAGTAGGTTGGATCGCAGTCCAACTTTTGTTAGAAAATTCTTATTAAGCTATCCTGATATGATTTTTGATGATCCCGATCATGATTGCTTTTTTTGTCAAATACAAAAATTCTCTCTCCACTTTCTTTCTCTAAAAACTTGAGTACCAAGTCATGCCTTCCTCTTTTAGGGACCCATATTAACTTTGATATGATGTCCTTGAATCTATTTGGTGCCCGAATGACCTATTGGATCGATCACTCGATCAATCATTTTTTTTATTATTATTTAATTTTATTAAATTTAATAAATAAAAATTAATTATGAATTAATATTTAAAATAGGATTACTTGATTCATTTAACCAAGTTTAAAGATCTAGGACGATCGAGATAAGTGAAATCTTATATTCCTTACTTATTTTAAATTACCATATCATTTTACGTAAATAAACTATTATTATAAATTCATATTTTTCATAAAATATAGATTAGCATATGAGATATGAAAATCATGTTTTATTATGATCATTGCTTTCATGAATCTATTTTATAAAAATAATATATTTTATGATGCATGAATTTTAATATTTTTCTATCTAAGTATGTGTATATTTTAAGAAAAAGATATCAAGATTTCAAATTCTCTCAGATAGCTATTGTTGGTACAAAATTTGGTTGACGTCGGATCGAGCTGGAGTCGAAGAAGATGAGGTCGCCATTGGTGATCTGCAAAATAAAGGTCCATCCGAAGTCGGTGTTGGTGGCTCCGGTAGAACCCTTCGATGGTCAAGTTAGCTTAGGCCAATAGAAATAGAGAGTTCAGTATGAAGTTCGGTAGAGTTTTGGGAAGGAGAAGAAAGCTTAGAGAAAACGTATTTAGAAGGTCCCTTTTTATAGGTGGAGCTTGTTGTAACTATCTTGATTAATAACTATCATAACCATCTTGATAAATGCCAATCGTGATTAACTTAACAAATATCGATCGTATTATCTTGATAAATGATAATCATAATTATCATGATAATTATAATCGTTCAGTAGTGGAATCGCCTGTAGAAAAAAATTCGACTAAAGGAGGAGTCCGAAAGGAGTTTGGCTTCCATAGAAATTCAGCTATTGAAAGAGTTTGGAAGGAGTTTAGCTTCCATAGAAGCTCGATTGCTGTAGAAGTCTGAAAGAAGTTCGGCTTTCGTAGAAGTCTGATTGGAGGAGTCTGAAAGGAGTTCGGCTCCCGTAGAAGTCCGACTGGAGTTTGAAAGAGGTTCGGCTCCCGTAGAAGTCTGACTGAAGGAGTCTGAAAGAAGTTCGGCTCCCGTAGAAGCCCGACTGAAGTTTGAAAGAAGTTCGGCTCTCGTAGAAGCCCGATTAAAATCTGAAAGGAGTTCGACCACTGGGAAAGTTTGGAAGGGGTTCGGCTTCAGTAGAAGCTCGATTGCTGGAAAAATTCAAAAGAAGTTCGACTGCTGAGAAGTTCGACTGACTGAAGAGGTTCAACTGGAGCTCGACCACTGAGAAGTTTGGCTAGGTTTGTTCACTAGGTAGTTCGACCACTGAATGAATCCGACTGCTAGAGAGAGAATTTTTGATTGAAGCTCTTTCGTGATTAGTAGCTGCATTAGGCTAAGCTTCAGACTGAACTTTAGTGGGAGCAGGATTTATCCCCAATAATAGTCCCCCTACTTTCGAGTTTGAAACTCGAAGGAAGAGAGTACAAAAAGGATGACTGCCAAAGTTTTCTTCAAGGCTATGCACCTTGTCTCCAGCCGAGGTTGAAAGTATAGTTGAAGATCGGGGGAGATCTTATGTCTTGTTGTTGTCAAGCACAATGGGGCCATCTTCGAGATCTTTCCTCTTATTCCATCTAAAATGATCGAAATGGATGAGGTCATCGATTTTGCTCACGTTAGGACGAGGTTCTCCTCCTATTTCTAACGGGCTGTGGAGGCCTTCGACTTTGCTCACGTTAGGACGAGATTCTCCTCCTATTTTTAACGGGCTGTAGGGACACATAAGGGTCATTGTTAGGACCTCTCCCCCCATCTCGTCTAAAATGAACGAGGCCATCGACTTTGCTTACGTTAGGATGAGATTCTCCTCCTGTTCCTAACGGACTGTGGGGCCTTTGACTTTGCTCACGTTAGGACGAGATTCTCCTCCTGTTCCTAATGGACTGTGGGGGCACATAAAGGTCATTGTCAGGACCTCTCCCTCCATCTCATCTAAAATGAATGAGACCTTCGACTTTGCTCACGTTAGGATGAGATTCTCCTCCTATTCCTAACGGACTATGGGGGCACATAAGGGCCATTGTCAGGGCCTCTCCTTCCATCTCGTCTAGAATAAATGAGACCTTCGACTTTGCTCACATTAGGATGAGGTTCTTCTTCTATTCCTAACAAGCTGTGGGGGACATAAGGATTGTTGTCAGGGCCTCTTCCTCCATCTCATCTAAAATGAATGAGGCCTTCGACTTTGCTCATGTTAGGATGAGGTTCTCCTCCTATTCCCTAATGGGCTATGGGGGCCTTCAACTTTGCTCACGTTAGGATGAGGTTGTCCTCCTATTCCTAATGGGCTGTGCGAGCATATAAGGGCCGTTGTCAGAGCCTCTCCCCCCATCTCGTCTAAAATTAACGAGGTCTTCGACTTTGCTCACGTTAGGATGAGGTTCTCCTTCTATTTCTAATGGACTATGGAGGTACATAAGGACCGTTGTTAGGGCCTCTCCTCCCATCTCGTCTAAAATAAATGAGGCCTTCGATTTTGCTCACGTTAGGATGAGATTTCTCTTCTGTTCCTAATGGGCTGTGGAGGTACATAAGGGCATTGTCGGAGCCTCTCCTCTCATCTCGTCTAAAATGAACGAGGCCTTCGACTTTGCTCACGTTAGGATGAGGTTCTCCTTCCTATTCCTAATGGGCTATAGGGGTACATAAGGGCCATTGTCAGGGCCTCTTCCTCCATCTCATCTAAAATGAACGAAGATCTTCGACTTTGCTCACGTTAGGATGAGGTTCTCTCCTATTTTCAATGAGCTATGGGGGCACATAAGGGCCGTTGTCAGAACCTCTCCTCCCATCTCGTCTAAAATGAACAAGACCTTTGACTTGCTTATGTTAAGACGAGGTTCTCCTCCTGTTCGTAACATAATCGAAAGAGATCTTATCTCTAGTCGAGGTTGATTCGATCGCTCGAAAGAGATCTTATCTCTAGCCGAGGTTGGCATGATTGCTCAAAAGAGATCTTATCTCTAGTCGAGGTTGACACGGGCGCTCGAAAGAGATCTTATCTCTAGTCGAGGTTGTCTCGATCGCTCGAAAGAGATTCCGTCTCTAGCCAAGGTTGAAGGACTTTGATCGGCTCATGTTAGGATGAGGTTCTCCTCTTGTTCCTAACATAGCCACTATTGACTACTTCTTTTCTATCATCATATAGTTTTTGTATAGTTTTTACATAGTTTTTTCTGTCATCACATAGTTTTTGCTTCTTTCCTGTCATCACATAATTTAGAGCAAGCTCCTCTTGGCTTTGACACTGGAGATGATAGATCACCGAAGTACCAAGCTCCTCCCAGACATGGCATCGATGATACGGAAGGCGACCGATCTTTCTGTTGTTCCTCCATCATTAGTGATTCTGGCTATGGTAATGCCCTTGGCTGATCTTCTCCTACTTTAGGCTGACATCCCTGATGAGCTCCTTGATGTCAGTGTTGTGGCTGTGGTCGTGATGGTAGAGGCAGTACTTGCTTCGATCATGCTTGTTTGGAGGAGATCGTAATTCTTCTGATTTTGATAGCTAGTTCCTAATTTTCGTCAGAATTTGAGTTCGAGGAAAGTTAAGGGGGGCGTAGTTATGGAACCTTCTGCGAGGAGGACTTCTTCGCATCTTTTTGTCGGAGCTTCCTTGATGACGAGCTCGAAGAGTTTGGACTTGCTTACGTCTGGAGGGAGTCCATGAGCGCGGTCGAACTTCACTCAGCCTTCTAACATCGGTGGGTCTATTAGACTCGTTCGCCCATCGCTCTCCTACAACTTCTTCATCTTTCAATTTGAAGGCTTTTTTCACACAGGCATATCTCTCGGCCTGAGCTAGTAGATTGGCAAAGTTTTTAGGGTACTTCTTTTCCAAGAAAATTAGCAAATCATTCTTTTAAAGGCCATCCTTGAGCGCGGCCATTGCAACAGACTGGTCCAGGTCTCGGACCTCCAATGCCACGACGTTAAATCGAATGACATAAGTTCGAATGGATTCTTTCTGCTTCTGCTTGATATTCATCAAGAAATTCGAACCTCGATGCGGACGTCGACTGCTGACAAAATGAGCTACGAATTGATGGCTCATCTGATCAAAAGAAAAGATCGTACCTAGCTTCAATATCGAATACTAATTTCTTATTGTCCCCCTCAAGATAGATGAAAAAGTTCGGCATAATATGACGTCTGGTGCACCATGAAGCAGCATTATGGTCCAGAATATCTCTAGATGATCAATCGAATCAAAAGTTCCATCGTAGCTTTTAAGTTGAGGAAGCTTAAAGTTCGGCGGAACGGACTCTTGCATAATTTTGGAAGAAGAAAAAGGATCGATGCGGACATCGTCATGGTGAGCTGGGGCGACATGGCCGAGCTCCTCAATCTATCGGTCCATCTTCCATAGTTTGTGATTGAGGATGTCATCTCGATCGCAGACCTTGGAGGGCTTCCAGCTATAGATGGGGAAGGTCTCCTTCAGAGGAGAACTATGATCCAAACTTGGATTCTCTACTCTTTTTTTTCTTCCTAGTATGGCATGTAGCCTAATGCCTCCTAAATGTTTCTGAATCCTGGTGTTTCTTATGAGTCTGAAGAAAAATCCTGATTTTTCGGTCCAGGTTCGTTCAGATCTGATCAGATCAAAGAGATATATTTCAAAAATTTTTTTCTTTGATCTGTAATCAGATCTTGAGATGTTTCAGATCTGATTCTTATTATTTTAATAAATAAAATAAAATAAGATAAATTAAATCAAATTTAATTTACCTGATTTGGGTAATCCTATTACCCTGTTGATGATCCTGTATGCAGCGGAAGGTTCTGGATCTAGCCACGCAAGCGCCTGGCCTCTACCGGTATCCACTCGGGCTTGGATCTGGAGATCCTCTTCTTCTCTATCACATCTCCAAAAATCAGATCTGGATCTGATCTGGAGGATCTTCAAAACTCCTTTTGAAGATCAGCAGTCGTCCTTTGCAGCAGCGCAGCCTTCTTGCTTTTGATCGCCTTTCTCTTGATCTGAATCGCACCAACCAAAAATCCAAAAAACTCCTTTTGGACGTGGAGAGGAAGGGGAGAAGGTGGTTTGGCATGGAGGAAGGAGGGGAGAGGCAGCCTTGGGGCGTATGGAAATCTTATTCAATCATTAATCTGAGTTGGGCGCAGGGTCTTATTTATAGACTAACTGTGATCCAACTCCTCTTCTTCCCAACCAATCACAACCCTTTGTGAAATCAGATCTAAATCTGATTGGTGGGAATAGAGTCCCCTGGATTCCTCCTTAGAGGGCGCCTAAGACCAGTCAAAGTTGGTTCTTAGGAGAACTCTAATTGGAATCCAAAAAGGGAGATGGAGTCCTTGTCCAACAAGGACTCCTAGGCGCCTCCAACTTGGGCACACGCCAAGGGTGGCGTGCGCCCTCTCTCCTTGCCAGGTTCTGGCAGGGGGACAGGCCCCCACCAGCTCTCCAATAGGTGCATGACATGTGGTCAAAAGTCAAAGTGTCAATGGTCAACATTTGACCAGTCAAAGGTAGACTTTTGACCAAAGTCAAAGAACAAGAAATGGCAGGTGACCAAAAATGGCAGGTAATGTCTTACAAAATAAGACAACCTTTTCTGACTTGGACAACCTCCAGTCAGACCATATGAAGGCCTCTGATTGAGCACAAACTCCTTTGGCTCAGTCAGGACAACTTATTTATGATAGTAAAAGAAGAACGTTAGGTTCAATCGAGTGCTAGCACGATTTTCTTGAACCTAATTGAATCTCATTCAGATCAATTGAACTAGGATCAGTTCAATTGATGATCACCAGATTCAAACCCTTGTTTGTGTGACCCAGTTAGGTTCAGTTCTGTATGGTAATGGGATATGTCATGATCTCTATCATCGACATCATCGAAACTCCTTTCGATGGATCAGAACTCTTCTGATTCGAACAGCTAGAATGATCGATCATCTAAATCATTCTAATTGCTCCCAAAATCCACCAGTGACACCTAGCAGTATATGGTGGCAACCCATCAGAGCTGAATGCGAACCTCTTGGTGCAGCTACCTGTGTGATTAAGTTCTTCTATCTTGAGCCCCGATCAGATTAGGGTTAAGGTGAACTCGTCAAACCCTAGTCTCTGTCATATGATGTAATCATTCGATTCGAAGTCCAATGTGAAAATCTAAATAGAAACTCTTTCTATTATTTCACTCTGCCATGGCCATGGGCTTCTGGACTTGATTCTCATGATCATCATAGGGCTGCTCCTCTACCACCGAGGTAGATAGATTCCATCTTGATGCAATCCAGTTCCTACAATGAACATGCTATAGCCAACATACACCTCAGGGTTCCATATGGCTAGGAGACCGAGTAATGGTGTAGTCAAACTATAACACCCTCAAGGTGAACTGCCGATGCACCTCAGGTCAAAGAACCAGACACACTACTGCAGCATCGAGTCAGTCATTGACGAGAAGGTAGACTTCCTAATGACTACTCGAGGTGGTCACGCTCAGTGCCCTCGTTCTCTAACGAGTACCTGTACTCTCGCTCCGGTGTCTCCACACCGTAGACTCAAGACTCATCTACTAAAGAGAAGCGATTGTACACCAACCTTCCGGATCAATCACCATCCTCGTGATGATCCTATGGTCGGGAGCATTTTATGAGTTAATAATGATTATTCATGTCTTAAATTTTCAACTCTTGAAAATATGAATTATCATTACCATTAACTCAAAGGATGTATCACAGACACTAAATACACATATGTGATAGAAAATAACCCATTTTATTGATTATAGTCAAAATTATAATTTTGCCCCTAGAAGTGTATTACAAGTGTCAGCCAATTCTGGCTTCTAGGGCACATATATCTAACAATCTCCCACTTGTCCTAAAGCCAATTGGCTACAAGTCTAAGTCCCATCTTCTCAAGGTGGGCTTCGATCTTCTGCTGGCCCAACGGCTTTGTAAGTGGGTCTGCCACATTATCTGTGGAGTTGACTCTCTTGACCTCGACGTAACCCTTCTCGAGGTAATCGCGGATGAGGTGGTATCGCCGCTCAATGTGCTTGGATTTCTGGTGAGACCTCGGCTCCTTAGCAAGGGCTATGGCGCCATTGTTGTCGCAGTATAGAGGAATGGCATCTGATGGCATTACTCCAATTTCTGCAGCAAACTTCTTGTACCAGAATGCTTCCTTCGCAGCCTCTGATGCAGCGATATATTCTGCTTCCATGGTGGAATCTGCTATCACAGTTTGCTTGGAACTCTTCCAGCTGACAGCACCACCATTGCACACAAACAGACTCCCAGATGTCGACTTTCGATCATCTATATCGGACATGAAATCCGAGTCTGTGTATCCCTGGACTTGGAGTTCTCCATTACCAAAGACCAACATCATATCCTTAGTTCTTCTCAAGTACTTAAGGATACATTTCACAGAAGTCCAGTGTTCTTCACCTGGATTTGACTGATATCTGCTTGTGACACTCACAGCATGGGCTATATCAGGTCGTGTACATAGCATGGCATACATGAGGCTCCCTATTGCAGAAGCATAAGGGATCTTGCTCATGCGTTCTATTTCCTCAGGTGTGCTAGGGCACATCTTCTTGGAAAGATGAATACCATGTCTGAAGGGTATTAATCCCCTCTTAGAGTTTTCCATACTAAACCTCTTTAGTACTTTCCTCTATGTACATCTTCTGTGAAAGTCCTAGCATCCTATTCGGTCTATCCCTATAGACCTTAATTCCTAGAATAAAGGATGCTTCACCTAGGTCTTTCATGGAGAATTCCTTGGACAACCATATTTTGACTGTTGTCAACATGGGAATATCATTCCCAATAAGGAGGATGTCATCCACGTACAATACGAGGAAGACAACAGCGCTCCCACTGACCTTTTTGAAAACACATGGTTCCTCTTCATTTTTGATGAAACCAAACTTTTTGATCACATCATTGAAATGAGTGTTCCAGCTCCGAGATGCTTGCTTAAGTCCATATATGGACCTTTGCAGCTTGCAAACCTTGTGATCAGTATCACTGGATGTGAAACCTAGCGGCTGTTCCATATAGATATCTTCCTCAAGATATCCATTTAAGAATGCCGTTTTCACGTCCATTTGCCATATTTCATAATCGAAATAGGCTGCAACGGCAAGCAATGTGCGGATGGATTTTAGCATAGCCACTGGGGGAAAAGGTATCCTGATAGTCAATGCCTTCGCGTTGACTATAACCTTTTGCCACTAGTCTAGCCTTGAATGTCTCCACATTCCCATCTGCACCAATCTTTCTCTTGAAGATCCATTTACACCCAATAGGTACTATACCTTCTGATGGATCTACCAAGGTCCAGACTTGGTTTGAGTGCATCGAGTCAATTTCTGACTGCATTGCCTCTAGCCATTTCTCGGAGTCGATATCTGATATCGCCTCGTTGTAGGTTTTGGGATCATCACCATGAGCACCATTACCTACGAGGAACATTTTCTCTCTACTTCCTCTGAAATAATACCTAAGTATCTTTCAGGGGGATGGGAAAACTCTTTCCGATCTACGAGGTGGAGGAGGTAGTGTTCTTATTGGCTCAACCTGATTTGGTTCCAATTGGTCCTTAGCTCGTTGTACTTGTGAGACTTTCTCATCAAGCTTAATCTGCTTTCCAATGCCGCTATCTTGAATAAACTATTTTTCAAGAAAGATGGCATGTCGACTCACAATCACATTGTGGTCTTCTGGAATGTAGAAATAGTATCCTAATGACTCTTTAGGATATCCTATGAATCGAGCTCTAAAGGACCTAAACTCTAACTTGTCCGCTTGTTGTCTTTTGACATGAGCCGGACAACCCCAAATTCTGAGATGACTCAGACTTGGTTTCTTACCGTGCCATATCTCATACGGTGTGGTAGGAACGGTTTTAGAGGGAACCCTATTCAGTAGATAAATTGAAGTTAACAATGAGTGTCCCCAAAGAAAATCAGGGAGGTCTGTGAAGCTCATCATGGATCGAACCATATCCAATAGAGTCCGATTTCTCCATTCTGAAACCCGTTGAGTTGAGGTGTTCCTGGTGGAGTCCATTGAGAGACTATGCCATTTTTCCTTGAGATAGTCTAGGAATTTTCCGGCTAAGGTATTCACCTCCTCGATCTGATCGAAGAACCTTAATGGGTTTTTCCAGTTTGTTTTTCTACTTCATGTCTGAATTCTTTGAACTTTTCAAAAGCTTCAGACTTGTGTCTCATAAGATACACATACCCATACCTAGACAGATCATCGGTAAAGTAATGAAGTAGACAAAATTGCCTCTAGCCGGCACATCAAATGGGCCGCACACATCAGTATGTACTAGGGCAAGGAGATCTGTGGCCCTCTCCCCATGTCCAACAAAAGGGAGTTTAGTCATTTTGCCTTGAAGACAAGATTCACAAGTTGGATATGACTCGAAAGTCAATGGACTCAATAGCCCATTTTTCTCCAATTTGTTGATCCTATCTTCTGCTATATGACCTAATCTTAGGTGCCATAGATATCTATCATTTGGACTATCCCTAGGTCGTTTGGCATTCACGTTTTGCTCGATAGTTAGAATAGGTACATCAATATGTAGCTGATAAAGACCATTAATAAGGAAACCATTTGCAATTTTATTTCTTTCATAAAGAATGTTACAATGGTCCTTAAAGAAGGTAATCACATAGCCTTCTTGTGCTAAGCATGAAACAGAAATCAAATTCCTGCTAGCTGCAGGCACATAATAACAGTCTTTCAAAACTAAGTCTAAACCAGATGGTAATCGAAGAGGGTATGTTCCCACGGCTACTGCAGCAACTCTTGCTCCATTACCGATGCGTAGGATCATGTCTCCATCCCTCAGCCTCCTGCTATCCTCAAGACCCTGCATAGGAAGTGCACAGATGAGCACTAGAACCAGAGTCAAGCACCCAACTGGATGCAGAAGAAACCGTAAGGTTAGACTCAATAACGAGCATACCTCCAGAAGGACCTTCCTTCTTGTTCTTCAGGGTGGCCAGGTAAGTAGGGCAGTTCCGCTTCCAATGGCCGTCGCTGTTGCAATGGAAACACTTTCCTTTGACATCGGCTTCTTCTTCGGCTCTGCCTTCTTCTTTGATCCTTCCACCTTTTGCTTTTTCACAGACTTCTTTTTCTTTCCATAAGACTTTCTTTTGGAAGAAGTCCGTTCCATAGCAAGAACTGAGCCTTTAGAACTTTCATAGAAAGCTCAGCGGTAACCAGCATATTCATTAATTCGGCCAAGGAATTTTGAAGTTTATGCATGTGGTAATTCATGATGAATTGCCCATATGCATCAGTCAAGGATTGCAGAATAATATCGTTCTGCAGATCCAAGTCTAACTTCACACCGAGCTTCTCAAGCTCTTCCATGTCCTTGATCATTGTCAGACAGTGATCTTGGACTGACTGCCCATCACGCATCTTAGCCTTAAAAAGTCATTTCGTGACTTGATATTTGGCTGCGCGACTCTGTTCACCAAACATCTCCTGCAGGTGAGCCAACATTTGGCGAGCAGTCCCGATATCTTCATGTTGGCGCTGGAGCTCATCAGACATCGAGCCCAACATGTAATATCTGGCCTTATTATCTTCGTCTATCCATTTTTCCAGAGACGCTCTCTGTTCAATGGATGGACGGGCTGGTAAGGTGGGAGGGTCCTGGTCCAAACATGGGTTAACTTCTCAGAACCCAAAATATTTTGTAGTTCCTGAGCCAATCTTTATAATTGGGTCCAGTCAGTCTATGTGTGTCCAGGATACGTGCCAATGGGTTGGACGCAGACATTTTTCCTGTAGAGAGTCAAAGATTCTAGTTAGATATACTGTAATTATGACTTGACCAATTTATTTAGGAATTTTATTTTTTAAACAAATTAGCTCCCACTATTTTCTCGGATCCCTACACTCCCTCTGTAGAGATGCGAAAAATCTCCACGATTAATGATTTCTAGTGGGTGGTGCGGTCTCACCAACTGACTCATCACCTCACCTAACAGTTATTGGTGATGGGTTAGCCAATGAGTGAACAACTCTTGTTCAATGATTCTCTAATCATGGTGCACCCAAACTTGGTCTCTAATTCATGAATCTCACCGTATCCGAAATATTGATCCACTCCTTAGTTAAGTCAGACCCACCATTTGCATAGACTGGGTTTCCTAATTGAGTCTCTCACCGTATCCAAATATTGAGCCCAACTCATCCTCCAGCCCATAGCATCCAATGCCTAATAGACATGGTTGCATCTTCTCGGTGCAACTGAGCCACTGTATCCAGCCGAGAACAATCAACCCCGGGAAGGGCCCGCACATCTACAATGGTGGAAGACCTCAGACTTAATCTTTTCTTAGGGAGAATTGATTCAGGTCTCATTAAACTAGACTTGTCATAGTCATAACAATTATGACTAACCTAGTGGCATGGGTTAGCTCGGATTATTGACCACCTCAGATCAGAACTGTGTCAACAGATATGGCCAGGTAAGTGAGATCGGTGGAAGGAATATGCCATTAACTCATATAAGAATGCATTCAGTCGAGTAGCTTCCAAATTAAAAATAGTCGAGTCAGTATCTGCCAAACTTAATCTTAGACACTAAATTGTTGAGTCAGAACCAACTGGGTTAGCCTACAATCTAGAACTCTAACCTCTGAACCTAATTAGGTCTTGCTTGATCGTTGACTCGATCTTGAACCCAGATTAATTCCTATTAGGCTTGTCAATTAAGCATTATTGATCCCATCTAACAACTCTTGATTTGTTTGATCAACCGCTTAGACCTAATTGAGCTACCTAAGACCGACCCAGTCTTTAGAATATATCTTAGATCTGAAATTTCTCAATTTTAGATCTAGTTAATATTTCATAACTTTAATTCTTAATTAAGTAGAGGTTCATAAACAAAAATATGACAATAAATCCTAGGATTTCAGGATCTAGGTTTTGCAGAAAGTAAGTTTTGGGTTTTTGATTAAGGACGAGAACGCGCAGCACCCTTACACGTATAAGAACAATCCCATCGAATAGGAAGAGAGGGCCTATCAAACCCTTTTCGTTCTTATGACCGGACGGCCAAGAGGAATGCCTTAATTCAAGAACATTCAATACTAACAAATAGTATCAGATCTATATCATTATATCTCATATAACAAATTAGATCTAATATGCATATTTTGCATACTATCTCATCTGTATCGAATCATACATATTTTCAGATCTAAATTATCTCATAATAATCTAAAAAATTAGAATTTAAATTGATCTTTCAAAATAAATCCTAATCTAGACTAATATGTAGAACTATTCTACAACTAGTCTAGACATGCATCAATCACATCTCATACGATGTTCAAAATTAAATAATTTTATTTGTATTTTTTAGACTTTATTATAACCATTATAATATTAGAAATAGTAAATAAATGAATCTAAAATATGGGTTAATCAAATTAAATTGAAAACATGCAAGACTATTCGTATGAATATTCTATTCTAGAAACTAGTCATGCATATTTTAATCTTAGATCTAACATTTAATTTTTAATTTTTCTTGATTTAGATCTGATCCATATCTCATGTGACATCTAAAATCAATTATTTTATTATTAAAATAAATTTAAAATTAGATCTAAATATTTTTAGAATCATGGCTCTGATACCAGTTGAAGAAAAATCCTGATTTTTCGATCCAGGTTCGTTCAGATCTGATCAGATCAAGAGATATATTTTAAAATTTTTTTCTTTGATCTGTATCAGATCTGGGATGTTTCAAATCTGATTCTTATTTTTTTAATAAATAAAATAAATAAGGATAAATTAAATCAAATTTAATTTACCTGGTTTGGATAATCCTATTATTCTATTGATGATCCTGTATGCAGCGGAAGGTTCTGGATCTAGCCACGCAAGCGCCTGGCCTCTACTAGTATCCACTCAGGCTGGATCTGGAGATCCTCTTCTTCTTTATCATATCTCCAAAAATTAGATCTGGATCTGATCTAGAGGGATCTCAAAACTCCTTTGAAGATCAGCAGTTGTCCTTTGCAGCAGCACACTTTGGCTTCTTGATCGTCTTTCTCTTGCTTGAATCACATCCAACAAAAATCCAAAACTCTTTTGACGTGAGAGAGCAAGGGGAGAAGTGTGGTTTGGCGTGGAGAGAGGAAGGCAGTCTTGGGCATATGGAACTCTTAATTCACATAATTGAGTTGGCACAGGGTCTATTTATAGACTAACTGTATCCCAACTCCCTGTCTTGGCTCCCAAACCAATCACACCTTTGTGAAATCAGATCTAAATCTGATTGGTTGGTGGAAATAGAGTTTCGATTCCTCCTTAGAGGTGCCTAAGACCAATCAAATTGGATTCTTAGAAAAACTCTATATTGAAATAAAAGGGGTGGAGCTCTTGTCCATAAGGACTCCTAGGTGCTCCAACTTGGTGGCATGCCTAGGGGTGGCATGCGCCCTCCTCTTGCCAAGTCTGAGCAGGAGGACAGCCCCACAGTCCAATCCAGGTCATGACATGTGGTTCAAAAGTCAAAAGTGTCAATGGTCAAATTTGACCAGTCAAAGGTAGACTTTTGACCAAAGTCAAAGAACAAAAATGCAGGTGACAAAAATAGCAGGTAATGTCTTATAAAATAAGACAACCTTTCCTGACTTGGACAACCTTCAGTCAGACCATATGAAGGCCTCTGATTGAGCACAAACTTCTTTGGCTCAGACAGGATAACTTATTTATGATAGAAAAAGAAGAACGTTAGGTTCAATCGAGTGTTAGCATGATTTTCTTGAACCTAATTGAATCTCATTCAGATCAATTGAACTAGATCAGTTCAATTGATGATCACCAGATTCAAACCCTTGTTTGTGTGATTCAGTTAGGTTCAGTTCTGTATGATAATGGAATATGTCATGATCTCTATCATCGACATCATCGAAACTTCTTTCGATGGATCAGAACTCTTCTGATTCGAACAGCTAGAATGATCGATCATCTAAATCATTCAATTGCTCCCAAAATCTACCAGTGACACCTAGCAGTATATGGTGGCAACCCATCAGAGCTGAATGCGAACCTCTTGGTGCAGCTACCTGTGTGATTCAGTTCTTCTATCTTGAGCTTCGATCAGATTAGGGTTTAGGTAAACTCGTTAAACCCTAGTTTCTGTCATATGATGTAATCATTCGATTCGAGTCCAATATGAAAATCTAAATAGAAACTCTTTCTATTATTTCACTCTGCCATGGCCATGGGCTTCTAGACTTGATTCTCATGATTATCATAGGGCTGCTCCTCTACCACCGAGGTAGATAGATTCCATCTTGATGCCATCCAGTTCCTACAATGAACATGCTATAGCCAACATACACCTCAGGATTCTATATGACTAGGAGATCGAGTAATGGTGTAGTCAAACTATAACATCCTCAAGGTGAACTGTCGATGCACCTTAGATCAAAGAATTAGACACACTACTGCAGCATCGAGTCAGTCAATGACAAAAAGATAGACTCCCTAATGACTACTCGAGGTGGTCACGCTCAGTGCCCTCGTTCTCTAATGAGTACCTATACTCTCGCTCCGGTGTCTCCACACCGTAGACTCAAGACTCATTTATTAAAGAGAAGCGATTGTACACCAACCTTTCGGATCAATCACCATTCTTGTAATGATCCTATGGTCAGGAGCAATTTATGAGTTAATAATGATTATTCATGTCTTAAATTTTCAGCTCTTGAAAATATGAATTATCATTGCTATTAACTCAAAGGATGTATCACAGACACTAAATATACATATGTGATAGAAAATAATCCATTTATTGATTTTAGTCAAAATTATAATTTTGCCCCTAGAAGTGTATTACAAGTGTCAGCCAATTCTGGCTTCTAGGGCATATATATCTAATAGAGTCATCGTCGGGGGCTACCGCATGGCCTATACAATCTTGGTGAGGCCTTGAATCCGCTGCATCAGTAGGTTAAACTACTCTAGATCCACTATGACTGTAGGTGGGGCTTGAGTTATCAGAGCTGGAGTGGAAACTGATGTATCTGGATGGGATCTAGCTACAGAGGCCGTTGATCGTCGGGTCGAAGCTTTCATGGGAAGTATTTTTTTCTAAGAAGAACTCTAGATCGCTGCTGAGCACTCCTTTAAGATTAAGAAAATCTCAAGAATAGAGGGCCCTCCTTCTAGCACTAATTCTGTTAGTGTAGAATTTGGTTGATGTCGGATCGAGCTAGAGTCGAGAAAGATGAGATCGCCGTCGGTAACCTGCAAAATAAAGTTTCATCCGAAGTTGATGTTGGTACCACCGATAGAACCCTCCGACGGTCAAGTTAGCTCTGGCCAATAGAAATGAAGTGCTCAGTGTGGAGTTCGGTAGAGTTTCGAAAAGAAGAAGAAAGCTTAGAGAAAATGTATCTGGAGGGTTCCTTTTTATAGGTGGAGCTTGTTATAACTGTCTTGATTAATGACTATCGTAATCATCCTCATAAATGTCGATCGTGATTAACTTGATAAATGCTGATCGTGTTGTCTTGATAAATGACAATCATAATTATCGTGATAATTATAATCGTTCAGTAGTAGGATCGTTTGTAGAAAAAAGTCTGATTGGAGGAGTCTGGAAGAAGTTCGACTTTCGTTGAAGTTCGACTGCTGGAGGAGTCCGAAAGAAGTTCGGCTTCCATAGAAGCTTGATTACTGTAGGGGTCTAGAAGGAGTTCGACTCCTGTAGAATCCCGATTGGAGGAGTCTGGAAGGAGTTCGGCTCCCATAGAAGTCCGACTGGAGTCTGAAAGGGGTTCGACTCCCGTAGAAGCCTGACTGAAGGAGTCTGAAAGGGGTTCAACTTTCGTAGAAGTTCAACATCCGAAGCTAGCATTCATAAGAACACAGACCCTACCAATGGGTATAAAGTTGGCACATGAAACAAGAATTTATCGATTAAGAATATTAGCCCTGTCATGGGTATAAAGTGATCATAGCATGAATATCTATGAGCAATATTTTGAAACATGACATGAATACTTGATAAGAATGATTTATGAATGATGTTTATGAAATTTCATGATTTATACATGCATGATTGATTTATAACTTATTTTATATTATGCTCTATAAAATATTTTAATTGCAATATTTGCTATTTTCTAAATATTATATTATCATGAAAGAATTTATGCCTGATCCGATAAGAAAGCGTAGGTTTTACCTACTGAGCTAGCGTAGCTCACATCCTTTTTTTTTTTTTCCAGAGAATTAAGGATAGGATCGATGAAGGATCTAGACTTGGGACTCTACATAGCAAGCTTAAAAATTTTGTAATTGAATTTAGTCTGACCATGAACTTATAGTTATTTATTTATGATTTTAAGATATGGATTTGATTTTGATTATGTATTTAGATACTCTGAACTAATTTTGATTTGATTATTTGATGAGAATTAAGGATAGGATCGATGAAGGATCTAGACTTGGGACTCTACATAGCAAGCTTAAAAATTTTGTAATTGAATTTAGTCTGACCATGAACTTATAGTTGTTTATTTATGATTTTAAGATATGGATTTGATTTTGATTATGTATTTAGATACTCTGAACTAATTTTGATTTGATTATTTGATGAATAATAAAATTAAATCTTTTTTTATATTTTAATTATGATGGATTTTTAACTGATTATGTTCGATAGGCTTTGTGTTATCGAGGACCGTATCCCTTGGTAGCATGGCCATATTATGTTTCGGATTTGGAGCGTGATATTTTATGGTATCAATCGAAGATCCACATGTTGTGCGAGATGGATAATTACGACTATGATTATTAATTTTTTTAATGATAAATATTTATAATAAATATTCTTTAGCTTTTTTAAAATATTTTTTATTATTTTATAAAATAATACGTTCTCCGTGCTCGTTGGTGTCGTCGCACCATGGCTTTCCTTCTCTCTCGACAAACATCGATCCAAATCGCACCCACGCTTTTTCTTATTCTCATACCTTCTCCGTGCCAGCTGGTGTCGTCCTGTCCCTCTTGCTGTCCCACCATCACTCTCCTTCTTTCTCGATAAATGTCAATTTCGATCGCACCCCCCAGCACCCCAGCCAGTATCGCCACCCCCGATGCCACCACTACCCCTCCTTTCTCCTTCTTTGCCTTCTACCCGACCATCTTCCTACCACCGTCAACATCTTCCATCCCGACCATCTTTCCTTCGTCCGGCCCCCTAAGGAAAGGACGGGGTTTCCCATCCCGGCCATCCTTCTTCCCCCAGCCCCCCGAGGAAGGGATGGGGTTTCAAGGAGTATTGTTAATAATATTTTCTTACCGTCTTGTTGGAAATGTGTTCCAAAATTAATTATCAGCCTGTTGATGGTTGAGCAATACTTTTATAATTGTATATGAATTATGAATTAATAAAAATTATTTTGATATTTTTCAACATAATTTTTTTATCTTCTAATAAACTTCTGTGTTGTGATAAAGTTCTTAGGACTATCTAGATTCGACAAAGAAAGATTTATCGTTTAGTTCTTAAAATAGTTCACAACTAAATGTTACGTTGTTACTTAGGATGACAACATTTATCGAGTATAGGTGGTTGTATGGCATATAGGTTGGTTGTCTTTGTAACAAAGAGTGTTGAGATATCAGCATGGCATGCAAATGAGATGTATGGATACATTTGCATCGAATGTGATCAACTTTGGAGCTTTTCTTCTATCAAGATTAGCTTCGACGGAACATGGGTATAAGTATCCCTCTGATCTGAGATCACCACGATGACTTTCAAGCAACTCATTGTGCTTTGGTGTTGGACTACTTAAATTTCTAATTCAATGATGGAAGATTTTTGAGCACAGTTAAGTACTTGAGGAGTCGGTGCGTGTATCAAGATGGGATTGACTATTCCTGATTTTAGGAGCTGTGTTCAATTATATTTTAATTTAGTAAATTTTGGTCAGGTTAGTCTTAGTGAGGAGTCATGGGACTGATTACTTTAAGATATGACATGAATATATTTTCAAGGATTAACAGTCTAATCCTGAGTCATTTATTACACAAAGATCATAGGGATGAATTATATGGTAACCATATTAGTGTAGGTTCTGAATATTATGATTGCAACGATTCGATCTATCCGGACGTCGGGTATTATTGCTAGATGGTCACATTGATTAGTACAGGAAGTGATTTCTGTGTTACCGACTTAGGTTCGAACCTACATAGTAACATATACTAGAGATTCCTACATGATCTGTTGGCTGATGAAGAGTCCTACTGGACTAGAACTCTTCAACCAAGAGTCCTACTAGATTGGAACTCTAAGTTCTACCTATTTGGAACTCTATGATCGAGATTTTGGACTCTGTGATCATGAGTTCCACTCATTTTGAGCACCGGGGTCAAGAGTTCCACTGATTTGGAACTCTTCAATCAGGATTTCATATCGATGGACTCTGTTGTCAAGATATCCATTAGATTTAGACTCTATATTCATGAGAGGTCTAGTTAGTGATTTGATCACTAATTAACTCAATTTGATTGAGTAATTATTTTTAGCTCAAGTCCAATGGAATTAGATTCAGTTGGATTTGATCCGATTAAGTTATGAGATAACCTAATCACTGAGGAGGTTTGATCTCTGATTTGATCATGGATTGGGCTTGATCAATTTTTGATTTTATTAGGATTTAATTAAGCCTAATTAAGCCAAATTATGTTGGATTTAATTTAGTCTAATTAGGCCTAACCAATTTTGATTGGAATGAGATCAATTGGATAAGGTTTAAATTCAAACTAGTTTGACTGGTCTTCCTTTCCTACGCCACCTCATATCTCTGTGCCAACTTTTTCCTACCAAGAATTTTTTTTCTCTTATCATTCCTCCATGATAAGAAGAGTCCATGCCTGGTTTCTCCATGCCCCACATGGATAAGGATAAGTGGTTAGTATTTCAAGTTTGAATAGGATTCAAATTTAAATGAAACCAAGCCATTCTTATATATCCATGCACCACCTCACCTTTGTGCGCCCATTTTAATCTCAACGAGAATGAGATTCTTGTAAGGGAATTCATGCACAAAGAGGGTGTGCTTCTAGCTTTCTCACACCCCAGGTGGATAAGAGGGGGTTGGTTACCATTTGAATTCAAAATGAGTTTGAATTCAAATGGACAACCAACCATTCTTATTCCCTCTATACGTTGAAGACTCAGTTTTGCATTAAAATAAATTGAGTCTTCCTTGGGGCATGCAAAAAATCATCTGGAGGAAAAACCTAGTTTCGTGAGCCCCCTTGTGCAAAAGAAAAATATAAAAAATATTTCTAGAAAGAGAGAAACCAATAGTGAGGCGCATGATTTTTTCATTGAGTGCAGCCCTAGGTATTTGACCTAAGGTTCGAGAAGAGATTACATGAGCTATGGGCATCCAAAGCCCACAAAACTTTAGAGGAACTTTCTCTACCTCTCTACCGCCTCTACCAGTGACTCGAAGCATCCATGAAGCCCGTAGATGAAGATCAAAGTCGTTTGATCAAAATAGCTTCTGAAAGACTCCGATGTCGAGCTAGCACTCGTGGGGAGCCGATCAGAATCAGAAACCTCATGTGGACGATCCATGGAGGCTAGACATTTATGTGGCTGCATCGTAACCAGTGGACCTTCTTGACGATGATCAAATCATAGCGATCAACTATCCATGAAAAGATATTATGTTTCGAATATATAGATATAGTAAATAGTTTGCTGCATAGTTTTATTTTTTAGATCTATATGAATGCATGCATATTATATTTAGATTCTTAATGTAGAATTTAATATTTTGATATGATAAAAAATAATTAATTAAATTAATTATTTTTTACTATATTTTTATTATTTTTGAAAATTTTTTTGAAAGTAGCACTACGACCCTACACTGTATCCTTTCAAATGGTATTAGAGCCAGGTTCGTTGAACATGATATGCTTACATGTTTAGATTGATAATTTAGATTTGATCTAAATATTAATCTAATAATTTAATTAATTAAATTTAAAAATTAAAATCAAGATCACACGGACTGCAGGTTGTTCTGCTGTAGAGATTTTACCCACTAGAGTGCAAAGATTGTCATTGTACGTGCTTGATCTTGTAGTTGATTATAAAATTTTTAAATTAGATCTAATTTTTATGATATGATAAATTAGATTTTAATCTAATTTTTGATCATGAATGCATATGTAGATGGGATCTAAAGTTTGATTCATGATTTAGTATTATGTAATGTATATAGTTTCAGATTAAATCCTACAACTAGTATTATTTATGAATTGAGCCGATTCAATTTTAAAGTGAGTCGACTCAATTGGTGAACAATGCAAGATTGTAAAGAATCTTTCAAAATTTAAAAAATATTTTTAAAATATCGAACCCTAACCCTCAGTCCATAAATTTAATTAAAATTAAGGAAAATAATTTAGTATCTAGAATTGTGAATTAAGATCCTAAGTCATTAATCATAAACTTATAAATTATTGGGTTAGATGAATTAGGTCCATAAATTGGATTAGATCTAAGGTTAGTTAAAAAATAGACTAATTAAGAGTAGTTGATCAAATTTAATTAAATATTAATTTAGATTAGGTCAAGGACTCTATAGACTCAATTATAATAGTTGTAGTTGGTCAAGTCCATGCCTTTAACGAGGATTAAATAGACTTGATTCATGGCTATGCCGTAGAATCCAAAATTACTAGGTTGATCAAATTGAAACTAATAAATCAGATGGCGTCTAAGATAAGTTTGGCACTTTGATCGATGATTTTTAATTAGAAGCTACTCGCATTGATTCGATCTTTAACGAGTTAATGGCATATCTCTTCTACTGATCTCACTTACCTGACCATCCTGATAAATTAGATTTGATTAGATCACTTAGTGATTTGGGCTCATCCATGTTAATTAGGTAAATCAGTATGACTGATTTAGGTGCTTTTAATGCCAGTCTAGATTAGATTTTTTTATCTGATTTTATGTAGTCAGTGGAAGGATCGAAATTGGCTCGCTGAATTTTTTTTTCTTCTTAAAATATGTTAATTAAATTTTTTAAAATTATTAGATTCTTAAAAATAAAATAGTTATATAGATAATTAAATCATAGCCTCCTATTAAGTTGAGTGATAATGGATTCATTGGTATAATGATCATTGAAGGCCCAAAGGCCTGATGATTATTGACTAATAAAATTATCATTCATAAAATAATGATTTGGTTAAGTCTTTCTAATGGTGGTTAGGTTAGCCGACCAAAGTTGGACCTGATAATTTATTGGTTAGATAAGACCAAATATGGTCATGTTAATGGTTGGACCTAATCGGACCTTTTCAGTGGAGGCTAAAGCCTACTGATTAGATCTTCGAGGCAAAATCAATATTACTAGAAGTTGTTTAAAAAAATAATTGATTTTGGATCTATCCATAGATGCACATAGATTGACCAATCAAAATTAGGCTTGTGTGTAGTCTATGTGGATTCTAGTACCTACTAAAGAATTAAAGTAATTTCTTAAATTAGAGAAAGAGGCTATCAATTCATATAAAATAGTGGAAGGATCTTTAGACTAAAGTTCAAGTCTTTAGGATAATTGATTCATATACTAATTAGATTTTATTTTTTTTTTTATGCAGAAATGGCCACTAACCTATCGCTCTGATCATTGTTAGACAATGATAAATTAATGAGATCCAATTTTGATAGCTGGTATCGTAAGTTGAAAATCATCCTGAAGTATGAGCGAATCCTTTATATAGTAACGGATCCAGCACCTGAGGAGCCAGCTTTGAATGCTATAGAAGCGGTATGAGATACTTACTAGAAGTGGCTCAACGATCACACCATCGTTCGGTACATAATGCTGGCGGCAATGAATGACGAGTTTAGCTGTAGGTTTGAAGATGCCCAGCTATAGGAGATGCTTCAAATGTTGAATGATTTCTTTGACACGTCTGACGATATTGAAAGACACAAAATAAGTTATACCATTTTCAACGCTTGGATGAGAGATGGGGCGTCAGTCACCAATCATGTACCATATATGATCGAGATGATTGAGTGCCTTAGCAAGCTGGACTTTCCCCTGCACGAGCAACTCGGTAAGGATGCGATCCTTAATTCCTTGCCCAAGTCTTTCCTCCCTTTTCTGACTCATTTCAGAATGATAAAACCTATAGTCAACTATCACGACTTGTTAGGATTGCTGTAGAACTTCGAGAAGGATCACCAACTCCATATGAGATGGTGAATATAGTGGGAGGATCTTCTTCTGATCATCGATCTTTTAAGAAAGGTAAGAAGAATAAGAAGAAGAATAAGAAGGTGCAGTCAAATATCGAGATGAATGCACAGGGTTAGACCAAGAAGCATAAGCCTAACCAGAGCCAGGCGAAGTGCTTCTTCTGTAAGAAGTAAGGGCATTGGAAGAGAAACTGTCCTCTGTACATTGCCTCCTTGGACCCGAACAGACCAAGAAAGAAAAAGTGTTTGCTAGACAAGGTAATTATATGATAACATCTTGTAATTTTTTTTATTTGATTCTACTGCCTGGATATTATATACTGGAAGCTTTTATTATATTTGTAATTCTATGCAGGGCTTAAAGGTCAGTAGGAGATTTGATTAAGATGAGAGGTTCCTAAATGTTAGAGATGGGAGATAAGTTTTAATTATAGCTTTAGAAATCATGAATCTTGTAATCAACTCAAATAAAGTTATTCTTAATGAATGTCATTTTTATCCAATTTTTTTATTGAATGTTATTTCTGTAGGACTTTTGGCCATGAATGGTTATGATATATCAATAAAATTTTTTTTTTGTAATGTCATTTTGAATGGTGTTATAATTTTTATTGGACGATTGAATAACGATATTTATTTATTAACTATGCCTGTTAACATGGTTCAATCCTTCGATAAATATCCTAAAATTAGTGATGTATCCAAAGTCTACCTTTGGCATTGTAGGCTGTCATATTAAAAAAAATAGAATAAATAGATTAGCTCAAAAAAGAATTCTTAAGGTTAGTGATTCTGAATTACTTCCAACCTGTGAGTTCTATCTTCTTGGTAAGATGACCAAATCACCTTTTACTGAAAAAGGTGAATGAGCCACTGGATTCCTGAGTCTAGTACCTTCAGATGTATGTGGACCCATGAGCTCAAGTGTCAGAGGTGGATACTTCTGCTTCATAATCTTCATAGATGATCTATCAAAGTATGGATACATCTATTTAATGAAACATAAGTCAGAGTCATTTAAAATATTCAAACTATTTTAAAATAAGGTAGAGAAGCAAACTAGAAAGGGTATTAAAATTTTTTGGTCTGACCGAGGGGATGAGTACCTTTTCAATGAGTTTCTGACATATCTAGGAGAGAATGAGATTTTCTCCTAATGGACCCCTCCTGGAATACCACAACATAATGGTGTGTCTGAAAGAAAAAATCAGACCATGTTGGACATGGTTCGATCCATGATGGGATTTGTTGGTTTGTCAATCTTCTTATGGGGATATGCATTTAAGTCAGCTTGTTACATTCTAAATAGGGTTTCGAGTAAGTTTGTTAATAAAATACCATATAAGATATGGACAGGGCATACACCAGTGCTTTCACATCTTAGGATTTGGGGTTATTCGATTTATGTCAAATATTTAATGATGGATAAGCTTGGACCTAGGTCAGATAAGTGTAGTTTTATAGGTTACCCAAAAGAAACTAAAGGATATTACTTCTATCTTATTGATGAGCAAAAAGTGTTTGTCAGCCTTAAGACAGTCTTTTTAGAAAAGTTTCTTGGTGAAGAAACTAATGCCTCTAAGGTCAAACTTGATGAAGTTCGATAGATGGAAGAATGGATACAAGTTGTTGAACTTGAGCTGGATCTGATTAGATCAGACTCAGAGTCCATTGTAGATGCACCCTTAAGATGATCTGATAGAGCATCACGTCAATCGGATAGATACTATGATTTTTAAATTTAGAATAGAGATTCCATCGAACTCGATGAGAATGATGAGGACCCGATTACCTACATGAATGCAATGTAGAGATCAGACTCTAAGAAATGGCTTGATGCCATAAAATTTGAAATGGAGTCCATGAAGACTAATGATGTATGGATATTAGTTGATCCTTCCGAAGGGGTTAAACCTATAGGATGTAAGTGGATCTTCAAAAAAAAAAGAGACACAGATGGAAAGATAGAGACTTATAAAGCCTGTCTGATTGTCAAATGGTATCGTCAATGTTATGATATTGACTATGATGAGACGTTCTCTTCTATGGCAATGCTCAAATTCATTCAAATTATGCTTGCCATAGCTGCTCATTTGGACTATGAAATCTGACAAATGGATGTGAAGACAGCTTTTCTGAACGAAGAGCTGGATGAAGAGGTATATATGATACAGCATGAAGGATTTACGTCCATAGATGAGTCTAAGATGTGTAGGCTTCAGAGGTCCATTTATGGATTGAAGCAAGCATCTAGGAGCTAGAATATATGATTTGATAAAATAATCAAAACGTATGACTTCGTTAAGAATGAAGAAGAGTCCTGCATATATAAGTGGGCTAATGGTCCAGCAATTATATTTCTAGTATTTTATGTAGATGACATTCTCTTAATCGAAAATGATGTCATTGTATTACAAGAAATAAAAATCTGGCTGTCATCATAATTTTTCATAAAAGATCTAAGAGAAGCTTCCTACATCCTAGGGATAAAGATTTATAGAGATAGATCTAAAAAGTTACTTAAATTATCCTAATCTACGTACATTGATACTGTGCTGAAACGGTTCAGAATGAAAAATTTCAAAAAAGATAATCTTTTGATAGGCCATGAAATTTCTCTTTCAAAAAGGGATTATTCGATAACACCTCTAGAAAGAGAGCGTATAAGTAGAATACCATATGCTTCGGCAGTAGGTTCTAACATGTATGCCATGACATGTATACGATCTGATGTGGTATACTCACTAGGGATAGTGAGTAGATACCAATCTGATTCAGGAAAGAACCATTGAAAGATTGTTAAAACCATCCTGAAGTATTTAAAAAATACTAAGGACCATTGGCTTGTATATGGTGAATCAAACTTGAAACTTGTAGGATTCATGGACTCTAGTTTCTAGTCTGATCATGATGATAGCAAGAGTGTATCGAAAAATATATTCATCCTTAATGATGAAACTATCTGCTGAAAGAGTTTCAAGCAGCATACTGTGGTCGATTCAGTTTGTGAGGCAGAGTATGTCGCTGCATCAGATGCTGCCAAAGAAGCAGTTGGCTGAAAAAATTCATCACCGAGCTTGGAGTATCATCCTCTTGATGGTCTAGTTCTACTCTATTATGACAGCTTTGGAGTCATTGCTCAGACGAAGGAAGCAAAGGTACGTCAGCGGACGAAGCATATTCTGCACTACTATCACTTTGTCTGAGAGATCGTGGATCGAGATGACGTCAACCTTCAGAAGATCGACGAAAAGAAAAATATGGCTGACCCATTCACTAAAGCTATTATGGTGAAGGAATTCAACAACTTCAAGTCGAAGATAGGTATTAGACACTGCACCTATTGGCTTTGATCCAAGTGGAAGATTATTGAAAATATATCCCAAAGTCAATCATCAGCTTGTTAACGGTTGAGCTATATTTTTATAATTATATATGAATTATGAATTAATAAAAATTATTTTGATATTTTTCATTATATTTTTTTTGTCTTCTAATGAACTCCTGTGTTGTGATGAAGTCCTTAGGACTATCTAGATTCGATGAAAAAGAATTTATCATTTAGTCCTTAAAATAGTTCACAACCAAATGATACGTTGTTACTATTAGATATATGTGCCCTAGAAGCCAAAATTGGTTGATACTTGTTATACACTTCTAAGAATAAAATTATAATTTTGACTATAAATAATAAAATAGATTATTTTCTATCATAATGTATATTTAGTGTTTGTGATACATCCCTTGAGTTAATAATAATGATAGTTCATATTTTCAAGAGTTGAAAATTTAAGATATGAATTTTCGTTATTAACTCATAAAATGCTTTCGACCGTAGGATCATCATAAGGATGGTGGTTGTATGAAAGGTTGATGTACAATCGCTTTTTTATAGTAGATGAGTCTTGAGTCTACGATGTAGAGACATCGAAGCGAGAGTATAAGTACTCATTAGAGAACGAGGGCATTGAGCGTGACCACCTCGAGCAGTCATTAGAAAGTCTATCTTTTCATCGATGACTAGTTCAAAGCGGCAGTTGTGTGTCTGATTCTTTGACTTGACGTGCATCGGTAGTTCACCTTGAGGATGTTATAGTTTGACTACACCATAACTCGATCTCCTAGCCATTTGGAATCCTGAGGTGTATGTTGGCTATAGCATGTTCATTGTAGGAATTAGATTACACCAATAGAGAATCTATCTACCTCAGTGGATGAGGAGTAGCCCTATGATGATCATGAGAATTAAGTCCATAAGTCCATGGCCATGGCAGAGTAAAATAATAGAAAGAATTTTTATTAAGATTTTCATATTGGACTTGAATCGAATGATTAATCATATGATGGATATTAGGGTTTGATGAGTTCACCTTAACCCTAATCTGATTGAGGCTCAAGATAGAGAAACTTAATCACACAGATAACTGCACCGAGAGGTTCGTTCTCAGTTCTGATAGGTTGCCACCATATACTGCTAGGTGTCACTGGTGGATTTTGGAAGTAATTAAAATGATTTGGATGATCGATCATACTAGTTATCTGAATCAAAAAAGTTCTGATCTATCGAAAGATGTTTCGATGATATCGATGATAGAGATCATGACATATCTCATTATCATATGAAACTGAATCTAACTGGATCACACAAATAAGGGTTTGGATTTGGATGTCATCAATTAGATTAATCCAGTTCAATTGATTTGAATAAGATTCAATTAGGTTCAAAAAAATCGTGCTAGCATATGATTGAGCCTAATATTTTCCTTCAATAATCATTAAAAAGTTATTTCGACTAAGCCAAATGTGTTTGGACTCACTCAGGTATCTTTACTTGGTCTAACTGAAGTTTGTCTAGGTCAAAAAAGGGTTGTCTTAATTTATGAGATAAATTTGAGACAACACCTGCCATTTTTCGTCACCTGCTAATTCTTGTCTTTTAACTTTGGTCAAATATTGATCTTTGATACTTAGACATCTGCCCATATGTCATGCACCCATAGGAGAGAAATTTGACCTTTGTCCACCTACTAAAAGGAGGAAAGAGAGAGGGTGCATGCTTAGGGAGGCATGCGTCCAAGGATGATGATGCCTGGAGTCCCATACAGATGAGACTCCAGGTTGCTTCATGGAATAAACTTAGGTGGCGCTTAAGACTCTACTTTGAGCAGTCTTGGTGCCACCCAAGAATATTTGAGAGGGGCTCTCATCTGATTAGATCAGATGATGTTATTCCACTAATTAGATTTAAATCTGATTGTCCGAAGAGACGTGATTGGCTGGGATGATGTGGCACTGCATGGTGCAGTAGGATCTATATAAACCCTATCTGCGCCTAGGTTTCAAGAGTTCTTCCTTTACCCCTGCCACATAGCCACTCTCCCTTCTTCTCCATGCCTACCTCTGATCTTCTCTCTCCTCTCCATGCCCAAGAGGCCTTGGGCTTCAGTTTGGTATGATCCAAGCAAGAGAAAGGCGACAAGAAAGGAAGAAGGTAGCACTGCTGCAAGAGACGACACGAGATCTTCAAAAATTATTTTGAAGACCTTCAAGATTAGATTCAGATTTGATCTTTGGAGGATAGATTGAGAAGGAGAAAATCTTCAGATCTTACCTGAGTAGATACTGATAGAGGTCAGGCGATTGCATGGTTGCATCCAGAACCTCAAGCAATCAGTAGGATCATCATAGGATAATAGGATTATCCAACAATAAGGTATAAATTAAATTAAATTAAATTTTATTTATCAGATCCATCTAATTAGATTTGAAAAGTATCATATCTGATTTAGATCTAAGAAAAATTTTTTTTGAAGTATTTTTCTTGATCAAATCAGATCTGAACGAACCTGATCCAGAAAATAAAATTTTTTCTTCAACTGGTATCAGAGCCAAATTCTCATAAATAATTTAGATCTAATTTTAATTTATTTTTAATCTAATAATTAGATAATTTTATATGTCACATGAGATGTGATTAGATCTAAAATTAAAAAAATTAAAAAGTTAAATAATATAGATCTAAGTTGTACGAGATGCATGACTAGTTGTAGAATAAAATTATTCTATGTATAGTCTTGCATGATCATAAATTAATTTAATTAGTTATAATTTTTAGATCTATTTATTTACTATATTTTAATATTATAAATATTATAATAAGATCTAAAAAATAAAAAATAAAATTATTTAATTTTTGTTCATATGAGATATGATGAATGCATGTTTAGACTAGTTGTAGAATAGTTCTACATAATTATCTAGAATAGATTTTAATTTGACATGATCAATTTAAATTTTATTTTTTATATGATTATGAGATAATTTAGATCTAAAAATATGCATGATATGATACATGAGATGTATGCAAAATATATTTATAGTTAGATTAATTTTTATATATGAGATATATGATGTAGATCTAACAAGTTTTGTAGTTTTTATATTTCTAATTAAGGCGTTCCCCTTGGCCGTTCGATCATAAGAATAAAGTAGGATTTAAATGCCCTCTTCTTCCATTCGATGGGGTGTTCTTATAATGTGTAAGGGTGCTGCGCGTTCGTCCTTAATCAGAAATCCAAAAACTTATTTTCTGCAAAATTCTAGATCCTGAAATCGTAGGATTTTATTTACATATTTTATTTATGAATTCTAAATTTAATTAAGAATTAAGATTATGAAATATGTTAGGTTTAAAATTAAAAATTTTAGATCTAAGATATATTCATAAAATTGGATTCGGACTTGGGTAGCTCAATTAGGTCTAAGCGATTGATCAAACCAAATCAAGAGTTGATTAGATGGGATCAAGAGTGCTTAAATTAATCAGTCTAATAGGATTAAGTCTAGATCAAGATCGAATCATATGAGTGATCGATCAAGCTAAGATCTAATTAGGCTTAGTAGTTAGAGTCTAGATTGTAAGCTAACCTGATTGATTCTTGCTCAACAATTTGGTATCTAAGGTAAGTCTGGAAGATACGATCGATTGATTTTTAATTGAAAGCTACTCGACTCGAATGCATTCTTATCGAGTTAATGGCATATCCCTTCCACCAGTCTTACTTACATGGCCATATTTATCGATCCAGTCCTGATCTAAGGTGGTTAATAATCCAAGCTAATCTATGTCACTAGATTAGTCATAATTATTATGGCTATTGTAAGTTAAGTTTAAAGAGATCTAAATCAAATCTTTCTAAGAAAAGATTAAGTCTATGGTCTTCCACCATTATAGATATGCGGATCCTTTTCGAAGTTAATTATTCTCGATTGGTTATAGTGGTTCAGTTGTACTGAAAAGATGCAATCATGTCTATTAGATATTGGATGCTACGGACTGGAGGATAGATTGAGCTCAATATTTTAGATACGATGAGAGACCCAATAAGAAATCCAATCTATGCAAATGGTGGGTCTAACTTAGCTAAGGAGTAAATCAATATTCCAGGCATGGTGAGATTCATGGATTAGAGACCAAGTTTGGGTACACCATGATTAGAGAATCATTGGATAAGAGTTGTTCACTCATTGGCTAATCCATCATCAATAACTATTAGGTGAGGTGATGAGTCAGTTGGTGGGACTGCACCATCCATTTAAAATCATTAATCTTGAAGATTTTTGCATCTCTACAAAGAGAGTATAGAAATCCAAAAAAATAGTGAGAGCTAATTTATTTAAAAATAAAATTTTTAAATAAATTGATTAAGTCTTAATTATAAAATCTAACTAAAAATTTCGACTCTCTATAGAAAAATATCTGCATCCAATCTACTAGCTCGTATCCTGGACACCCATAGACTGATCGGATCCAATTACAAGGATTGGCTTCGAAACTTTAAAATTATTTTGGATTCTGAGAAGTTAACTAATATATTGGATCAGGATCCTTCCATCTTACCAGCCCATTCGTCCACTGAATAGAAAGCGTCTCTCGATAAATGGATAGATGAAGATAATAAGGTTAGATACTACATCTTGGACTCAATGTTTGATGAGCTTCAACACCAACATGAAGATATCAAGACTGTCCGCCAAATATTGGCTCACATATAAGAGTTGTTTGGTGAACAGAGTCGCGCAGCCAAATATCAGATCACTAAATAACTTTTTAAGGCTAAGATGCATGATGGACAGTCAGTCCAAGATCATTATCTGATAATGATCAAGAATTTAGAAGAGCTTGAGAAGCTCGGAGTGAAGTTAGATCAAGATCTGCAGAATGACATAATTCTGCAATCCTTGACTGATGCATATGGGCAATTCATCATAAACTATTATATGCATAAACTTTAGAGTACTCTGGCCAAACTTATAAACATGCTGGTTACTGTTGAGCTTTCTATGAAAGGTTCTAAAGGCTCAGTGCTTGCTATGGAATGAACTTCTTTCAAGAGAGTCTTTTGGAAGGAAGAAGTCTGTGAAAAGGCAAAAGATGGAAGATGGAAAGAAGAAAAAGGCAGAGCTGAAGAAGAAGGCCGCCGACAAAGAAAAGTATTTTCATTATAACACAGACGGTCATTGAAAGTAGAATTGTCCTATTTACCTAGCCATCCTAAAGAATAAGAAGGATGCAGATCCTTCTGGAGGTATGCTCGTTATTGAATCTAACCTTACGGTTTCTTCTACATCCAGTTGAGTGCTTGACTCTGATTCTAGTGCTCATTTATGCATTTTCATGCAGGATCTTGAGGATAGCAAGAGGTTAAGGAATGGTAAGATGATCCTACATGTCGAAAATGGAGCAATAATTATTGCTATGGTCGTGAAAATCTACCCTCTTCGACTACCATCTACCTTAGATTTAGTACTTAGGGATTGTTACTATGTACCTGCTGCAAGTAGGAATTTGATTTTTGTTTTATGTTTAGCACAAGAAGGCTATGTAATTAGTTTTCTTAAGGATCATTATAATATTCTTTATGAAAGAAATAAAATTGCAAGTGGTTTCCTCATTCATGGTCTCTATCAGTTACATATTGATGTATCTATTTTTAATATTAAGCAAAATGTGAATGCCATAAGAACAAAATGACCTAGAGATAGTCCAAACAATAGGTATCTATAGCACCTTAGACTAGGTCATATAGCAGAAGATAGAATTAACAAATTGAAGAAAATTGGGCTATTAAGTTCGTTGACTTTTGAGTCATATCTAATTTGTGAATCTTATCTTCATGGCAAAATGGCTAAGCTCTCTTTAATAGGATATGGGGAAAGGGCCACGGATTTACTTATCTTAGTACATACTGAGATGTGCGGCCCATTTGATGTTCTGCTAGAGACAACTTTGTCTACTTCATAATCTTTATCGATGATTTATCTCGGTATGGGTACGTGTATCTTATGAAATACAAGTCTGAAGTTTTTGAAAAGTTTAAGAAATTCAGACATGAAGTCGAAAAGCAAACTGAAAAATTCATTAAGGTTCTTCGATCAGATCGAAGAGGTGAATATCTTAGTCAAAAAAATTTTGACTATCTCAAGAAAAGTGGCATAGTCTCTCAATGGACTCCACCTCTTAACTCAATATAATTTTAGAATGGAGGAACCGGATCCTATTAAATATGGTTCGATCCATGATGAGCTTCACAAACCTTCCTAATTTTTTTTGGAGACATAGTCTGTTAACTGCAATATACTTACTAAATAGTATTTCTTCTAAAATCATTTTTACCACACCGTATGAGATATGGCATGGTAAGAAATCAAGTCTGAGTCATCTCAAAAATTGGGGTTGTCTGGCTCATGTTAAAAGATAACAAGCGGACAAGTTAGACTTCAGATCCTTTAGAGCTTGATTCATAGGATATCCTAAAGAATCATTAGGATATTATTTCTACTTTTCAGAAGATCATAATGTGATTATGAGTCAATATGCCATCTTTCTTAAAAAATAGTTTATTCAAGATGGCGGCATTAAAAAGTAGATCAAGCTCGAGGAGAAAGTCTCATAAGAGCAATGAGCTAAGGACCAAATGGAATAAATCAGATTGAGCCAATACAATCACTACCTCCTCCATCTCGTAGATCGAAAAAAAAATTTATCCTCTTGAGAGGTACTTAGGTACTATTTTAGAGAAAATAGAAAAAATATTCCTCATAGATAATGGAGTTCATAATGATGATTCTAAAATCTATAATGAGACGATATCAGATATCGACTCTGAGAAATGGTTAGAGGCAATGAAGTCAGAAATTGACTCAATATACTCAAACCAAGTCTGGACCTTGATAGATCCATCAGAAGGTATAATACCTATTGGGTGTAAATGGATCTACAAGAGAAAGATTGGTGCAGATGAAAATGTGAAGACATTCATAGCTAGATTAGTGGCAAAAGGATATAGTCAATACGAAGGCATTGACTGTCAGGATACCTTTTCGTCAGAGCTATGCTACAATCCATCCAGACATTGCTTGCTATTGGAGTCTATTTTGATTATGAAATATGATAAATGGATGAAAAATTAATGTTCTTAAATGGATACCTTGTGGAAGATATTTATATGGAACAGCCACTCGATTTCACATCCAGTGATGCTGATTACAAAGTATGCAAGCTGCAAAGGTCCATATATGGACTTAAGTAAGCATCTCGGAGCTGGAATACTCGTTTTAATGATGTGATCAAATTATTTGATTTCATCAAGAATGAGGAGGAACCATGTATCTTCAAAAAGGTTAGTAGGAGCGCTATTATCTTTCTCGTATTGTACGTAGATGATATCCTTCTTATTGGGAATGATATTCCTATATTGACCATAGTTAAAATATGGTTATCCAAAGAATTTTCCATGAAAGACCTAGGAGAAGCATCCTTTATTCTAAAAATCAAGGTTTATAGAGATAGACCGAATAGGATGCTAGGACTTTCATCGAAGATGTATATAGAGGAAGTGCTAAAGAGATTTAGCATGAAAAACTCCAAGAGGGGTTTGGTACCCTTCAGACATGACATTCATCTCTCCAAGAAGATGTGTCCTAGCACTCCTGAGGAAATAGAATACATGAGCAAGATCTCTTATACTTCAGCAATAGGGAGCCTCATGTATACCATGTTATGTACACGATCTGATATAGCTCATGCTGTAAGTGTCACGAGCAGATATCAGTCGAATCCAGATGAAGAATACTAGACTTCTGTGAAATATATCCTGAAATACTTAAGAAAAACTAAGGATATGTTGTTGGTTTTTGATAATAGAGAACTCTAAGTCTAGGAGTATACAGACTCAAATTTTATGTTCGATGTAGATGATTGAATTTTATGTTGTTGGTTTTTGATAATAGAGAACTCTAAGTCTAGGAGTATACAGACTCAAATTTTATGTTGTTGGTTTTTGGTAATAGAGAACTCTAAGTCTAGGAGTATACAGACTCAAATTTTATGTTCGATGTAGATGTAGACATCTGGAAGTCTGTTTGTGTATAATGATGGTGCTGTCAGTTGGAAGAGTTTCAAGCAGACAGTGATCGTAGATTCCACCATGAAAGTAGAATATATCGCTGCATCAGAAGCTGCGAAGGAGACATTTGGTATAAGAAGTTTACCGCAGAGATCAAAATGATGCCATCAGATGCCATTCCTCTATACTACGACAACAATGATGCCATAGTTCTTGCTAAGGAGCCGAGGTCTCATCAAAAATTTAAGCACATCGAGCGGCGATACCACCTCATCCATGATTATCTCGAGAAAAATTACATCGAGGTCAAGAGAGTTGACTCCATAGATAATGTGGTGGATCCACTCACAAAGCCATTGGATCAGTAGAAAATTGAAGCCCACCTTGAAAAGATAGAACTTAGAATTATAGCGAATTGACTTTAGGTCAAGTGAAAGTTTGTTAGATATATATGTCCTAGAAGTCAGAATTGACTGACACTTGTTATACACTTCTAAGAGCAAAATTATAATTTTGACTATAAATAATAAAATAGATTATTTTCTATCATAATGTATATTTAATGTCTATGATACATCCCTTGAGTTAATGGTAATGATAGTTCATATTTTCAAGAATTGAAAATTTAAGACATGAATTTTCGTTATTAACTCATAAAATGCTTCCGACCGTAGGATCATCACAAGGATGGTGGTTAATCCAGAAGGTTGGTATACAATTACTTCTTTATAGTAAATGAGTCTTGAGTCTACGGTGCAGAGATACTGGAGCGAGAGTACAGATACTCGTTAGAAAATGAGGGTACTGAGCATGACCATCTCAAGCAGTCATTAGGAAGTCTAACTTCTCATCGATGACTGACTCGAAGCTGTAGTTGTGTGTCTGAATTTTTGACCTGAGGTGCATCGACAGTTTACCTTAAGGGTGTTATAGTTTGACTACACCATAACTCGATCTTCTAGTTATTCGAAACCCTAAGGTGTATGTTGGCTATAGCATATTCATTGTAGGAATTGGATTGCATCAATAGAAAATCTATCTACCTCGGTGGATGAGGAGTAATTCTATGATGATCATGAGAATCAAGTCCATAAGCCCATAGCCATGGCAGAGTGAAATAATAGAAAGAGTTTCTATTAAGGTTTTCATATTGGACTTGAATCAAATGATTAATCATATAATGGATATTAGGATTTGACGAGTTCACCTTAACCCTAATCCGATCGGAGCTCAAGATAGAGAAACACACAGGTAACTGCACCGAGAGGTTCGTTCTCAGTTCTGATGGATTGCCACCATATACTACTAGGTGTCACTAGTAGATTTTGAAAGTAATTAGAATAATTTGGATGATCGATCATACTAGTTGTCTGAATCAAAAAAGTTCTAATCCATCGAAAGGTATTTTGATGATGTCGATGATAGAAATCATGGCATATCCTATTATCATACGGAACTGAACCTAACTGGATCACACAAATAAGGGTTTGGATCTGGATATCATCAATTGGATTAACCCAGTTTAATTGATTTGAAAAAGATTCAATTAGGTTCAAGAAAATCGTGCTAGCATACGATTAAAAAGTTGTCTCGACTGAGCTAAATGTGTTTGGGCTCACTTAGATACCTTTATTTGGTTTGACTAAAGTTTGTTCAGATTAGAAAAGGATTGTCTTAATTTATGAGATAAATTTGAGACAACACCTACTATTTTTCGGCAACTGCTAATTTTTGTCTTTTGATTTTGGTCAAACGTTGATCTTTAATATTTAGACATCTACTCATGTATCATACACCCATAGGAGAGAGATTTGACCTTTATCCACCTACTAAAAGAAGGATAGGAAGGGGGCGCATGCCTAAGGAGGCGTGCGCCCAAGGATGATGACGTCTAGAGTCCCATACAAATAGGACTCCAGGTTGCTTCATGGAATAAACTTAGGTGGCACCTAAGACTCTACTTTGAGCAGTCTTGGTGCCACCCAAGGATGTTTAAGAGGGGCTTTCATCTGATTAGATCCAATGATGTCATCTCATCAATCAGATTTAGATTTGATTGCATGAAGAAACATGATTGGCTAGGATGATGTGGCACTGCATGGCGCAGTAGGGTCTATATAAATCCTGTTTACGCCTAGGTTTCAAGAGTTCTTTCCTTACCCATGCCATATTGCCCCTCTCTCCTCTTCTCCATGACTACCTCTAATCTCTCTCCTCTCCATGCCCAAAAGATCTTGGGCTTCAATTTGGTGCGATCTAAGCAAGAGAAAGACGACAAGAAAGGAAGAAGGTAGCACTGCTGCAAGAGACGACGCAAGATCTTCAAAAATTATTTTGAAGACCTTCAAGATCAGATTCAGATTTGATCTTTGGAGGATGATTGAGAAGAAGGAGATCTCTAAATCTTATCCGAGTGGATATCGATAGAGGCCAGATGATTGCATGGCTGCATCTAGAACCTCAGACAATCAGCAGGATCATCATAGGATAATAGGATTACCCAACAACAAGGTATAAATTAAATCTAATTTAATTTATTTTTTTTATTTATCAGATCTATCTAATCAGATCTAAAAAATATCAGATCTGATTTAGATCTAAGAGAAAAAAAATTTTAAAATATTTTTTTTGGTCAAATCAGATCTGAATGAATCTGATCCGAGAAATAAAATTTTTTTTTCAGTTACTAAGGACGATAACGTTTATCGAGTATAGATTGTTGTATGCCATATTAGTTTGTTATCCTTATAATCAAGGAGTGTTGAGATACTGGTATGGCATGAAAGTGAGATGTATGGATACATCTGTACTGAACGTGATCAACTCTAGAGCTTTTCTCCTATCAAGATTAGCTTCGATGGAATATGGATATAAGTATCTCTTCGACCTGAGATCACCATGGTGACTTTCAAGCAACTCACTATGCTTTGGTGCCAGACTATCTAAATTTTTAATTCAATGATGGAAGATTTATGGGCATAGTCAAGTACTTGAGGAGTCGGTGCATGTATCAAGATAAAATTGATCACTCCTGATTTCAGGAGCTGTATTCAATTATGTTTCAATTTAGCAAAGTCTTGACTAGGATAGTCTTAGTAAGGAGTCATGGGACTAATTGCTTTAAGATATGATATGGATGTATTTTCTAGGATAGACAGTCTAACCCTGAGTCATCTATTACATAGAGGTCATAGGAATGAATTATACGGTAACCATATTTACATAGGTTCTGAATGTTATGATTGCGACTATTCGATCTATCCAGATGTCGGATACTATTACTAGATGGTTATATTGATTAGTACAAGAAGTGGTTCCTATACTACCGACTTAGGTTCGAACCTGTAGAGTTCATATACTACAGATTCCTACCTGATCTGATGGCTAGTGAAGAGTCTTACTGGACTAGGACTCTTTGACTAAAAATCCTACTGGGTTGGAACTCTGAGTCCTATCTATTTGAAACTCTACGATCGAAAGTTTGGACTCTGTGATCGTTAGTTTCACTTATTTTGGGCATCGAAGTCAAGAGTCCCATTGATTTGGGACTCTTCGATCAAGATTTCATATCGATGGACTCTGTTGCTCGGATACCCACTAGATTTGGATTCTATATTCATAAGAGATTTAGTTAGTGATTTGATCACTAATTAACTCAATTTGATTGAGTAATTATTTTTGATTCAAGTCCAATTGAATTGGATTCAATTGGATTTGACCCGATTAGGTTATGAGATGATCTAATCGTCGAGGAGGTTTGATCCCTAATTTGATCAAGGGTTGGGCTTGATCAATTCTTAATTTTATTTGAATTTAATTGAGCTTAATTAAATATAATTATATTGGATTTAATTTAGTCTAATTGGGCCCGACCAATTTTGATTGGAATAAGATCAATTGGACAAGGTTTAAATTCAAACCAGTTTGATTAGTCTTCCTTTCCTGCACCACCTCATATCTCTATGCCAACTTTTCTCTACCAAGAATTTTTTTTTCTCATATCATTCCTCCATGCTAAGAAGAGTCCACACCTGGTTTCTCCATGTCCCATATGGATAAGGATAAGTGGTTAGTGTTTCAAGTTTGAATAGGATTCAAATTTAAATGAAACCAAGCCATTCTTATCCATGCACCACCTCTCCTTTGTGTGCCCATTTTAATCTCAACGAGAATGAGATTCTTGTAAGGGAATTCATGCACAAAGAGGGCATGCTTTTGGCTTTCTCACACCCTAGGTGGATAAAAGGGGGTTGGTTACCATTTGAATTCAAAATGAGTTTGAATTCAAATGGACATCCAACCATTCTTATCCCATCTACACGTTGAAGACTCGATTTTGCATTAAAATAAATTAAGTCTTCCTTGGGGCATGCAAAAAATCACCTGGAGGAAAATGTCAGTTCCGTGAGCCCCCTTGTGTGAAAGAAAAATATAAAAATATTTCTAGAAAGAGAGAAACCAATAGTGAGGCACAGGGTTTTTTCATTAAGTGTAGCCCTAGGTATTTGACCTAGGGTTGGGAAGAGATTGCATGAGCTACGAGCATCCAAAGCCCACGAAACTTTAGAGAGAACCTCCTCTGCCTCTCTACTACATCTACTAGTGACTCAAAGCATCCGTGAAGATCATAGATGAAGATCGAAATCGTTTGATCAAAATAGCCCCTAAAAGACTCCGATGTTGAACTAGCACTCGCAGGGAGCCGATCAGGATCAGAAATCTTATGTGGATGATCCATGGGGACTAGACATTTATGTGGCTATGTTGTAACCAATGGACCTCCTTGATGATGATCAGATCACGACGATCAACTACCTACGAAAAGATATTGTGTTCCGAACATATAGATGTAGTAAATAGTTTACTGCATAGTTTTATTTTTCAGATCTATATGAATGTATGCATATTATGTTTAGATCCTTAGTGTAGAGTTTAATATTCTAATATGATTAAAAATAATTAATTAGATTAATTATTTTTTTACTATATTTTTATTATTTTTTAAAAAATTTTTGAAAGTAGCATTACAACCCTGCACTGCATCCTTTCACGCCTCACCACGGCTTCCATTCTCTCTTAGCAAATGTCGATCTCGATCACACTCCCACCTTCTCTCTTCTTCTCATACCTTCTCCATGCCCACCAGTGCCGCCCCACCCCCCATGTCGTTCCACCACCGTACCCATTCTCTCTCGACAAACGCCAATCCCAATAGCACCCCTCGACACCCTTATATATATATATACTGCTTGCCTCCTTCGCTGCTGACTACCTCCCTGCAAGAACATCGGCATCTTGCAGATTATGTTGTGCATCGTGCCGGTGACTAAAGAAGTAGATGAACATGGCGAGTGCCATCCAAAACTGGCGGTCATGTAGCATCACGTCCCTCTCGAGGATCCTCTTGATCAGGAATGACACTGAGATTAGGAGGGCGATGACCAAGAAGGCAATTTGTCAAGGGAAAATTATGGGAGGCAGAAGATGGGGTCGACGGGGATCTTGGTCTTGGCCTTGACGAACTTGGCCATGGATTTGGCAAGGAGAGAGAAGTTGGATTGGTCCATGGATTCGGAGATGTGAGGGGAGCGGTGGTGGGGGCCGACATAGCGGAGGTGGGGGAGGGCGATGATGTCGAAGAGGGAAAAGGAGTCCTGGGATTCTTGGAACTTGATGTCACAAAATAAGGAGAGTACGTCGATGGAGGAGAAAGACGGAGAGTATGCCGGTAGCTGTGGGTGGTGATGGGGCCATGCCCGCATCCTCCACCTCATCATCTCCTCCAACCATGACCTCTCCGCCCACCTCCTCCGTCGCTCCCCCCCTCCCCCCCTCCAATGTTTTTTCCTAAATTTTTTTGTGTATTTTACATGGGTGGGCAGCTTCAAGCGGCCGAAAACCTTTAACCTTTAAAACTACTATATGGGGACATGTGGCGTATTGAAAAGATTTTGGCTTGCTGAGTTGGTAACACCATAATACTCCTCCATAGAATATTATTTTATATATATAGATATATATGATAAAATCTTATGCTATTTATTAATGAATATATCAATATTGGCTTTATTGGATGAGACTGATATTGATGTTTGAGTAATACTTTATGCACCAAGTGTCACATAGCAAAATTAATATGGAGCACGCCATCTAATCACATTGGACAACGTAGCGCAAGTAATAATAGAACAATATTTAATACTGTCTAGTTTTTTTCATCAGACTTTTATTGACAAAAACTATCATTTTTCTCCATAGAATAATGAAAAAATAGTATTATGACTTTCTAATGCAATATAATGCAACAAAAAGTCATAATAACCAATAAGAAGTCATGTAAAGATACAGAGAGTCATATATATTATTTAGGATATCATATATATTAATATAAAGTAATATAAGATATCACAAAGTCATATATAATATTCAGAATGTCATATATATTCATAGAAAGTAATATATATATTCTTCAGAATGTCACATATATTTATAAGAAGTCATATAAGGTATTAAGAAGCCATATATATTATTTAGGATGTCATATAAAGACATAAGAAGTCATATATATTATTCAATATATAATATATATTCATAAAAAATCATATATATTGTTTAGTATGTCATATATATTTACAAAAAGTTATATAAAGCATTAAGAAGTCATATATATTATTCAAGATGTCATATATATGTATATAAAATCATATATATTATTCAGTATGTTATATATATTTATAGAAAGTCATATAAGATATAAAAAGCTATACATATTATTCAAGATGTCATATAAAGACACAGAAAATCATATATATTATTTAGGATATCATATATATTCATAGAAAGTTTTATATATTGTTCAGGATGTCATATATATTGATAGAAAGTCATATAAAATATTAGAAAGCCACATATATTATTCAAAATAATGTATGTGTATGTGTGTGTATAAAGTTGTTGGGGATAAATTTTGCTCCCGCCGAAGTCTAGTTCGATGTTCAGCCTAATGCAACCTATAGCCGCGGAAGAGCTTCAACGGACAGATCTTGGCCGAACTCCTACAGTCGGCCGAACTACTTAGCCGTCGAATTCCTTGGACTCTAAGCAGTCGGGCTTCGACCGAACTCCTAGCGATCGAGCTTCCTTCGAACCCGTTCAGCCGGTCGAACCGCTTAGCGGTCGAGCTCCTTGGACTCCAAGTGGTCGAGCTTTTACGGAATCCTCCGACGCCCGAACTCCTCAGCGGTCGCCCCCTCGGCCGAACTCCCCAAGCGGCCATCCTTTCAGCCGATCGAGCTTCTCCGAACTTCTCTACAGCCGAACTCCTCCCGAGCCTTCCCTTCAGCCGGACTCTCCTACGAGTCCGAACTCCTCTGGATGAATTATCGCCATTAGTCTGCGACGGGTGACGAGATCAGACGATATGGCTATGGCGATACCACTCTCTCCGTAACCAGCCCCATGCGGCCCATGACTTATCAGTATGGCTGCCACCAACCGCCTGACAATGCCTTCCTCTCCGTATCGAGCTCCTTACGGTCCACAACTTGCCAGTATGGCTGTCATCAATCGTCTGATGATGCCTTCCTCTCCGTACCGAACTCCATGCGGTGGTGTGGCCGTCGCCATCAACTAAGCTCCACCTATAAAGGATCCTCTAGATACGCTAACTCTAATCTCTCTGATCTCTAAGCTCTCATCTTCTTCTCTAAGCTCCGGAACTCATTCTCGAGCACTCAATTTCTGTTGGCCAGAGCTGACTTGATCGTCGGAAGGTCCTGCTGAAGCCACCCCCCACCAGCTCTGGATAGGATTTTGTTTTGCAGGTCCTCGGCGGCGACCTCATCGGCCTCAACCCCAGCGACCTCCGACGATGATCAATTTTTGCATCAACAGATTGGCACTAGAAGGAGGGCTGAACCTTCGAGATTTTCTTGTTCTTAAAGGAGTGCTCAACGATTTTTCTCTTCCCTCTCCAGAGATCCTTTTTCTCTTTCGAAGAGAGAATGCCTCCGAGGAGAGCTTCGACTCGGCGATCGACGTCCTGCGCGCCAGGTACATCTGCTCCTATTGCAGCCCCGACAACCCAAGCTCCACCCGAAGCCACCGTAGATGTAGAGCAGTTCAACCTATTGGTCGGGTTCGCGGCCCCGTCGAGATGATGCAGGCCGTGCGACAACCTCTGGCGAAGACTTTGTCAGCGAACCCGCCATGAGGATGTGAGGAACCGGCCTTAAGGAAGAGCATTTGGGCATACCAATCGTCCTTAGGAAGGAGAAACAGAGAGCAGAAGATCTCCCACAGAAGATTTCACCAGGAGGATGGAATGAAGTTCGATGGAAGAAAAGCCGAACTCCCCCCAAAAGCTCATCGTCGGAATGAAGTTCTGCTAAAGTGAGGTATGTCGTCAACGAAGCCTCCTACAAAGAATTCACCGGAGGCGGAGTGAGGTTCGGGCAAGCAAAGCCGAGCTCCCCATCGAAGCTCATCATCGAGGAAGGGGCATGAAGTCCTTCCGCAGAAACTTTTGCGGGAAAGCGGAGCGAAGTTCGGCACAAGAAGGCCGAACTTCACCTCGAAGCTCATTATCGGACTGAAGTTCGGCGCACGCAAGGCCGAACTCTCCCCTCAAACCTCATCATCAGAACGAAGTTCGACGCAAGTGGGGCCGAACTTCCACTCGAGTACGTCACTAAGGAAGCCCCCTACAAAGATTTCACACGAGGTGAGACGAAGTTCGGCTGAGCTCACAACCGTCTCAGGGCAAGCGAGGGCTCCCTCTCGAGTATGACTCCAAGGAAGCCCCAACGAAGTGGCATGAAGTTCTCCCGTAGGTTTTCCAAAGGTACGAAATGAAGTTCAGCCGCTTTCGCAGAGCCCCTCCGAAAGCAGGCGGGCCCGAAGTCCTCGAACTCGCCACCGAGGAAGCTCCAACAGGGGGGCGTGAAGAAGCCCTCCTCCTGAAAGGTTCCACGGCTGCGCCCCCCTCAACGCTCCTCGAACTCAAATTTTGACCAGCTACCAAGATCGAAAGGATGCCTCGCCAAGCGTGCACGATCGAAGCAAGTAATGCCCCTACCATCGCCACTAAGGAATACATTCAGCTCCAAGACGAGATTGAAGAGCTCGTCAAAAAGGATGGTGGGGTAAATTCCTCCGACGCCAGCTTGAAGCAGGATAAGATCGGCCAAAGACACTGCCAGAAGCAAGAAGATCGGCCACCTTACGGCATTATTAACATCACCTCCGGGCGGAGCTTGGTACATCGACGATTCATCGTCTCCCAGCGTAAAAGCCAAGAGAAGCATGCTCCAAATTAAGGAGGCCGGCATGAGATAGACAAGGTCGCCGCCGAAAAACTCGGAGGAACAACGCCCCCACAACCCTGAAATGGGGATATGCTGTCCGTAACTTTCCTTCGGTAAAATTTTTCCTTTCTAAATAATATTATTTCTGAATGCAAAAACTATGCGATGATAGGGAACAAGCAGTCAATAATTGCCGCATTAGGAACAGGAGGAGAACCTCATCCTAACGCGAGCAACAACCTCGGCTAGAGATAAGATCTCTCCCGAACGAAGGCCTCGTTCACAAAGGACAGATGGAGGGAGAGGCCCTGACAACGGCCCTTATGTGCCCCCACAGTCTGTTAGGAACAGGAGGAGAACCTCGTCCTAACGCGAGCATCAACCTCGACTAGAGATAAGATCTATTCCGAGCGACCGAGTCAACCTCGGCTAGAGATAAGATCTCTCCCGAGCGATCGTTGACAACCTCGACTAGAGATAAGATTTCTTTCGAGCGACCGAGTCAATCTGAAGGCCTCGTTCACAAAGAACGAGATGGGGGGAGAGGCCAGGGGCCCTTATGTGCCCCCACAGCCCGTTAGGAACAGGAGGAGAATCTCATCCTAATGCGAGCATCAACCTCGGCTAGAGATAAGATCTCTCCCGAGCGACCGAGTCAACCTCGGCTAGAGATAAGATCTCTTTCGAGCGATCGTTGACAACCTCGGTTGGAGATAAGATCTCTTCCGAGCGACTGTTGACAAATCGGCTAGAGATAAGATCTTTCCTGAGCGACCGAGTCAACCTCGATTAGGAACAGGAGGAAGACCTCGTCCTAATGCGAGCAGCAACCTCGGCTAGAGATAAGATCTCTTTCGAGCGATCGAGTCAACGTCGGCTAGAGATAAGATCTCTTTCGAGCGACCATTGACAACCTCGACTAGAAATAAGATCTCTCCTGAGCGATCGAGTCAACCTGAAGGCCTCGTTCACAAAGAATGAGATAGGGGGAGAGGCCAGCGTCCCTTATGTGCCCCCACAGTTCGTTAGGAACAGGAGGAGAACCTCATCCTAACGCGAGCATCAACCTCGGCTAGAGATAAGATCTCTTCCGGGCGACCGAGTCAACCTCGATTAGGAATAGGAGGAAGACCTCGTCCTAATGCGAGCAGCAACCTCGGCTAGAGATAAGATCTTTTCCGAGCGACCAAGTCAACCTTGGCTAGAGATAAGATCTCTCCTGAGCGATCGCTGACAACCTCGGCTAGAGATAAGATCTCTTTCGAGCGACCGAGTTAACCTCGGCTAGAGATAAGATCTCTCCCGAGCGACCACCTCGGCTAGAGATAAGATCTCTCCCGAGAAGTTCGATCAGAGATAAGATCTCTCCCGAGAAGTTCGGCTAGAGATAAGATCTCTCCCGAAAAGCAATCTCGGCTAGAGATAAGATCTCTCCCGAGAAGCTCGACTAGAGATAAGAGCTCTCCCGAGAAGTTTGGCCAGAGATAAGATCGAGCGCAATCTCGGCCAGAGATAAGATCTCTCCCGAGCGACCACCTCGGCTAGAGATAAGATCTCTCCCGAGAAAAGCATCGACCTCGGCCAGAGGTAAGATCTCTCCCGAAAAGCCACCTCGACTAGAGATGAGATCTCTCCCAAGAAGTTTGGCCAGAGATAAGATCTCTCTCGAAAAGCAACCTCAGCCAGAGATAAGATCTCTCCCAAGCGACCATGGATAACCTCGGTTAGGAACAGGAGGAGAACCTCGTCCTAACGCGAGCGACAACCTCGGCTAGAGATAAGATCTCTCCTGAGCAACCGTTGACAACCTCAGTTAGGAACAGGAGGAGAATCTCATCCTAACGCGAGCAAAGTCAAAGTTAGGAACAGGAGGGGAACCTCGTCCTAACGGAAGCACTCGCACCAATCTCGACTGTAGGAGATAAGAACTCCCCCGAGCGACCGGACCGACCCCGGCTACAGAGCTTCAACTTCAACCTCGGTCAGATAAGACCTCTCCCGAGTGCCCGATATAACCTCGGCTAGAAAAAGCAACCGTGTCAACCTCGGCTAGAGAACTTCAACTTCCACCTCGATCAGAGATAAGATCGGAGACAGCCTCACCTTAAGATCAGATCCCTCCCGAGCGACCGCATCGACCTCGGCTGTAAGAGACAATGTCGCCCCCAAGGAGCGCAACCTCCGGCTTCGATCGTAGCGGACGAAGCCCCCCTCGACCTCGACTGGAGATGGGATCTTTCCTGGGCTTCAACTTCGATATTAACTTCAGCTGGAGGTGAGATCTCCTCCGAGCTTCGATCTAGACCAGCACGGAGCTCAGAGGAAGACTTCGGCAGTCGCCTTTCCTGCACTCCCTTCCTTCGATTTTCGAACTCGAAAGTGGGGGGGGCTAGTGTTGGGGATAAATTCCGCTCCCACCGAAGTCTAGCTCGATGCTCAGCCTAATGCAACCTGTAGCCGCGGAAGAGCTTCAACGGACAGATCTTGACCGAACTCCTATAGTCGGCCAAACTACTTAGCCGCCGAACTCCTTGGACTCTAAGCAGTCGGGCTTCGACCGAACTCCTAGCGACCGAGCTCCCTTCAAACCCGTTAAGCCAGCCGAACCGCTTAGCGGCCGAGCTCCTTGGACTCCAAGTGGTCGAGCTTTTATGGAATCTTCCGACGTCCGAACTCCTCAACGGTCGCCCCCTCGATCGAACTCCCCAAGCGGCCGTCCTTTCAGCCGATCGAGCTCCTCCGAACTTCTCTACAGCCGAACTTCTTCCGAGCCTTCCCTTCAGCTGGACTCTCCTACGAGTCCGAACTCCTCTGGATGAATTATCGCCATCAGTCTGCGATGGGTGACGAGACCGGACGATATGGCCATGGCAACACTCTCTCCGTAACCAGCCCCATGCGGCCCACGACTTGCCAGTATGGCTGCCACCAACCGCCTGACGACGCCTTCCTCTCCGTACCGAGCTCCTTGCGGCCCACGACTTGCCAGTATGGCTATCATCAATCGCCTGACGATGCCTTCCTCTCCATACCGAACTTCATGCAGCGGTGTGGCCGTCGCCATCAACTAAGCTCCGCCTATAAAGGACCCTCCAGATACGCTAACTCTAATCTCTCTAATCTCTAAGCTCTCCTCTTCTTCTCTTAGCTCCGAAACTCATTTCCGAGCACTCCATTCCTGTTGGCCAGAGCTGACTTGATCGTCGGAGGGTCCTGCCGGAGCCACCCCCCACCGGCTCCGGATAGGACTTTGTTTTGCAGGTCCCCGACGGCGACCTCGTCGGCCTCAATCCTAGCGACCTCCGACAACGACCAAATTCTGCATCAACAAAAGTTATATAAGACATCAGAAAGCTATATATATTCTTCAAGCTATCATATAAAGATGTAAAAAATCATGTATAATATATTCAAGACATCAATATATTAACAAAAAGTCATATATATTGTTCAGGATGTTATATATATTCATAAAAAATCTTATAAAATATTAGAAAGTCATATATATCATGATATTATATATATATATATATATATATATAGGAAGTTATATAAGGCATTATAGAGGAAAATAATATTTTTGTTAGTAACAATCTGATTGAAAAGAAAAAAAGATTGAGCGGTATTAAATATTTTATTATTATTTATATTATATGATCTAATATAATTGAATGGTATGCTCCACGTTAATTTTGCTATATATATATATATATATATCATGCACAAAATTTTACTCATTGATGTTTTAGAATTGGATAGGGCCTGGGCAAAAAATAGAGGCCCCATGTTAGAACTGGACTGAGAGCCCGGCCCGAGCACGATCTGGCTCGACGCGTGATCAGCTGGTAATGAAGCAACAGGAGGGATAGTTTGACATCCTAAGAAGCTCTTAATAATCTGGTTAGGATCCGCTGTTTCCTCTCAGACAGGGAAAAGACGGAGCCGCACAGATGGAAGCCGTTTATCGATTGAGCGTTGCGGATCCCACCGTCGAGCATCCAAACGATACGCAAAGAAGAAATGGGAGTCTGACGGCGTTTTGAAGAAAAATAAAATAATAAAGAAAAGGCGGAGCAGTGGAGAGTCCCTCCTCCTCCGCCGAATCCGGCCACGAGACCACTGTCGTCGCCGTGACGGGAGGCAGCCACCGTGAAGCCTGAATCCGCTCACCTCTGCATCCCAAAACATCGACCCATACTTCGACTTCCGCTCCCGTCCCCGAACAGCCCGTTCCCCTGCGCCTTTATCGACGCCCTCCGCCGTCCCCATCGTCTAAATCTCCGACCCCTCTCCCGTGCTCCCACATCTTCCGCCCGACTGTATCTTCACCCGAATCTCCGACTCTGGCCCGTCTGTCGCTTTAGTCCCGCCCTTGCCACCGACGACAACCGCCGCCTGGTGTTCGGCCGGTACGTTTCTTTAGGAACAACGATCGATGTTCGGACTGCGCCGTGGTGGCGGGGTCACGACGGCGGCTATACGGCCGCCAGATACGTGTCACGCACCAGCACTCGAATCCGTGATGCCAAATCTTAAAGAATATATAAAGCCTCTACACCGCTCAGCCCCGAGTTTCATACGCCCTTTTGGATATGAAAAAAATAAAATAATAATAATAATAATAATAATAATAATAATAATAATAATAATAATAATAATAATAATAATAATAATAATAATAATAATAATAATAATAATAAAGATAAAACTCGGTGAGCTACTATTTATTTTAGAAAATATCAAAAATCTTATTTCAATCTTGAATGACTACTGCCACGATTAGCTTCGTGACAAGGCACAAAAAAAATTAGCTCCTATATATGGATCATCCAATCTACCAACATGTACCAAAAAAATAATAGATCTAGTCACACGATCACGATTTGTCTCATGATAAGATAAAAAGATTAATTCTGAATGAAGAACATTCGATCCATCGACATTCTACCAATGATTCACTTCATTGGCTAGGCTCAAAAGAACTAACTCTATTAGCGATCAATCTCGACTGACTAAATTCAGAAGAAATATGTTTCTGACCTATGGCCTATGATCAGTCCCGTCGGCCAAACTTAGATCATAGTCTAATTAGAGAGTTTTTCGTATGCTTTTATCATAATTTATTTTTTATAAATATTATTTTTTATACTAGTATCAACTTAATTTTTTATATAACCCAAAGAGCAATGAAAATAATTTTATTTTAAATTTTATGCATCGATGAACAAATATAATTTCTTTTCAGAGATTATATAATTTTTAAAAAAATCATCTCTTTCAAAATTGTAACATATAAAAGTATTATCATGCATGATCTAATTTTTTTTTCTCAATCATTTTTCATAAATAAAATTATAATTTTAAATTTTAATAGTTTTTAAATATTTTATATAAAAATTTAATTTTTAAATATGTATATATATATATAAGTAAATTCAAAGATAAATGAAACTTATCTTGATCAAATCCAAAATCTCACGATCTTTTTAGCACGATCTCTAAATCTAATATTCTTTCGATAACGAAGGTTCTAGTATAAGTAGATAACAAGGTTTATCAGCTCTCAATCCAAAGAAAATTTAGATGAATAGAAAAGACTCTCAGATTAGCCTGGATCTAGATTAGAATTTGGATTGATTCCCAAATTGGATCTATACATTTGGATTGGCCTAAGCTCATTTTGGATTAGGTCTATTTAATATGTTAGGTTTATGAAATCAATGAAATTGAGTCTCTCTTTCTTTTTTATTTTTCTTTCTCCATCTCTCTCTCACACATTTTAATTTCTTTTTTTTCTTTTATTTTTTTTTTTCATAGAAGAAGGGACTTGTGTCCCTCTCTTCTCTTCTCTTTTAACGAAAAGTGGACCGTGAGGTCCCCATTTATTTTTCTGGATTGGAGGTTACAGCCACTGACCAATGTCCGACGGTGGCTGGGGTTGCGATGCCACAACCCAGAGAACCCAATTCGGTGGTCGGCGGTGACCACCATATTAGGATTTGATATCTTGAATTCGATCTATAGCAAGAAGAAAATCAGTTGTAGCACAGCAGTCAAATTGGCTCTGATACACGATCGAGCCGACTCGGATTGAGATCGAGCTGACTCGAACTACAACCGAGCCGACTGTCTTAAGCAGATAAAATAGAAGTTCGGATGCGACGCAATTGAGCCAGCTTGACTCCTAAACGAGCCAGCTCGATGAAGGTGAATAGAATACAATGAGGTTTTTCTATTTGAACTCAGATTGTGATTAATCTAAGGAGTTTACGGGAGTTGCATGTGGACCGTAGGATTCAACGGCCATAGAGGGTTGCGGTCATGATCTAAAGGTTAAAAAATATTTCAAGACTCCATCAAAGATATGTTAGACTCATATTAGGAGAAAGAGCCCTGTTAGGACTCCTATGAACTGCTGAGAAGATGATTCTCATCCTATTTAAAGGCCTGAGGTGTTGTGGAGCTGAAGGTGGCGCATGTGGCAAGAGAGGCATGTAGAGAGACTCAGGTAGCTACTAAGAAGAGCTTGGCAGAGCACCGAGTACGTACAGCCTGTGAGAGAGAAGTAAGAGGTGCATAGCATTCGGTGTGGAGGTTGTGAGGGCAGAGCATCTTGTAGCTTCTAAGAGTCTTCTTAGGATTCTAAAAGAGCTTTTGTGAAGGTAGCTTCTAATTGAGAGAGATTTGTATACAGTGAGTTAAGAGTGGATGTTCTTCTCTTGTACCTAATTTTCTCTTTCATAGTAAAGCTTTGCATGCCCCATGGAGGCGAGCCCTTAGGCTGATCCACATACTTAATTATTATTTTTATTTTATTTTATTTTTTTTCTATCATAATATCTTGGTACTAGATCCTCATAAGTGGTATCAGAGTGAGTTGAATCCCAATAGATTGGTATCAAAGCGAGTTGATACCATAACAATTGGTATCAGAGCCCAAGCAATACCAAAGCCACTACTACAAAAATAGCCTATGACAGTGCTTACTATGGCAGCGATTTTCGAAATCACTGTCATAGCTCCTACAATAGTGATTTTCATTAACCGCTGCTATAGGTCGGACCTATGGCAGTGATTTTTGTAACCGCTGCTTTAGGTCCGACATATAGCAGCGGTTACAGAAAATCGCTCGTGTAGGTCGGACCTATAGTAATGGTTACAAAAAATCGCTACCATAGATCGATCTATAGCAGCAATTTATTGTAACAGCTGTCATAAGTCGAATCTATAACAACGGTTAGTAGGAACCACTGCTATAATCTGATTTATGGCAGCGGTTAATTATAACCGCGGCCATATATATATATATATATATATATATATATATATATATATATATATATTAAATATTATATAATTATAAAATTTAATATCCATCTTCATCATTCATTATCTAAATAATTATCATTAGAGTGTCTTCGCAAAAGGTCGCCTCAATCCAATGGTCCGAGCTTCATCGATCAGAAAAATTTGATTTTGACGATCACGAATGACGATGTAATAATCTGATAGATGGAGATCTTTGATGGATTCAAAAACCTACAACGATGATCTTGGTGATGTTTGTAGCATACTACCAAAGTTTTACTTCAATCAGATATCATTATCTTGGTCAATTCAGTATAGATTAGTTTCGACCGTTAAATGATAAACGATTGATTAAAGGATCAAACGGTATCCAATTATGAGATAATTTTTTTATAAATGATCTTGGCTACTACTTTAATTATTTTTTATGGTGGTGATTATAAAATTTAACTCATGAGATGAAGAACGATCTAAAACTATACGTCTCCTGATAACCATTCTGAAACTTCACTGATTGTTATGCTCGTGCTTTTGTAATATCTGCTTAATATAAACAGTTTATACGAAAATAATTTAAATTTTACTATCATTACTGTATAAAATATTTAAAATTATAATAAATATCATTTAACTAAAAAATTATCTCATTATCAGATGTCGTTTAATCCTTTGGTTGCTTGTTTCTAATTTAACGATCGAAATCATTCCATACTAAATTGATCATGATAACGATATCCGATTGAAGTAAAACTTTGATAGTATGCTACAAACATCATCGAGATTATCATTGTAGATTTTTGAATTCATTGAAGATCTCCATCTATCAGATCATCGTATCATCATTCATGATCGTCGAAATCAAATTTTTTTGATCGATGAAGCTAGGGCCATCGGATCGAGACGATCTTTTGCGACGATACTTTAATGATAATTATTTAGATAATAAATGATAAAAATGGATATTAAATTTTAAAATGATATAATATTTAGAGAAAAAAATTATTTTTCACCTATGGCAACGGTTATAAAAAATCGCTACTATAGATCTACAGTAATAGTTATAGAACCACTGCCGTAGATCTATGGCAGTGATTTTGGATAACCACTATCGTAGATCTATGGCAGCGATTCGATAACCACTGTCGTAGTTGTATGGCAGCAGTTTGATAACCGCTGCCATAGGTTAGGTTAAAAATTTTTAAATTTTTCCTTTCCTTCCGTGCGTGCTCGATCTCGCTCGCTCTTTCTCTCTCCCTCTTCTTCGTTGCCAGTGAGGCTCTTTCCCCCCTCGACCGACATCGCCTCTCCTCCCTCCCCGACCGACATCGACCCTCCTCCCCCCAGTTGGCATCGCCCCTCCTTCCCCCTCGGCCGATGCCGCCCCTCCTTCCCCCTCCCTCTCCAGCCCCCCCCGGCCGCCCCTCCCACCACCTGCCACCCACCATCCGGCCCCCCCACCCCTCCATCCAACCCTCCCTCAGCCCCCAGTGAAACCTCCCTCTAGCAAACCCCCATCCGACCCTCCTCGACCCCCCACGAAACACCCCCCTCCGACGAACCCCCCCTCCACCCTCGCTCGGCCCCCCATGAAACCCCCCCACCCCCTCATTCGACCCTCCTTCAGTCCCCAGCAAACCCCCATCCGACGAACCCCCATCTCCGACCCTCTCTCAGCTCCCTGTGAAACCCCCTCCGACGAACCTCCATCCACCCTCGACCCTCCGTCGACCCTCCGTGAAACCCCTCTCCCATACTCTATCCTCCTCTGACCCCGGTGCGAAATCAAACCTCCATTCCGACGAGCCCCCCTCCACCCTCCTTTGACCCCCGTGAAACCCCACCCCCCCCACCACCACCATTCTGACCCTCCTCCAACCGAGTGTGAAGCCTCCTCATCACTATGCCCCCTCCCTCTGGCCCTCCATCCCAGCCATCCCTGCTCTCTCTCTTTTCTCATTTTTTCTCTTCTCTATCTTACTATCTTATTTTTATTTCATAGGTTACCTCTAGTGTCGTTGTCCTCCTCTAGCATCATCGCCGGCAACCCTCGGAGCTTTCGGTGCGACTCGCTCTCTATAGATGCAGGTATAATTTTTTTAATTTTATAGTATTATTTATTAATCATGTATATTTATAATAATTTATAGAATAGTTATAATAAATATTATAATATTTATTATAAATATTATAATTATTTGTATGTCATAATTTTTGGACCATGCCGTGGCGGTAGCCTTAGGCCGTACCATGTCGGCGGCTGTGGACTAGATCTGTCAATGGATTGGGTTCGAATCAGAATCTGAATATTAAGATCTAGACCTAATTTTAATTACTGATACTAGATTCAAATCCGAATACCTTATGGGTCTGTACATGAGAGAGGAAGGGAGGGATCCGGCCTTACCGCCATCATTGGGAAGGAGGGGGTCCGGCCTCATCGGTGAGGGAGATCGAGAGAGGGAGTGTAGGAGATCGAGAGAGCGAGAGAGGAAGGAAGGGTGTTCGGCCTCGCCGGCATCACTAGGAGGGATGGGGTCCGACCTTGCCGATGAGGAAGATCGAGAAAGTGAGAGAGGAAGGGATGGGGTCCGGTCTCGCCAGTGAGGAAGATCGAGAGAGGGAGAGAGGAAGATCGAGAGATGGAAAAGCTGGGAGGAAGGGATTCGGCCTCACCACCATCGTCGGCAAGAGAGATCGAGAGTGGGAGAGAGAGAGAGTGATCGAGGGGATGGCACACAGCCGAGCTGGCTCAGGTCGTGATCGAGCCAGTTGGGGGAGGACCCTAGTCGGATGTCTCAAGCACGGAGCTGGCTTGACTTTCGAACGAATAGAATTTCATATATCACAATGTTATATTGATTAATGTTCATTAATGTTGCAGATTATGATGGCACCGAAATATCATCTAACTTTTACCCCTGCCCCTCGGTGGGTTATGCATAGTTCGGCATCCGAGGAGCAATCAGAGCATTCTCCATCCACCTCGACATCGACTGGTCAGAGACCTCCACCGTCGATATCTACTCCACCGATGACATCTACTCCACTGGTAGCTGAGCCTCTACCGTCGTAGGCATCTGAGTGTACGTTTTTATTATATTAGCATAATTTTATTTTTTATATAATATTTGTATACTTATATATTTGTATAATATATTTGCATTGCTGGTGTATCATCCAATCAGATATTTTATGGTCTCACATGTATGGCACATGTGTGGAACCGCCAGCATCAGATGATGGTCTATTACGATGCGGAGGGGATGTCGGTAGGAGAGACCGCACGGGAGATGCATTCTATTTTTGGAGTGCTTATGAGATGGTTGGACATCATTCCCGTAGAGCCCAGAGACTGGCATTTGATGAATGTTGCTATCAGGGATCGGGTATGGAAGGACATATGAGTAAGTACGTGCATCTTAGTTATATTTATGCATTTTATATGTTTACACTATATATGTTTGATTAGAATAATTTTGTAACTGATTTTTGATAACTTTATGCAGAGAAGGTACGACTTTCTCGATCATGAGAGGGCTTGAGATGCCCGACTGAAGAAGATCGAAGAATTATACCAGCGTTACAAGGTCAAGCTCCATAGAGGATGGCTCGAGCACCGATGAGATACTTCGGAAGAGCTTATTTCCTAGATATAGGACTGTCCTCCAAGTCAGTGGGAGAGGATGGTTAGACATTGGAGGAGCCAGAAGTTCAAGATAAAATTTTTAACTTTTAAATTTTTTAATACGCTTAAAGTTTTATTTAAATATTTTTTAAATATTTATTATTTATTTGAATACTTGTTAGGCTACCTTCCGTCAGAATCGGAAGAACCATGCAGCCTAAAAGTATACGCACATTTTAGGCTGCGAGTCTATGGCCAATCATGTGCATAGAGAGGTAATTAATTCTAAATCTTACTAGATAAATTAAATTTATATTTTATATTATCTTTTTAATAAATTTATTTTTTATTATAGCTGATGAAAGATGGAGTGATTTTCAGCCATAGCAAGATCTTCCGATCCAACCGCACGGATAAGATGAGTAGGTCGATGAACACTGCGATTGGGCATATTTTTGTAAGTATTAAATATATTAGTATTATAGCATTTTCTATAAAATTTTATTTTAATTTATAATTATAGAATCAGTTAGATACGCTCGTGAGCGAGGGCCCAGATACCTCTGGGCCCCATGACCATCTATCTCAGGTCTTGTAGCCTGAGCACTCTGAGAGGATCTGATGTAGGTCTGGACACACACCAAGAGCTACTGGTCTGAGGCGAGCGTCTCTTCATAGACTTTCGGTGTCATCAGCTGGGAGGAGCTTAAGGAGATGTTGGCATGGGCAGATCATGCTGCGATGCGGGCAAATCGAACTGAGGAGCACGCATCTCATCTGAAGGGCATCATGAGAGATATGATGTCAATGCTCAATATGTATTTTGGAGTCACAGGCTTCGAGGATATGTTGGCCTGCATTTCAGCTTCAGCTCCGGCTCCAGCTCCAACTTCGACTCCAGCTCCAACTTCGACTTTCGGTGACAACGACGATGATGTAGATTTAGAAAACTTTTGATGTATTTTATTTTTTTAAAAAATATATTATAATAAATTTTATTTGATAAAAAAATTTTAGTATTTTAGAATAATTTTTATATTTATTATATTTTCTTATGTTATATATCTATATTTATTAGATAAAATATATAAAAAAATAAAAATTTTATTTTTTTAATTATTCAAGATCTACGACAGCAGTTTTATAACCGCTGCCATATCTGTGCCAACCACTGCCATAGGTCTCTGGTGCAAATGGTACAAACTGCTACATTAGACCTATGACAGCGGTTAAAAAATCACTACTATAGATTATCTATGGCAGTAGGTCGATCTATTGCAACGATTTATAAATCGTTGTAATAGGCTATCTATGGCAGCGGTTCTAACAATCGCTGCCATAGAGCTATGGCGACGACCGCAGTGGCAACGGTTAGAAAACTGTTGTCATAGCCTATGGCAGCAATTTTTTGGACTACGATAGTGGTTACGATCTGCTACCATAGCTCTTTTTTGTAGTAGTGAACACAGATTGCAGCAGTGGTGTTAAAGATTGAAGAACATGGGGAAGACAAGTGCAATCAAGATGGAGATCAATAGGTTTGATGGAAAAGATAATTTCTCCTTATGGCAAGCAAGGGTAAAGGATGTCCTCATATAATATGAGTTGATCGACGCTCTCTTATATGAAAAGATGCCAGCCACCATAGAGGTGAAGGATTGGAAGTGGATTCAGATGCAGGCGGTGAGCATAATCCACTTATATCTAGCAGATGATGTCATGATCTATGTACTTGGCGAGACTTCTCCAACGGTATTATGGTCGAAGCTTGAAGAGTTGTATATGATGAAGTCGCTCACAAATATGCTATTCTTTTGGAGGCAGTTCTATCAACTACGAATGGATGAAGGTCAGAGCATGTGGAAGCATCTATCCAACTTTTAAAAAATTTTCACCGACCTCCTCAGCGTTGGTAAAATGATTAAGGGGAAGACCAAGATGTTGGTCTTGCTAGCATCGCTTCTTTCTTCATATGAGTCCTTGGTGACTGCTCTTCTAGTGGAAAAGAGCACCATCAAGATGGACGAGGTCACTGCAGCAATACTCTAAAATGAGATTCTTAAGAGGGAGAACTCAACTTCGAGCTCAGATGCTGACAGCTCAGCTTTGACGATTTTTGGAGGAGTGGGAGATAGTAAATAGAGCAGCAAAGGATCATGAGAAGGATGATCGAGATCCAAGATAAGGGATCAAAGCAAGATTAGATGCTACATGTGTGATGAGTTAGGGCATCAAGTTAAGGATTGCCCATAACTCAATGATCAGACGAGGGCTACTACAGTGACGATCAGTAACAAGTCAGAGGATGATGTCCTAGAGATATCTGATGAGGTATCTACTTCTTTCTAGCAGTGAATTTTAGATTTTACATGCACATATCATATTTGTTGCAGAAAGAAATAGTTTGACTCCCTAGAAAGCAGTGAAGGCACTGCTTATCTATCAGATGGATCGAGCTATGCGATCAGAGGCATCGGGATAGTCAGTTGGAGGATAGTTGATGGTGCAGTGAGGAGATTGAGAGAGGTTCGATACATACCTAATTTTAAGCAAAATCTTATCTCACTGAGCTGACTGAATTCAAATGACTATAGGTGGATCGCTGATGATAGAATCCTGAAGGTCATACATGGTGATAGGATGATATTGGAGGGAAAGAAGAAGACTAGAGGACATTACTATCTGACAGAAATCCGAGTGTGAGGTAGAGCTTCAGGAGCTAAAGAAAGTTCAGTATGAGGTGGAGCTCCAGATGGAGATAGATCGGACATGAGATGAGAGACTCGGGAGGACGAAGGTGATATCGTAGAGTGAAGTTTCTATTACCACTTTTTTGAGTAGGTCTTTGGTCAGAGTGGACACAGCCATTGACGATGGTGGGATCGAGTGGTTTGACTCGACTCTCATATTTATCCATCCATGATCAGCAGGCATGCCCCAGGGCATGAGGACGAGATGCATTACAAGCTCTCAAAGTCAGATAGAGGTCGAATATCGAGTCGAGGTAGAAATTGTTAGGATTTAACGTCTCGAATTTGATCCACAGCAAGAAGAGAATCAATTTTCAGCACAACAATTGGGTCGACTCTGATACGCGATCGAGTCGGCTTGGATTGAGATTGAGTCGGTTCGAACCACAGTCGAACCAGCTATCTCAGACAGATAGAAATCAAAGTTCGGGCGAGATGCAGCCGAGTCAGTTCGATCCCTGAATGAGTCGACTTGACAGAGGCGAACATAACATGATGGGATTTTTCTGTTTGGACTCGAATTATGATTAATCCAAGGGGTCTACGGGAGTTGCACGTGGACCATAGGATCCAGCAACCATGGAGGATTGCGATCATGATCTGAAGGTTGAAAAATATTTCAAGACTCTATCAAAGATATGTTCGACTCATATTAGGAGAAAGAGCCCTGTTAGGACTCCTATGAACTGCTGAGAAGAAGATTCTTATTCTATTTAAAGATCTGAGGTGCTGTGGAGCTGAAGGTGGTGCGTGTGGTAAGAGAGGCATATAGAGAGGCTCAGGTATCCGCGAAGAGAAGCTTGGCAAATCATCGAGTACGTGCAGCCCGTTAGAGAGAGAAGCAAGAGGTGCATAGTATTCGACATAGAAGTTGTGAGCGTAGAGCATCTTATAGCTTCTTAGGGTCTCCTTGAGATTTTGAGAGAGCTTTTTTGAGGCTAGCTTCTAGTTGAGAGAGATTTATGTCCGGTGGATTGAGAGTGGGCGTTCTCCTCTTGTACCTGATTTTTTTTTCATAGTGAAGCTTTGCATGCCTCGTGGAGGTGAGCTTTTGGACTGATCCATATACTTGATTATTTTTTTTATTTTATTTTCTTCTTTTTTTCTGCTGTAATATCTTGGTACTAGATCCTTATAAGTGGTATCAGAGTGAGTCGATATTCCAACAGATTGGTATCAAAGCGAGTTGATACTACAACACACCGACGATGGAAAAGATAAGAAAAAGGAGGGGTGGAACACTCGAAATAGGGGGAAAATGATTTTTTTTTGATGATTTCGTCGATTAGCGATGGGTGCACCAACAAGGGAGGGAAGGAAAGAAAGAGAGAAAAAGGAGTCGAAGCTTATGGTGAGAAATTGAGGCAAGCACACTCTTTCGAGAACAAACTCCGATGATCCCTATCGATTAGATCTCTATTCTTTAATAGGAGAGAGAGAAGGCTTCGATCCTTAATATAGAGTCGGAGAGGAGGAGTTTCACTCCTCTTCGAGGTGGATTTGAACTCCGTTTAAGAGTTGGTCGGAAGGAAGAAGAAGACTCCTTACGGGAGTCTTCTTCATTCGTGTTTTTTTCTGGTGAAGTCGACAAAGGATGCCGACTTCGAGGTGAACTAGGTCCAAAGGGACCAATTCGCATATTTTCTCTTCCTTAAAATAATTTTATCCTTAAAATTAGCATACTATAAAGTTAATAAACTTAGGTGAACCAAATTTCTATCTCATTTTTGACCTCCTATCTCTTGCTAAATAAAAAATTTGAATCTCTTATCATTGAAACCAAAGTTTTCAATCAATTTTAAGTGATTTAAATCACCATATTTTCGCTATGCACTCTGATTTGCTCCATCGAATATCTTAGGTTTGCTAAATAACTTTCAAATTAATAAGATCATAATTTGGTCAACTTCTTAAATTATAATATAAGATATAAATTATCCATCGAAATCCTAACCTTATGAATTATCTCTATCACATCCTTATTGATCATAATCTTATGCTCATATATTCTTAACTCTTAGTCCTTAGGGATCATAACCGTAAATTCAAGTGCCACAAATCATAATTCCGACAAATCATAACCTTAGGCTTCGTTGTCAATTAAGTTATAGTTTCTAATATTCTTAAACCTAAGTTCTGATACCACTCTGTCATGCATCAAATTCAGCACTCGGATCGGCACATAATGCCATACACTTCTTAAGGCAAAATCCTAAAGAATATGCAAGGCCTTCACACTGCTCAATTCCAAGCCCAATACGCTTTTCTAGATCTGAAAAAAAAATAGAAAAGAGGGGTTGAGCTTTACGAACTTAGTAAGTTATCAATCATCTTTAAGGGATCAAGTATAAATAATTTTTAAATATACATATAATAATTTTTAATAGTATATAACAAGATAATTTTTATTTCAAAAGCTTGTCATGTACTTTAAAAAATGTCAAAAAAATTTTCTCAGTCTTTGATGACTACGGCTACGATCAGCCCCGTGATAAGGCCTAGGAAAATCCAGCTAGCCCTTATATATGGAATACCCAATCCACCAGCATGTACTATGAAAATACTAGCTCTAGTTCACATGGTCATGATTTATCTTATAACAAAATAAAAAGATTAGTCCTGAATGAAGAACATCCAAACCATCGCGTGCTATCAGTGATCAGCCCACTAGCTAAGCCCAGAAGGACTAATTTTGTCAGTGATTAGTTCCAACTGACAAGACTCGGGAGAAACATATTTCTGACGGTGGCCAATGATCAATCCTATTAGTTAAACCCAGATGATAGTCTAACTAGAAAGATTTTCTTATACTTTTATCATAATTCATTTTCTCATAAATATTATTTTTTTATAATAGTATCAACTTAATTTTTCATGTAATCCAAAGAGCAATGAAAATAATTTCATTCAAAATTTCATGCATCGATAAATAAATATATTTTTTTTTCAGAGATCATGTAATTTTAAGAAAAATCATCTCTTTTAAAATGGTAACAAGTAAAAGTGTTATCATGCATGATCCAATTTTTTTCTTAATCACTTTTCTTAAATAAATCTATAATTTTAAAATTTAATAATTTTTAAATATTTTATATACAAAAATTTAATTTTTATTTATATATATATATATAAGCAAACTCAGAGATAAAAGAAAATTTATCTTGATCAGATCCGAAATCCCATGATCTTTTCAGCTCGATCTCTAAATCTAATGTACTTTCAATAACGAAGGCTCTAGCACAAGTAAATAACAAGGTCTATCAGCATTCAATCCGAAAAAAATTTAGATGAATAGAAAAAGACTCTCAGATTAGCATGGATCTAGATCAGAATTTGAGTTAATTCTCAAATCGGATCTATACATTTGAATTGACCTAGGCTCATTTAGATTGAGTCTATTCAATAGGTTAGATTTATGAAATCAATGAAATTGAGTCTCTCTCTCTTTCTGATTTTTCTTTCTCCATCTCTCTCTCTTTCTCTCCCTCATACATTTTAAATTTTCTTTTCTTTTCTTTTTTTTTTTCTTTTTTTTCATGAAAGAGGGGACTCGTGTCCCTCTCTTCTCTTCTCTTTTAACGAAATAGGGGACCGTGAGGTTCCCATTTATTTTCCTAGATCGGAGGTTACAGCCACTGGCCGATGTCTGGCGGTGGCTGGGGTTGCGATCCCACAACCTAGAGAATCCAAATCGATGGTCGGCGGTGACCACCAACGATGAAAAAGACAAGAAAAAGGAGGAACGGAACACCTAAAATAGAAAAGAAAATAATTTTTTTTGTTGATTTCGACGATCGGCGGCGGGTGCACCAATAAGGGAGGAAAGGGAAGAAAGAAAGAAAAAGGAGCCGACGGTTACCTCAAACTCCGATGATGGCTACGATGAGAAATTGAAATGGGCAGATTAACTACTTTCGAGAATAAACTCCGACGATCCCTACCGATTAGATCTCTATTTTTTGATGAAAGAGAGAGAAGGATTCAATGCTTAATATAGAGCTGGAGGGGAGGAGTGAAACTTCTTCCTGAGGTGGATTTTGATTTCGTTTAGAAGTTAATCGGAAGGAAGAAGAAGACTTCTTATGAAAGTCTTCTTCATTTGTTATATATATATATATATATATAGTGATGTAAAAAATACCGGCTATGAGATGAACCGAGAATACCGGCTATGAGGTGAACCGGATCCAAAAGGACCGGCTCTTACAGTATGCTCAGAAAAGAGCCGAGGAGGAGGAATTGGACACCCTTTCTTTTTTAATTATTTCATTTGCTCTTTGAAGCGGCGTTAAACTTCCGTTTCTTTTCATGCCTCAGCGCTCAACTATCGGCCTACATGGAAGGAGGCAAAGCCCAAAAGAAAAATTAACAGCATTGGAAATTTAAACTGAACGCATCAGCTACCAATATAGTCGAACGGTGTCCCCTCTGCAATCAAAGACATTCCTGGAGCTTGAGCAGCAATCCAATCAGCTGTTAGATTCCTCTAGAAAAATATGGTTCGCTTGAAGGAGAACGTACAGTTCTCTTCCATTGTGACATAGCCTTCAACGGAGAATTGCCTGCAAATTGAGAGAGTTAATCCAATTTAACCTTACTAAAATCTCCTTCCATTCAAACCAATTGTGCTTCGAATTGAAGAACCATATCATGAAGGCCACACCAAGCTCTGACAAGCTCCACAGATAGGACCGTACAAGAGAAGAATTGCAGTCTAACGGCCCACACTTGCCGGTCCCTTGCAACATGCACGGCAGCTGCTTTCTCACCAGAAACAGATCCATTAAAGTTGAGCTTCAAAGCAAGAGGAGGAGAAAGCCACCGAAATTATATCAAAGCTGAATGTGAAGGGATATGATTGTGAAAGCTTCCCCAGCAATCTATGCTTCTTGCTAAGCTGCTGACTTACTCCCTACATCTCAATGGGCTCCCAGGTTCAAAGGAAAAAATGAAGGGCTCCAACCTAGTGGGACAGAAGAGCTCCCCTCTAACACAAAAAAGAGGGAAAGTCTGTCATTCTTCTCAGTCCCTCTATCAGTCCTTGTTGCCATTGAGCAACCTCTTGGAAGCTTCACCATGAAGCGAGAGCCCTTGTCCCTCTTCTACCGACACCGAGCAAACTGCACCAAATGATGTAATAGGCTGAGAATAATTTGTGAATTATCTATGTCAGTACCGAGGTTGTTCTAACAGAACTAACTGACCAAGCTAGCTACAAAGAAATAGGAGTTTGATCACGGCTTTTAGCCTACTAATATAAAGAAAGACAAGAAAACCGATCCATGTTGTCATTTTCATTTCTCAATCTCATTCACTCAACTTCTGATTCCTTATCACATACATCTAGAAGTCATCTAGATAGGTGATAATGAGTCATAGCCAACTCTCTCCCAATGTATGCCAGCAGGGCTAAAACAATTCTGGGGACCTTCAACCGGATCTAAATCTACAATTCGTGAAGAGCACCATAATGGAAAACATCAAACCAAAACAGTAACTGATATGTTACCACCGTGTACAAATACCAAATTGCCGAATATCGAAATATTTTCAAATTAGAATTTACCCTCACAACATATATATAAGTCAATAAGCGGAATCTGAGAGGATCAAGCGCGATAGCTCCAAGGTACCTAGACGTAGGTAATCATGCACCAGTGTTTCACGGTCGGCGCGCGTCATATTTCTTCCTCCGCATATCAATTGTACGGTCCATCCTTCCAAATCACTGGATTCCAGTGATCGAATGCCCGAAGGCACACGTCTCCCAGATGCCTCCAAAGTCCCAGCTAGCTTATAGACTAGGACGGGCATGGGAATTGCGAGGCTCGAAGCTTTCTAGGACAGCCCCATGCCTGGCCGCCGTCTACAAGGCATCAGCACGGCAAACTGCAGGCTTGGCCCTCGCTCCATCCCGCCACCACAAACCAACAACAATTCGGTAAAAAAAGAACGATTTCTCCGACATGGAATCTCTCAAACAAGAAGAGCAACTTTACCACGCAATATTAATTATATTTATCTTTCCAATTAAACGCACAAACGACACCAATGCCCCCAATAATCACTCCTCGTGTTTACTTTAATTACCATTCACCACACCACATTGGTATCATTTACGTATTCATGCCTATTACCAGATATACGTATTCAGGCCGCGATGAAAAAGCTGCACCACATTTGCCTGCTAGCAAATTGAGTTCAATGAGTTGAGGCAATATAAAAGAGACTGGAAGCTTCAAAACAAGCCCACCACCACATTTTGAACTCAATCCACACCGGTCTTTGGCATGCTAGAGAGAACAAATTAAGGAAGACGAGGCTCATGGGAGGTGGGTAGGGTTCTCTCCCAAAAAGACACCAGCATACCTTGATGTTCTCCAACACTCACATCTAGACAAAATATAAAAACATAAAGATACAAAAAAAGAAAAAGAAAAAGAAAAAAAGACAAACGAGAGAGAGAGAGAGTCTAAACTCTCAAGAAGGTCCGGTTTTACAAGCGGTGCCGCACTGTAGGACGCTGGTGGGCGAGAAGCCAAGCCTTGGAGGCGACACGTTGTTGCTGCCTCCGCCGCCGCTGCTGCTGCTGGAGTTGGTGGTGGGCATCAGCTGGAGCCCACCGCCAGATGGGATGGCAATAGATAGATGGGTTGCGGTGTTACGATTACTATTATCGTTGGCTTCCACTTGGAAGGTGGCGGCGGCAGCCGTGGTGATGGCGGTGACGGTGGCCGTTGCCGTTGCCGTGGCCGTGGCCGTGGAGGTGATGGGGGCGCTTGTTGCTCCAGGTCCTGCTTCCACAGGCTTTCTTGAACGGTTGCGGCCGCGGTGCATGTGGCGCTCGCAGTACTTCTGGTCGGGGACGACGTCCCGGGAGCACCGCCACTTCTTACCGTCGGTTCTCCGGCACCGCCCGGGCTCCGGTTCCATGCTATTCCTGTAGTCCAAGCACAAGCTACCGTACCCCATGACTGTTGTTCAATCAACCACCCATCCCCAAAAAAAAAGAAAAAAAAAAAAAAAATCACACCCTGCGCCATAAAAATTACAGTATTCCTATCCAACCCTTATAGAAAGGAAGTACAAACGAAATAGATCGGGAACATGGTAACTCCAAACTCATCTAAAGCCCCAAGGAGTTCACTAAAACCGTTCGATGTTCAAATTATAAATCGGATACTCTGCCGTGCATCTTTTGCGCCGCGTGCACGGATCGCGCGCGCCGTCAAGTCACCCATCTCACAAACGAACTCACCAAACCAGCTTTAACGATGAATCATTTGTAGAGCATCAGAATAATGAATATAATACATCAAAACACTAGCTAGTACCCCTTTTATTTTGGTATATATGTAAAAGATGGTTACCCCATCGGCAATTAATTAAGATCAAGAAAAGAACTGCACATCTGAAGGAAATTAAATGAGGAAGATGAATGAACACTAGTACCAGTCCTATGCCTTTTTTTTCCCCCCCCAACGAAAGATGTTCCAAAACAAGGTCTAACACAGAATCAAATAAGCACCAAATGAAGCGAAGCAAACCAAAGAAGGCAACAATGAAAGAAAAGACCAACAAAAAAAAAAAAAAAAGGAATGGAGGTGAGAGAGAAAGAAGGGGGATGGAAGGGTTCTTACAAGAAGGGTAGTGGTGGGGGCCGTAGGAGGCGGCGGCGACGCTCTTCCAGATGGGAAGGACGAGGTGGAGAGGGACAGGGACGCCAGCCACCATGTACTTGTAGATGAGCGCCTGGTGCTCCAGCTCTTGCAGCTGCAGAAACGTGAAGGCCGGCCTGCTATAACCGCCCCCCACCCCCAACCCCAATCCCAGCCCCAGCACAAGCGGCGACGGAGCCGCCATCGTTACCAACTCTACATCCATCACAAAATCATAATCTCACCATCAACTCAAACCAGCAATACCATAAAGAAGAGAGAGGGAGAGAGCGGTAAAGAAATGGAGTAGAATGTAATGATTAAAAAGGGTGCAAAGTGGTACCTGAGGCATCTGATGAAAGGCGAGGGACTTTGGAGGACGGTGGGAGTGGGCTCTGCTGCTGTTGGTGGTGCTGTTGCTGTTCTTGGGCTGGTGGTGGGTTTTGCTCCTCGGCCATCCTCTGAACATCTACACGCGCTAAAAGGGATGGTTTTAAGATGACAAGGCAGCCCCAGCTGAGACGCGAAGATCGGAGAGCAGAGAGAAAGAGAGAATCTCAGGGGGGCGTCACTGAGAGAGGAAGTATCCGATCCGCTGCTTCTTTCTTCTCTTCCCTACCACTCTCTACTCCGAGGTCCGAAGGCAAAAATACCTCTTCCCGGCCAAAACCAGAATCGCTTTTGGTGACAAGACCCGAGAGGGGGTCGTCTGAGATTTGTGGGGATGGATAGCTGTCAGATATGGCGTGGAGACTCCACGGAGGACGGAGGGTTTAACATAACGCCGTTATACGTGGAACGTTTTTCTCGCCCCGGGACCGTTAAGATTCTGTTACGGCAGTCAGAAAGTCTGTTACAAGTATTATTTTCCGAGGAACGAGGTTTACCGTTTACCTCAAGGATTACGAGACATAGGGTGCGATACGTGTGTGCTCTTGTACGTGCCAGGTAAACCACACCGTTTAGAAGGTCCGCAGTCTACATCCAAGTGAAGACCCCTGTTACAGGGATGGCAAATTTTGAGATGTTTCGATCTTTTTTTCATATCTAAGATGTTCTAAATGGAACGATCACGTACATCTTGCTAGGTACAAGTAGGTACATAGGCCATGCCCAATTAAAATATATGTACAATCAAATGGTATATGGACATGTATAGTGGGTGCATAGCTACTAAGTTTTCATTTGCTGGCCCACCTCAATTTGTGTCCAGGATGATAATAGTGAGATTTATTATTGTAGTAATTTGCACCATATGTCAGTTTAGAACCCAGAGTCCCTCCAGCTTTTTTCACAAATTAAGAACCAAGTTTAAGGTTATTAAGTCTTAGTTATTTGTATTTGCAAGATTGAGCAGACTGGGTCCTTTCTACAAAATAGTGCGTGGAAGTATGAGCAAATCTTTTACTAGCCGTTATATGACGGCAAGAATATGCGTCTTTAAAGGAAATCAACGACCGTTATAACGCCTCTAGCGATTCAAATGGGATAATGGGAGGATAGGGTTGGGGGAGGGGGGTGGGGTGTGGAGGGCGGTAGAGGGGCCATGTGTGTACGGTGTGAGCAGCCAAAGTCGTCTGACATGTGTCAGCCTTTCTCTCTCTGTCCTCGCTGCCACTGCCGCTGCCTGAAAAAAATTCGTATTCTATTACGATCACACGTCAGGCGCTCCCTCCTTGAGTTGCGAGCCCAAAACTGAGCCCCCCTAATCCGTTGCCGCCCACCTTTCCACACCCCGTGCCTCTCTGCATCATTTTAACTAACCTGGTCCATCACGAATCAGTAGTCCATTCCTGTCCCCGTTGGTGCACTCACTCAAATTGTGTTGAGTCTTCCACGGGAATTGGTTAATAAAGGAGCTCACCAGAGGCAATTTTAGGACAAAAAAAAAAAAAAGCACACCAAAACCAAATCCACCTTCTATTCCGATTTTGCTCGCAGCACGCCCCCAGAAAGATACACGGACGGTACCATCGGCGTTGTGTGAACCCCCTCACCGTAGGTGGGCCCGGGGTGGTGGGGGTCCAGCTATAAGGATGCTGGGTCACGTGAAAGGACACAACGGTAGCCCACAGCTGGAAGGATGGCGGGGCGATTGCGAGGACAAAGGAAAACTGTGGGCCCCAACCCCCCCCCCCCCCCCCCCCCCCCCCCCCCCCCTCTCTCTCTCTGACACCTGCCAGCTGATACCCATGGTAATAATAGTACTCAAAGTAAAAGCATAAAGCTACCCGGCCACGCACCCACCAGACCAGGACTGTTGCTATCGGCCATCCCCGCGGAGGTGTGCCCAGAAGACTTCCATGCGAAGGAAGATCTATGGTCTGTGATGCATCAGGCACACAACTAACGGCAGCTTATTGGAATGCGTTTAACTTTTTCTTACCCACGATATGAGGCAACGTTCCGCAGTAAACCCAAACGATAAACTATGTACGCTAGAAGCAAGTGAAGCACTCCGAGCATACCGTATATTTTTTGGTTCTCATAATTGCCGATCGAGGAGTAATCTGGCACCGGGTCTTCTTTCAGATTCTTTTGTTTTTCCTTTTCTTTAATGGTTTTTAAGAGTTTCCTATTTGACCGCGGGAAGCACAAGGCCAAATTAGAACAGTTCCAGGCTCAAACCGTTATTGGTTTTAAGTATTATATATAATTTTTTCCGCTTTTATTCAACTATTGTTTTAAAATATAATAAATAAAAATTTAATGACTAAATTCAATTGCATAGAGAGATTATTTTTAATGATGGTGAGCAAAAACTCCAATCTTGTATCAGCAAATAACAACTATTATTTGCTGCAAAATATATTATTTTATTAATTTTGATATTTGAAATTATTCTCTATCATGATAGTAATAGATATTAATAAAAAACAATCATAGTACATTTTAGTCATCTTCACTCCATAAAAATATTATTTCTCAAACTATACAATTTCTTTTAGAAAAAAATGGTGCAAACGAAAATAATGGTTGCTATTGACATTAAAAATAATTAATATTCATTTATTAAAAAAATAAATTTATTTATGAAGAGGGAAGGTATTAAGATATTAAACTTATTAAAAGCTAAAAGATTTTGGATATAATTAATTCTCATTAAGAATAGAAAATTTGATGAATGGTTAAGGTTTTATTTGAAAAAATTTTTGGAGAGTCAGAAAGTATTTTCCCATCTTATAAAAATATTTTTAGATAGTACAATAATATTTGATAAAAAATATAGAATCTATTTTGATTTTGCTAAAAAGGTTAAAAAAGTTTACTCAAAAGAAATTATATTTTAAAATTTATTCCAAAAATATTTGCTAAAAGCTGTCAACAAGTTATTTTGGCTTTAATGAAATTTTTTCATAATGACCAAAATACCTACGAACAGATCTCATAGTTACATCCTATATAAATCATATTATATTATATTATATTATATTATATTATATTATTATACTATATAATATAATATTATATTGCATTATATTTATAATAATTTTATTTTATAGTGTAATATTATATTCATTATATTACAAAATTATATTACACTATAATATAATAATATTATATTTCAATGCATATTATGTCACATTATATCATATTGTAATAATGTTAAATTATATAATAATAATATATAATTATTTTGAATATTATAGTATATTACACTCTATTGCATAATATTGTGCAGTACCCTTTAGTGTCATTTTATTATATTAAAATTACTTTTTTTTATTTTAGTTATCAATTATTGTTAATCTAAGATAATTTTGAAATATAGTTAACAAACAATAAATAGTTTTTTATAAAAGTTGTACTTTCTAAAAGTTTTACTTTTTAAAGTTTTACTATCAGCAGCAATTTAACTTGCACCTAAATCCAAAATAAAAGAATATATTAAATAAAAATTTATTTATTATCTAAAATAAATAATTATATTAAATACAAGCCCTATTTACTATCTAAAATAAAAAAATATATATTAATAATGCTATCACTATAGATATCCATATGACAAATAGCGTAAGTTGAGCCTTAATTTTAGCTCTGCATAATAGATAATAGATAGGGATGCTACTTTACCAGAATTTTAAATTGAGACTAACCATCCTTTATGACCATATAATGGTGTTAAAATGGATTTTGTTCTTAGTACCACAAAAACGCATCAATTATTATTCTAATTAAACTGATAGAAGCGTATTAACAATCACAATATTACTAGGATATAGTACAACCAATAACAAGTTATTTTATTTTTAATAAAAAATTTTATATAAATAATAATAATATATATAAGGAAAGGGATTCAAATTTCCGAACCTGTGGCTAACAGCCACATGGATAAACTAACGTGAAGCAGGGAAAGGTGGGCTGAGAAAATATGCTTGATACCAAAATAAGGAGGGCAGAAATGCGGAGGATTGAACGTCTTAGGCATAAACACAGCAGAGAAGTTGGAGACATTTAATAGAATTAATGAAGATTAATATTTTAAAATAATATTATTAACATTTTTTGGGTTATAGTCTTATAGACCTATAGAAGCAATGATTTTCATAATACAAACAAAAAAAGAGTTAGATTTTGTACTTTACACTACATATTTGATTCAAGTAATTTATAGATTTCAAAATAACTTGCGGATCATGCAAACTACCGATCCATAACATCTAAGGTGAGATTTATTAAATACCACATCTTGATCACAAATGAATGAAGGTGAGATTTATTAAATTAACAGGAATTAGATTTTCATAAAAAGAGCTTCCACTACTACAACTGAGGCAACGCTCTTCTATTAAATTGTCGTCTGAATGTGACATTCAAGATCATCACTCGTTCATCGCACGCCAAAAACACCATATGAGTTTGATGGCTTGATATACCATTTTTACCTCACAATGGACAAAAACCCATATTTCCCTTGTAAATGCCTCCCGTACCAATTTAGACAAAATTTCAAACTATCACTTTACTACAAGAGTTTCATGTTGTCAATCCATTTGGCATATTTACAATTCAAACATGTCGCAGCTAATTATTGTTTACAATTGCCATGCTTAGATTCATCAGGCGCTTGGACCTTCTCTACCTATCACTGGAAAGAATTTTCTAGAATCCACGAGGAAAGTCAATAATCCCGGTGTGTGAAATTGCTGCTTGAAGAATTAGATATTAATAAGGGCTTCAATTGAATCAGACATGCATGAAGCTGATATCAGACTGCTCTGTCGTATGCTTCAAGCATGGTGGCTTTATCCTGAAAATACGTGGAAGAAGAAAGAAAACTTTAGAAACGAATGGCTGTTAGGCAAATACATAATTTTGTCCGGCATCTCAGTCACAACAAAGCGTTTTAAAACAGGTTCCTAAATTCAATGCTTTCAGAAGTTCGATTCCAAACACATAACATACTCGATAGCATCAGATTTAAAAGAAGCATCAAAAAACGAATATATGGATGATGATAAAATTCATGGTCATTGTCATTGTGGAATTATCAAATCTTGAACTTCTCAAGTTTCCCAAGGAGGAAATGTAAACAGCCCAGTTTTGGTTCTAGATCAGTAACTTAAGTTTATTGGCCACAAAATAATAATACATACCAGCAAGTGAATACATCCACACCTTAATAATCAAAGTATAACAGAAAGCAAGCAAACACACCTCATTCTGCACGTTGCTCTCTGCAGGAAACCAGTGCATGAGAATGCCGAGATGCATTATAGCAGGTATTAGTTTGAACATTAGAGGAGTTGTTACCTACAGCAAATGGAAAACAGAAAATAAACATAAACCTTCAGAGCAAACGATGCCGGTCAAATAGGGGTGTTGATGTGGGAAAAACATACCAAACTAAGAGCCGTCGTTCCCAGAAGCAAAAGATACATTTTCCCCTGTAGAACAGAAATTACAGTAGAATACTAGTCTGAGACACCTAACAAGGACTAGCTAGAAAACATGCATAAGAGGAAAATGTTAAAAGCTTAAATAAATGAGGAATTAACATATCAAGGCTAATATCAAAGTGCCATCGGAAGAGATGTGTGCATAAATGTTATAAAGATCACATATAACCCTGTATAAACAGATAATTACAGCAGCCCAAACATACTGTCACATACAATGTATATCATGTATTGCAGTGTGAAGATAATAAAAATTTGAAGGAACAAAACCAGACAAGGTTTAAGGGTACTTTGGAGGTCTATAATTTCATAATCATGATTTTATTATATTTCATGTTTAAAATTTTAAATTGTAAATCTTGATATTTTTCAAAAGGTGATCAGTTTTAAAAAATTATAAAGCTGAAAGAGGAGAAAAATCAGATGATAAAGATGATAGAAAATTTCAAATTTGTAATTTTAGGATGTTTTGCGTAATTTCTTTGAACAACCAAACCCCCAATATCAAAAATCAGGACTTAATATCAGAAGACATGCATATCATGGAATTATCAAAAAAACAACCCATATAAATATCGGTTTTCAAAAAACATTTCTATGAGTCAAAATTATCTAAAGCTTCTGCTCCCAAGTTCGCCTTTTGCATATTATGTCCCGGTACTACATTACAATGTTCTGTTTGATGAATGTTAAAGTATTGACTTTTAAAATAAATAAAATGTTATATTTACGTTCATTACCTAAGAATCCATTATCTGTAAAAGAAAATCTAAACATGCAGTAGTAAATAACACAATAAGTAAAACATAGTATCTCGTAGATTCAGTAACCATTTGAGGGTGAGAAAAGTTACCTCGACAAGATGAAGATTTGAGGCACGACTCAAGAGAATGAATGCAAATTCACCAATTTGAGCTAACGACAAACCCACCTTTGAGATCGAACAAAGTAAAAGTGAAGGGTAAAACCAAAATGCTAAATCATCATAGGATCAGCAATTATTTAGTTCAATCAAAAAAGTGCTGTCAGTGATGCTCACAAGAAATGCTGTTCTGGTGCTGTATCCAAAGGCTTTGATCACCATGGTTACCACAACTGTTTTAATTACCACAACCAAAATGACAGATGCAAGCAATATATCAACATGGTTCCACAGAAAGTGTACATGTATAAGCATGCCAATGCTAGCAAGGAAGAGCGCTGCAAAGAGGTTACGGATTGCTTCCACCTTCAATGCAGAAAAGCAATAAAAATTAAATCAATTATACTATATTGTGCACCTAGAATGGATATAATAAAATTTCAAGTTTAAAGCATACAGTCCACTTACACCCCACCCCACCCCCCAAAAAAAAGAATAAAGAAAATTGACTTTAACTAAGCTCAAAAATTCATCTTTAATAATATGTTTATGACCAGCATGCTTCAATTATACTTGTCTGAGTTGAATAAAGAAAATTGAGCAATGCCATAGTTGACTCCTACTACTCTTCAAGAACAAAGGTCAAAAAAAGCTACATACTAAACAATTCAAATTAGACTGGAGCCAACAAATTTCTTAACAAAAACAAACACTCTAGGCCAGCATTATCACCAATATCATATCGTAGACACTGAATTTCATTATAAAGATTTCTTTAACAACCCCATAGAAAAGCCCTCTTCTTCTCTCGTGACCATGATCAAGGAACATGTGTAAATTATTGATGAAATAGAAACCCTAGTTGGGCCATGTTACCATGTGAATTAATGATGTCAAGACTGCGACATCCTCTTGTCATGAGGTTGAGGTTGTTTTCTACTATGGGGAGCTTAACAAGGGGTATTTCTACATTTCTTTTAGTGTTCCTAGTCCTTCAGTTTATTTGAAGAAAGATTATCTGGATTTAACAATAAGGTGCATAATGAGAATACAAAGCAATTATTTCTTAGTGTTGATTCCTCAGGTGAGCTTGGTGTTGCTTAAAGAAGGTGCTTTTGTAACTTTTATCGCAAAAGAGGTACTTTCTTACAACAAAAATAAATAAACAAATATTTGTAAGATTATCCCATTAGTGCTTTGACAAGAAAAAGTCAAAAAAAAATGCTTTTAGTCAAAAGCTAGAAAACCTAGCTTTTTGCTTACTTCGTAAGAACTTTTTAAAAAGCAGAAACAAAACCCAGCACACCCTTACAGTTCCATCTCTTGGTCCTTTATAAGTTGACAAAAGAGAAGATAAGAATGAGGGATTATTTAATTATGGCCCCAACTGTGGATGTACTCCTACACAACTAGTACGTAAATTAAAGATGTGTAGAATGAAAGAAAGGATTTCCAAGTCAAGGAAAATCTTAAAAAATATGAATAACAAATATCAAAAGGTAATAAATAAGCAAAAGAATCTTAAAGTAAGATCAAATCTGAATGGTATGGTTTTACACAATACTCAAAGGAGAAGCTCACCTGTTCCAAAGTATGCTGTGCAAAGTCAGTGGTGGATATCATGACTCCAGCAACAAATGACCCCAACTCAAGACTGAGGCCTAACTTGTCACTGCACTGAGGAGGAGAATTTACCATGGAGAATACATTAGCAGGTGATAATCATAACAACTATTAGGCATTAAGAAAACAATTAGGACATGTAAAATCGAGTATATTTGACAGATGATAAATCAACTAGCTCTGCATTACAAAAGGTAGAAAAGGAAGGTATATTATCTTACTTGCTCTCTGGAAATCCTTCAGCTTAATAGGACTCTTCGACAAGACAAAGTAATGACTATATTGATCAAAGAGCTGAGGTTGACTTTTTTATGTTCGGGAGATTACTATCCTCTAGGTTCATTTTGGGTCATGCTCATGGTAAGAAAGCCTGGAACAAATATTGGCCAGTATTTAAAGTATGAACAGGATATACAACTGGCGTATGTTCAGTTTAGAGGACACAAGCTAGGATGAAGATTAACAAATCATTGTCTTCTTGCTATATGTTGTGGATTTCATGTTTCTGAAGTCTTTGTAAAGATTGAGCATGATGGCGCCCCATGTTTAAGGTCTAAGGGTACCAAGATTTGATGGATGATATCGGTTAATGACTATCTTATATTCTAAAACTGAGAAAAGAAAGGTGTAGTTTGTTAAACAGGAGAACGAAAAAACGAAGTGTGAGATTTGGAAAAAGAAAAGATGCTTGAGACCAAAAGCACAATAATGGGGTTGAAGGAACAGGTATAATACAAGAATATTTGTTAGGAACATAATAAGGTTCCAGCAAAATCTAAAACAAGAAAAAAAAATATATTTGGAGTAACATATAAAAATTGACAAACTATTCACCATCAAAAAGAGTAGAATCATCACCATGGGCCTGAAGCAGTCTATAACCTCAAAAGGAAATGGTGAGGGCAGCATGAGATAAGAGATAAGCACATATCCTCTTCACGACAATGCAACCAATGGCAAAAATGTTAGCCACTATACTAAATCAATACTCCATAATCTTTTCATCACCCTCTTCTCAAGCATTATGCATCTGCCTTCTTTCTCTCTTCTCTCTCCACTCTCAGAAATCTGAATCAACTGATCTTATCTAACCCATCTCATGCGAAATGGTTGGTTTGACAGGAACCATTGAGCCATTGACATGAAATTTAACTTACAAGTCAAATATTAGAACCAGCAATGACTTCATCAGTGTTTTCGGTTTCAATTGCCCTCTAGTGCTAACTGCTGAAGATGCAAGCAGGTTTAATAAAGCCATATGTGATCTGAAGCACAAACCAAACCTTAGTGTTGGGTTAAGTCACATTCACAGACTTTGTTTTCTAATAAGAAGACTACAGCATATGGTACATAACTTTTTGTTTATCCCTACAAATTTGTTAGAGATAAAGCATTATAGGAAAGTGATGTTGCTTAGCATGAAAATATTTAGTATCAAATTTTGAATCTTGTTCATGTCAGTACAGTAAATATATTCCATTTATCATGTTTCATCATTGAAAATAAATAGATTGAACAACAACACAATTTAATTTTATTCAAGTCATCCAGTCCGCGTGCTTCTGACAAGTGGAATCATGTTAAGGTGAAGCTTGAATCAGGAAGCTTTGGTGAAGGTCTTGAAACCATGAGAATAACACACGGACCTGTTCAACATCATGAATTACTACTTACCATTGATTCACTTCAGAACAATTTAATTAATTATTCTAACCATTTAGGTTTTTTTTCTTCAGGTTTCTCAGTGTTTCTCATTAAGCAAAGATTCAAATTAATTAAGTCAAAGCAATAATATTAACATGGTCAAGGTACCATCAAGTCAATGGGATGTCCATCTAAGAGGTTTAAAGGTATGGAATAAGGTCTGCCGAACCGATATCAAGGCTCATACTAGTCGGCAACCAGTTTGATACGGTATAGGTATGTATCATACCAAGCCAGGCGTACCAAGCTAGGGAGGAGGAGTGGAAGATAGAGAGAGGAAGGGAGGTAGGGAGGGGGAGAGAGAGAGAGTATAAGAGAGGAGGGATGTAGGGGGAGAGAGAGAGGGAGAGGGGAGGGGCTTACCCGGATGTTGATCGGCATCAGTTGGCATCAAAGAGGAGCAGGATAAGTGACTGAGCACACACAATGGAGCTTCAAAGCCCCAATCATGGTGGAACAATGTGGGGGAAGGGGGGGAGAGGGAGAGAGGGTGGAGAGGGCAGTCATGGCCTTTTTGGGGGGTTTGGTTGGAGGTTGGTTTTTTTTAAGGGACTGAACCATCCCAACCACCTTTAGAAAGCTACTTTTACCAGCAATCATCTACAGATATGGCTTAATGCTTGACAAAAACTAGTAACGAAAGCAATACAGTTTGCAGCATGATATCCAATGATGATTATATAATAATATTTGCAACTTGATGATAAGAAACATTTAGTTCTTACTTACCCAAGCTAGTAATAAGCAAAAAGCGACTGAGGCTAACTGATAGAGCTCATTTGTCTGCAAAATTAGCAGAATATTAACTGAACAGATAGAATTGTAAAGTTGAATTTAAAAGGCTCAAAAAGTGCAGAAGAATGCCCATGTTATATTTAAAGAATTCAATTAAGAAAGAATTTTTACACAACTCTGTCAGAAGTGTTGCATGGATAAACAATAAAACACAAAAATGAAGATAATATAAAAAACAGGAATGCTTGAAAGTCAATCTGGTTGTTGAGCAATCTAAACAGCTGGCAGGAGTTGCATGGGGCTCAAACAAGCTTGGGAAATACTTTTTACACCGTGGGCGGTGTAGCTAAGCAGACACCGCCCGCGGTGATTGGCTCTTGCACGGGGCCGGAGTGCGGTGTCCGAAAAAAAAAAAATTTCGCTCCAGCCCCATGCGAAAGTCAATCACCACGGGCAGTGTCCACGGAGCTACACCGCCCGTGGTATAGAAAGAATTTCCCAACAAGCTTTACTGAACTAGCGGTGTAGAAAGAATTTCCCAATAAGCTTTACTGAACCATACTGTGTTTTTTTCTTAGATTTACCAGGATGGGAACAAAAGAATCCAGTACGTTGCTAAACAAGCCAAACAACTGGCTGCAGTTGAATAGATAACATAGAATCTCTATTGCACCATCCTATGTTCATTATTAGAGCTTAGAGACCCTCATGTGCAGAATATACTTTGGTCGACTTCAATTTAATCCTAAGTAGCCTTCCACTAGTTTTGATGCTTCCAAGTTGTACTATAAGGCCCAATTCCTGAACAGCCCAGTTATTCTTTGAGCAGAAATACACACAAGGAAAGATCCTGCAAACAATGCATGGACAAAGTTGTTCTAACAAATTTCAAGTGTGCTTGCCAACAAATATCATGCAGACTTGTTGAGGCAATATATGTTTCCAAATTACAAGAAATATTTTACAATGGGGATCTTCTAGCAATGTACAGGCCTAATAAGCACTGCAGCACCATGATGTGCAGAAGATTACCAGAAAACCACAACATACTGATAAATTAAAATAAAGGGGGAAAATACAATGATATATTAGGTAGCATGGTATTCTTCAGGTTCTATTCAGGACCAAAACAGTTCTGTCTAGACTATTCACCTATAATCACATGAAATAGTATGTAGTTTCTCAAAGAAGAAACAGAAATGCAATATTAGCATTCTGCTAACAAATGAGTAACATAGACATGTATGAGTTCCATTAACTTTTTCACTTATACATCTTAAGCAGGTATTCTACTTCCAAACCCATCAAACAATTTGAATTCATAAATAGGTAATCACTCACTTGAGATGACAACTGAATCATAAGCTTCAAGAAGCGAGGAACAAAAGACCAAGACAATATGGAGGCAGCAGTTATGAACATGGACAACACCAGCAACCTGCATGTGAATGAAGTCTTCAGTACTTCACTATAGAGCGTAATTAATTGATCACCACTAACATCAGCTAAAATGAGAGAATGTTTACAAATCCCATGTCTGAGTATTATCACTGCAAAAATTAATCTTAGATATGAGATGACTTATTCAATGAAATATCTATACAGTTTTTCTTAACATTAATTGCCAAATTACAGAAGATAATTACATATTGCAATCATTTTTTTTAGGAACCATTAGGATCAAAGTAGAATATATCAAGTTGCCAGAATGAATCTTCTTACATCTTTGACATTGACATTATTCCTCTGAAAAGGCCACTGTTACCACCCAAAACTGGAAGAAGCGCAAAGAGTAAACCCACCGCACAATCCTGAAAATAAACCATAAGCAGGGAGATGTGCATTAGAATCAAGGTTTCAGGTATCCATGCTGGTGATAGTGCTGGTCATAGAGCAAAACATGTGCCAGTTCCATGCCAATGCACATAGCGAGCAGTTTTACAACTTTTATTTTTTTTTAAAAAAAAAAAGAGACTTACTTATAACTAAGATTTTTCAAAAAAGTGATTTAATGGCTTGTCACCCCTGCGCAAGTGCTATTATTGACTGGCATGGATCGGCATGGGCCAGCACTTAAAACCTTGCTTACAATTAAGCTATTGAGCTTGGAAAACATATTTCAATTCATGATGCGATTCTTTATACTTTGAGAACCATTATTTTGTTATCTAACAGCTTTGAGAATACCACCAAGATTCATCAGTGCAGGGCATTTGGTGGAAGCTCATGTCCACCCAGCTAATAACTTAAATAAATAAAACATGGTCAAATAATTACAAGCATATAAAGAATCCACTAATCACATGATCAAATGATTGGAAACATATGACTGACACTAATCACATGATCAAATGATTGGAAACATATGACTCACTAACTTCTTCAGAGGCCCATTAGCAAAGTTATCGATCAAAACTTTCACTTAGATTTCAGGAACAGGTGGAAATAATCATAGGAGCAAAGCTAGGGAAAACAGCATTGATGTAAATGAAGGGTGAAATTCCATTAGAATATTGTTTGGCAGCAAGATGGCTGGCAAAACCAAACCTGAAGAATAAGAGTTGCAATTGTAACTTGACCATGAAGAGCATTTGTGCTATTTTTTTCCACTAAAAACTTTGAAACCTGGTCATATAAAACAAGTGCAATGTATTAGAACTAACAGGCATAGGTCAGACTATAGTAAACTGTTCTATGAAATTATTTAGGGTAGACTTGAAATTATCACCACTGCAGTAGATGACATTGATAGGAAGGAACCAACAAAAATGCCCTCAGATAATTTTGCTCCACATAACTGCAGGCAGCCAACAATTTAAAGCTTTTAGGGAAAATAGGCATCTATCAAATGAACATAACAGTGATCTTGAGCATTAGTCAGCAATTGGATTCATAGAAACTATTCATCATGTCATACCATGGCAGTTAGGCCACATAGGAACATAAAAATAATTATTTGAAGTAGCCCTCCCAGAACGGCAACAGGCCCAACAACTTTTAACTGACAGTGATTAAAACTAGAATAAGTGCTCTGGTGAAATGCAATTGAATGCATTAACTTCCAGCTTAGAAAAGATTCACTGCCAATCATGTTCAAATCACAGAGGGTTTCAGTTCAATATGAGTTACCTTTGTCAAGGAAAACTCGAGGCCCAATGCAAAAAGAAGAAAGACCACACCAAACTGTGCAACAGTTTCAACCTGAAATGCAAAGAGCAATTATCAAAAGATGACACTAAATACAATGATAGTAGACGTTACTTCAGCACAAAATTGCTGGATAGAAGTACATAAAGTGAAGTTAAGAAAGTTCATTTCGCAATATCTTAACAGTAAAGCAGATGTCACTGGCATGAAACAAAAGACATTCAAACATGCCACAAGAATGGAAAGAACTAGATTTTCAAGATAATATAAGTATTATTCAGGTTTTGGAGCTGTCATCTTTCACTTCAGTATTACATATGCTGATTTCTGCATGTAAGCAACATGTGGTGGACAAATACCTGACAAATATCTACCTTGGGATCTCAGGTTACAATCCATTATCACTGCTTCATGACTCACCATTTTAACAGATCACCTGTAAAGTGATTTGCTATCGTTTGTGTCCTTTTTTGAGATTCTTTTGTCCCTTCATGCAATACAAAGGATTTATTGCAGAGATAGTCTTTCCACCATGAAATGCCGTACCAGGCCGAACCGCCGGAAAACCGGTCTGGTTCGACCCTTTTTTCTGATAAACCCTCCGAACCGCTCGATTCGGTACGGTACGGATCGGTACCAGATGGTATAGTACCGGTATGGGATGGTACAGTACCGGCATAGGATGGTACATACCGGTATGGTATAGTTTTCTTTTTTCTCTTTTTTTTTTTTGCTGTTGTATAGGATTTTTTTTGATTTTTTTATTTATAGTACATGATGGTACAGTATGGTACCATATCAACCGGCAACCGATACGGGTTGCGGTACCAAATCCGCGAACCTTGCTTTCCACTTTTCTTCTCTTTGTTTGTGTGTGATCAGCATCATCATATCTTAGCAAGTTCAAGAACTCTTCAAATTAGGTCAATAAACAGGAAGAGAAGGGATTAATGACCCATAAATGGGTCAGATGGTGGAAGCTTGATCGCATTGTGGAGACTGAAAATGTTCCCCCTTGGCCTCAAGAGTGAAGTAATAATATGCGTTCTCTATATGTAACATTACTTATTAAGCTTCATACATGCAGATTATGAACTGCAATATTTCAGCAGGCAGGCAAGTGGTTAAAGTAGCTATTCTCCACAAGATTTGTGCATGAATGGAGTCAAAGCTGATGCCAGATCAGATTGCCTATGAAATCTGTCTAAAAGAATGACAAAATATAATTGCAACAGTTAGGAGTTGTCCTTTAGGTCTAGAGAACAGGAGAAAGACAAATTTTCTACCCTTTTTTTTGGTATATAATTTTCTACCCTCTTTAGATTACTATTATATGCAAGAATAACACAAATAAGCTCCAATAATCAGTTCTCACAGCATTAAAGAAGATATAGGGTTCATCTGGATGATGTATTAAACTGACACACATAAGAGCAGAGCCTTTGTATCTTAATTTCAAAGATTTTTCAAATTTTATAAGGAAGATATGCCTATTACTGAATATTACTCATCTCTGGTAAGGTTTCTTAAGGACTTGTAAATATCTGCCACTTATGAGTAATACTTGGACAAATAGGAAGCAAAGAGAAGAATTTATGGTTGCTAAGGTTTTTCTCATGGAGTGTTCAAGCCTAGTTTGACTAGTGACGAGGTGACTTCAATATATGAGATATACTCCAGAGTTCAAAGGGTTCCACCTGCTGGAATTACACAAATTTATATGAAGAAGAGGACAGCCCTTGATACTACAAAGAAGTAGGAACAGTAGAGGTTTCTAGTCGTGGTCCTACTGAGGGTGGACATGGACGAGAAGAATCAAAAGACAAATGCATCATCGACGACTCAATTATGCAATTGAAATTTTTTCAAAGTTCGGACCTTCACAGGAACAAACATACGCTAAACAAACATATTCACTAGATCTTAGAATTGGCAAATGGTACACCACCTGTCTCCCACACTCCAGCTCATTCATCAACATGGGATACAATTAACTAGCCAAGAAATGAATATATCATGCTCAAAGCAATGCTGAAAAGCCTAACTTCTGACTACATCATTTTCATGAGCCACAATTGCATTCTGAGATATCCACTGTCTGTTTTCTAGATATTCTATCCCAGGGTCTAGATACTCAATCCATATCATCAGCAGATGGTTCATCTACAAAAGTTGCAGGTGTTGGAGGAACTAACCTTCATTCCAATTAGCCTATTTCTTCATTTCTATATATTTCTATGTTTCATAAGAGTTTCTCCATTAGAAAAATTAACTTCTTATATATTACTTATCTAGCATTCCTGAAGAAAACACAACATTGTTGGTATCATTACCTCATGGAGACATTGTCAATTGACTTTTCTCTTTCACTAAACAGCAATTGAATAGGATATATTCCCACATTCATCATGCAAGGTCTTAACATATGATCCATTTACAATTAAGACAATGAAAATTGATACATCAGACATGTTTAATTTCTAAATACTCCAACAGAGTATAAAAAACCAAAAAAATGTTCAATTCACAATGTTGCATAGGTAGCTCCATTATTTTTCACTTGTTACTATTGTAGTAACCAACAATTTACTCCACGAATTCAAGCTAGGGTTCACTGATCAAGTGATTTCATGTTATGAGGGACCATACACCCCATTTTTTTTTTGGATACTTCATGGCAACGTCCATATTTTCACAGGGCTCTCTCATTACATAAGTATCGCTCACTTATGTTGGAAGTGATTATAAATGCCCTACTAGGAATGTATGAAAAAGAATAAAAGACAAAAATCATGAAATTGAACACTTGATAAAGATAATTGGCACCTTAGCTGCCAAAATCAGGAGCGGGTATGGGTAAATAAGCAAGCAGGTGCATTTTTCTAGGAAGGAGTTTCTAAAGTGGATACATATTCCTAGATAGAAGTTTCCTGCAACTAAAATTGACACTAAAGGAGATTCAGATAGCATAAATATATCAGCTAACAGATCCAATCTTTTGAAACTTGGATCACAAATTAGTCTTTTTATAAGTTTCCAGAATTGGAACCTTGATACAATTCAATACATACACAACGATGAGTTTAGAAAACTAACTCTTATATCTTTCCAACACTAAGAAATTTAGGCATTCAACCATAACTCCAAAAAGTTGATGCTGACCAATTCTCTGGTCCCGTGTTAGCCAAACCGTGCTGAATTGGCCAATCTAGGGCATACTGAATTGGACCAATTGGCTGCCAGCATAGTTCAATATAACAGTTCAGTAACTTTGGTTAACCAAAACCTCACCCTTGCCCCAATGGCCCAGCCCCCACATTCAGTTCAAGGCTTCATCACTCCCTCACCCTTGAAACCCTAAGGGCATCCATCCCCGGCCGACTCACCAACACCACTGAGGTCTCCTAGGTAAGTCTCCCTCTCCCTCTCTTCCCCTTGATGACGACGACGGCCTCTCCCCACTCCCCTCCCCCCCTCAATGACAACAGCCTCTCCCTCTATCTCGGCCTCTATCTCTCCCCCTTGCTCTCCCTCCATCTCGCTTTTGCTCTCTACCTTCTCCCTCTCCCCCTCCCTCCCTAGCTCTTCCTATTTCGATATGCCCTGGAACGGTAATATCCAGACCCATACCATGCTGAACTAGTCATCCACCAATATGACCTCCAATACTAGTTCAGTAGAACATCCGTGGAGGAACAAGGAAATAAAAGGTGTAACAATTTGAATGCAAGGGATGCATTTGAGGTGGTAACATAAAAACAGGAATCGTTCATGATGGGTGTGAAAGAAGTTATTGTTACTAGAGAATGCCTATGGGTTTAGAAAACTTCATCATTAATGGGGAGAAAGAGAAGATTCCCCACTTCATTGTATTTGTAATTCTAAAGTAGCCTTTAGATTGAGGAGCTCCTGCTAGAAAATGGAAGAGATCGCACTTTTCACACTGCTGTTAGGCTATTTAAAGATAATAGCTGATTGGTGTTCCCACTTCCCAACATCAATGCCACATAGATGTTTTCTTGTCCTGGGGTCTATTTCATAGGAAACTCTAACCAATATCTATCCAGAAAATGAATGCCTAATTGGCTTATCAACTACATTCACCATTGCTAGTTCACAAAAGTGACTTTAGAGTGCTTCTGGATTAGTTTGCATGTGTGGTGATAATGCTCTTTAGATGCCTCTTGAAAACAATGAAATAAGTAATTAAAAAAAAGAGAGAAAGAATTGATGGCATCTGCTCAGATTTATCTACAATAAGGTCTTCGTCGTCAACCTTTATCTCACACTTAAGTTCGTCAATTCCCTAATAATTAATCACAGAATACTCCCTTATAGCATCTTATAATCATTGCATGAATTACATTGCCTTTCAAAACTTGATTACTTATTTAATATGCACACATGCATCCAAAAATAGTTATGACCCGAAATTGAACTTGGCTATTTGTGTAACAGGACCTTTTCACTTTGCAACAGTTCTGTAAAAATTAGCCTCCAAACCGAGACTAAAAATCAGTTGGCAACCAGCATATTACCTTAACATTTGATGACTGCAAAGGAATATGAAATACAAAAAACATTTAAAGTTCTTTGAAAGCTTTAATCTGACTGTTGATTTAACAATGCATAAGAGACTTATTTTTGAGTTTCACTGGTCTATAGCTGATTAGCAAACGCTTATCTAATACTACAAGTCTATGGCACCTTTCTTTTCTTGCATCCTTTTTTGTTCATGTTTTCTACTTTTCAGAGGAACAAAGAAAAGAACAAGCTGTTATTGGCTGAGCACCAACCTTTCTGCCCATTGTATTTTCCCAAACCCACATGGAACACCATCACATCTTTCAATCACTTCTTTAGTCACCTACCCCAACACTCTCCATAAAGCTATACCAAGAAAAGGTAAACATATCAAAATATCAGATTCTCTTTTTAACCAAAACTCAGCTTACAGAACCCATAAGAATCCAAGAGAAATTACTAAGAAATAGAGCATAGTAGAATTTGTCTCTTGGCTGCACATCCAATTTGATGAAGATCCTTACCAAGTAATGGGAAAGAACCAAGAATTATAACAGCATGCACAGGCCCACATAAGGGCCTAGTCTAGCTCCCACGACTTTCACCCCCCTCATGCCTTGTTATGTTCGAGAGAACATTATGATCACAGCTCTGCAGAACCTCAGCTAGAAAAGGTTAGAGAGGAGAAGTGGAACAGAATCGCCCCCCTGCCCCAGGGTGAGGGAGGTGTGACAGTGGCAGTCACAGAAGCATGGTGGCAGTAGCAGTGGCCAGGGAAACAACTAAAACAATTTAAGATGGATAACAATTCCATAAATCCACAGAGGAAGCAATGCTGAAGTTTTTAAGATAGAACCCAAGATCAAGAACGATTTCTTTCCTTCTTTTGCTTCATCAAGTTAACTAAGAAAATTCCTGATATTCAGATAAAGTATAAGAGACTTTCTTAAAACCAGTACCACCGGTAACCTGGCCAAATCTGGACCAACTATTTTAAATGCATGGGTACCAAAGCAAACCAAAACAATATATGAAGTGACAGACACAAACTGGGGCAATAAATAGAGATGGTTCAGTGTTGTTTTCTGATTTACATAATCATGGTCCACTTCAATGGCTCAAGGCCCTGAAGCAGGGACTAGACAAGATGATCCAGACCAGCAGTATTAGTTACAAGGATGTTCTGAATCATTTTTAGAATCCCGAGCTGCTTGCATTATACTCACTCTGATCCTTTCATCAATCAGGCAGCAGCAAAATAATTTCTTGAATGCATCAACCATGCAAACTTCTGGATGTCATATCAATTGCATAGCATGCATAAACATATGCAATGAAGTGTGAGGAAGATTTGAAAAACCAGCCTCACAATGTTGGATAGGTATGAGCATATTGGGATTGGTTATTTGATTTAAATGTGTTTTGGTAGGGGAGGGGAGGAGGAAGGGCAGTGTGGGTGTTGGCAGCCAGGGCAGTGCAGGGCAGAAAACAAGATAAAGTACCTTGCAAATATTTTTAGATATGCAATAAAAATAGCTCATATAACAAAGCTGCACAAAGTTAAAAAAGACTGAGACATGTTTTTATGTAATTGATATGCAAAGATAAGCATGTAAGCACACCAACTGCAGGAGCATATGAACATCTAACCATATAATAAATGAAAAAGATTGTACCCTTTATGTACTGTAAAGATAGACTCAATTACCATGCTGTTTTTTTTAAAAATTATTTTCAATGTTTTGCAACATCCAGAGGATGGTTTATACTGATTTACTACCAGAAAAATTGCAACGATTGCTCAATTGGACTTGGTTAAGCCACAGACGAGTGAAGATAAGGAACACAGTATTTGTGCAAGGATGACAGCTTAAAAGCATGCAGTTGAAGCAGAAACAAAAAAAAAAAGAAACTTCATAAAAAAGAACTAAGAGTTAAATGGTTAGAATATTACCTGCACCATTTCACTAATGAAGTTCAGGCCCCCTGGACCAATTAGAGATCCCGCAAGAAGATAACCAACAATGACCTTGCAATCATAAATATAAAGTTCATACTAAACCTTTAAAGGAGAAGCACTATGAAAATAACAGAATCATTATTGAGATAACTTCCCAGCATAAGTCAGCAATGAGATATAATGATGATACAAGGATATCATATGAATACTTACTGGCTGTCCCAAGCAGGAAAAGGTAATACCACCAATGGTAGCTGAAACAATCACAACCACTAAATCTGAAATCAACCTGCAAGTATGTGTTGTCACAAAACAGGGCTTAAATCACTGGTGGGAATGACCATATCACCCGAGAAAGCATCATCACCAATATCTTTATTGGGAAAACACAGTAAGATATATGCTAGATATATAAATCAGATTGAGCCCATGCTATAAAATTAATCATATCAACCTTAAATCTACTTGAAGCACTGGATATTTTGATTTACGATTCGACATCACAAATACATTGTCCTGCCACAAAATGAAAGAGCAAAGTAAGGCAAAAATTCTTCGGAAAATTCATAACTAACTCTGAAGCAAGACATCTTGAGAATAAAATTATCAATAAAATTTGTTTAGCCACAGTCAGCTAAATATGAAATCAACAGACCTTTCTGTCTATCAAGGTTGTCATGTCATCAGAACCCTCATTTTCCAGAGTATCATTTTTCTTTGCCTTGTCATGAGTAATAATAGCTACAGTCTCCAAAACAGCCTGAAAAGCACAAAATGTTAATGCATCGCACAATCGGTAATATCAGAAATCAAGCCATAGACTGGTCTGAAAACTGAATATAGGAGAAGATATGGAATACAAGGTTCATAGTGCAACCAACATAATATTGCAGATACACAAGGTAGTTGGCTAGGTCATGATTTGTGCAAACATGCAATATATTTTCTTAAAATAATTTGCCTACGACTGAAAATTGAGAAATTACAAGTGTTATATATGGAGGGAGAAGATTAAATGAAAAAGAGATCTTCTGCCTACTACAATCCCGCCACCCTAATGCGCATATTTGCAAGTAAAGCCAGAGGGTGTTGAAGAGAACAGAGCACAAGCTTATTTGGCTTGATTTAAGAATATGCGTAAGGGGGTTCGCTATTTATAGAGGCATATGATAGGGTGTAATATGCAGAAAGAGGAAAAAAAATCAGGAAATTAATAGAAAAAATCTAAGCCATTGGGAGCTAGGTTTAGGTATAAAGTGAACTAAATGGATAGAAAACCCCTTTATTTGAACTAGCAGACATCTTCTTCAAGAAAATTATTTGTATAGGATGATGTTCATGAAATCACAAGAAATATAACCATATAAATCCCACAAACACATGCTTAATAGATATGCCATACTCCTACCAAGAAATGACATACTCATAACAGACCATGTAATATCAGTATCAGCCATTCACTCCTATAAAGAGCTACACTCTCCATCTGCTGGCTTTACCAATATACATTTTCTCAATAACCATTAAAAATTTGATAGCGTTTCTTTTTCTCTACCTTTCAATGTATATCTGTATTTCTGCAACATTCTCCTTACAAAGGTGCCGTCTTGTCATTGTTCATAGCGACTTAAAAACAAAACTAGTTCTCCATCCATGTTTGATTCTTGCACTAGCTATGGCTTGTCTGGTGCATCCCTTTGACTACTCTCTTCCAATTTTGCGTACCAATCTCAGCAATGCTACTCTTTTTAATTATGCTCATAGGGTTTCCCCCTTTTAATCTCATGCAAGCATGCAACACTTCAAAGCATGTGTCTGCTTCATCCACCTAGTTCTTATTGAATTGGTCCAAGCAGGTGTTCTTTGAAGAATTCGCTTCTACAAGCACTTTTAGGATGGATAATAGCATATTTATAACCTTTTTCTCCATAATTTCAGCTTGCAGCAAGATGACACATGTATAGGCACTTCACTAGTACATTAAATTGAATAATTTATTCAGACCTAATTTTTGAAAAGTAAACTCAAGATAAATATATTTTTGAAACTTCGGTTATCATCTTCTTCCCCTTGAAAATAATGAACTCCCAGAGCTACCTTCAAGAAAAGCATATGATGCCAAATGATAAACCATTTCTTGTCCTAATAAGAACCCAATTCCCAATCAATGGTATTTTAACCAAAAACAAAGAGAAAATAAGAAATAATAGCAGGAAGAAATATTCAACCATTTCAAGGGGATCAAGACCTCCCAAAGCATGTAGGAAATCTTAGTAAAGTAATTGCTCAAAATTATCACCTCTAGGGCAGTATATATTCACAGGATTTACCATTGCTTGTCCTACAATAATTAGAAAAAGAAAGAGAAAATAAGAGATAATAGCAGGAAGAAGTACTCGACCATTTCAAGGGGATCAAGACCTCCAAAGGCATGGAGGCAATTTTATTAAAATGACTGCTTGAAAATGTGGCCTCTACATATTCATAGGGTTCATCCTTACTTGTCCTACAAGAATTAGAAAAAGCAAACTAGGAAACATGAGGTAGTCAATCACCAATGGACTAGGACACCTGAACTAGACTCCACCAAATTAACCTTAAATCAGGGTATCATTATTGGGAATGTATCATTCCTTCCCCCTTCGAGACAACCTAGCCTTCATGGTCAAACTCTGCTTGCTGAAACACATTGTCTATTAGCATCAAACCTATTTATCAGCAGTCTTGCAACTAAACTGTCACAATTATTGTTCTCTCATGATCAATCTTATAACGATGCCCGCTTACAAAATCTACCAATCAAAAATTCAATGACCATAGAAGTTTGGACAAGCTGAGCAAGTTTACCATTCATATTGTCATACTCGGGGAAATCAGCTGGAATCATTAGGCCTTTAACAAACTCCTTTCCCATTGGAGCAGCATGATAAGACTCATACCTTTGTACTTGTGAATTGTGATATCTCTCCAGAAAATTTACCAATGTTGGTTTGGATTCCCTTTCGGATGTTGAGATAATGACTTTAAGATTGCTAAATGATTTGACATCTATACTTTCTATTAAGGTTTTCCATCTCAGCACCAAACCCCATACCGATACCATGCTGGTAATGTTACAGTGTGCCGAGCATAGGGTAGGTTCAACGCACAGACTTGGGACACCCCCTATATTGAGTCTCCGTTCGGTACTGTTTCAATATAGCACACATGGTACAAAGCCATACAATACGGTGAACCTTGCTTTCTATATCAAAGCATGGATCTTGCAAATTTTCTCGTTCAACTGGCTTTATCGCAATGGTGACCAATGTTGTAGTTGATTCACAAAGATCTTACTAAAGTTAATCCAAGGCTTGAGTTATTGAGCTTGAAGAGTTGATAGAAAGAAGTCCTTGAATTGATTAAGCCTTTGCTTAAACTTTGCTTCCTGCCTTGCTTCAAGTCTATTCTCAAGTTGCAACTCTGATCATCAATTATTTACCCAAAAAAAATCACCGGAAACATGGTGTAGCACAAGATTGGTGCTCTAATACCAAGATGATAAGCAAAACCTCCAGAAGCCACTAGGTTGATTTTATTAAATTCACCACTTGAATATATGGCCTCAAGGGCACTACATATTTATTGGTTTGCTATTGCTTGTCCTCTAATCATTTGAAAAAGAGAACTAGAAAACATGAGGAAGCCAATCCCTGATGGATCTGGACTCTGAAACTGAACTCCTAATCCAAATCAACCCCACTCATAGTAACGCAAGCAAGATGCTGCCTTAATTAAAGGAAACAATTCCAAGCTCATATCATCAACTTATAGTAGCAGCCATATCCAAAAAAAAAAAAGACTCATACCTGTTACAACCATCGTAAAATGAAGGAGCATAAATTGCACTTGGACTTACTCATATACCATGTGTAGGAACTTGAAATTCATGGATCACCCTAATCCTTGATAGGAAATTTGTAAAAAATAAATCAAGTGAATTTTATACACTGGTTTTTGAGGTTAAGAAAGAGTCCCTTGAGATATAAGGATCTGCTGGACTATTTCTTTTTTTTTTCTCAGACTGAAAATTGATAAAAACTGCAAAAAAAGCAGCGATCAACAAGAAGGATTTTGAAGTTTTATGATTCCTTGCACGATTTGAATCACTAATCAATCTGTCAAAATCATGGAAAATATAACATTGTAAAGTACATGTAATACCAACATGGAGCCACTGATGGATATGACCGTTCCTTAAATTTCGTAAGTGCTATCACAAAGTAGGTCGTAGGGAGATACAAGCAATTGTAGGCAAAAAGGAAAGATTATTGTTTGGTCAATTCTTGTGCTTGCAAGGTACCATTAAGAACTTTCTGTGGCATATTCTGAAAGAGAAAACAAGATGGTCATTTTCTTCATGAAACATGGTTACACAAAGAATAGTGAAAGAAAGTGCATGGCCACAATTAATGCAGTATTATAGAGCACCAATGTGCTGGTTGATACCCTTTATAACTACAATTTTTTAACATAGTTTTATGTGAAAGTATTGATTGGACATGCCTCTGTCTTTTTCAAGTGTACTTTTGCTTTCCATTCTGCAGATGAAATTCATTAATTTCCATCCTTTCCATATATACGAAAAGCAGTTTAGATTAATATGGTTAGACCAAGTGATACCAGAAATGAATTGATCATGTCCTCAAGATCATGATGCAATATCCTTTCAATCTTTGATCTTTTAGAATTACATCATGCTAGAATGTCTTGAGATCATGAAGAACTAGAAATAACTTGCTTTTCTACATGAGAAAGCTTTGGCAACAAAAATACAAGTCAATAGAGGGGATAAGGGGAAAGTCACACCTACTTGATTTTCTGCAACGCTGTTATTGAAGCTGTTTTTATCAGTTCCTGACAAACATTTGAAAATCAGCTCATCAGCACTACAAAATGTATAACAAGAAGAGGCATAGCAGAAAAACATGATCTAAGTACAAACTGCAGTTCATTGATATGGTGATATGATAACGACAGGACATGGTAGTGCTAAGGTCAAGCTAAAATGCATTAGTATAAAGTTATGAGTTCAATGATGCAAGATGAGTGGCGGAGTATATCATGTATCACAAATACAAGCATGGTCTAAAAATACCCTGTTTGATACAAAAGTGAAGAAAATGACCCAAGGTTTGCATTCTCGCAAAAGTTCATTTTCTTTCACTTGTAATAACAATCAATTTAGAATACAAGACTAGTAGCTCCACATAGAGACACCCTAAAAAATCAAGTTACTTTGAATGGGCTTCTAAATCCCAGTGTTTGGTGTTGCTTCTGCTTTTTCTAAGAGTCTTTCTCAAAAACACTTTTTCATTTGAGTTCTTAAATAAAAAAGGCCTTTTTGTATACCTGTCATTTCATAATCAAGTAATGTAATCGCACTTATTCAGATTTAAACAAAGTTTCCATAGTTGACGAGAAATAAATTTCATATGGAAGAATAATTATTGGAGATAACAGCTCTGAGCACTAAAAATATGATTTAGCTCAAGTTAAAAAAATTTATATTCAAAATAGTGTTCTTATGTCAAGACTTAGGAGTCTCTTCTTCTAAATAACTGTACTCAAGGTTTTAAACCCCATAGGGCGGCGGTGTCTCAGTTTCTTCATGGAATGGGACGTTCCCACTATCCTACCCTATCCAAGCGGCAATCCCAATTGGGAATCCCATACGTGCCCCCCCATCTTTCTCCTCTTATTCTTTCCTTTTCTTTTCTTTCCCCTTCTTTCCTTTCCTTTCGTTTCCTTTCTTTTTGTTCTTTCTTTCTTGTTCTTTCTTTCTTTAGTTCCTTCTTTACTCCCTTTTTCCTTACCTTCCTGGCTTTCCTTTTTCTTCTTTCTTTTTCTTATCCCTTCCATGTTTTTTTCTTTCTTTCCTTAGTTTTCTTTCTCTTTCCTTTCTTCCTTCTTTCCTTCCTTTCATTTTCTTCTCCCTTCCATACTTTTTTTCATTTTTCTTCTTTTTTCCTTTCACATTCCGTTCTTTTATTATTTTTTCTCCCTTCCTTTCTTTCTTTCATTTTTTTCTTCTTTCCTGCACAGATGAGTTTTGGACTTCCAGAAATAGAATAGGATGGCCGGGACTATGCCCCCCTTCCCCTTGGGACTTAAAACCTTGACCATACTGATGTCACAACATCCTAATGAAAATATGACATTGTTATTTCTATTGCTTGTGACAGCGGAGGTCAAAATACAGGCCAACCAACTTTGCAGAATTTCTCAACACAGAACAAAAATCTATACTTCCAAAAAGTAACACAAATGAGAAAGTACTAAAAATGCAGGCAGTTAACAATCTGAAAAATGTGAACCTAGAAGCCAATAAAAACAACAGTGGAAGTTTACTAGCAGTGGTGAAACTAGTTTCTAATCCCAAGGCCTCATATTCAAATGTTAAATTTCAAGTCCGACCTCCATCCTTCACCTAACCACCCACTAATCCTAATCCTCTTGAAGCAAATATTTCTTCCATCTAAAACCAATCAAGAACAAGAACAAGTCCCCCTATTTTCAAACTTATGTCCAAAGATCGCATAAAACCCTATTTTAGGAATCTTGAAGCCATCAAAAAAGACAAAAGGCCACATTCAGAGGCTCTTGATGAAAATGAGAAAAATTATTTAAATCCCCCTACCTTCGGACGCATCTTCAGTGTCCGAGAACTCCTTATCGAGCACGCGATCGAACATATCGGCGAAGCTTCCCTTCCCGGAGCTGTTGTGCGACGCCCCCTTTGCGAGCTCTCCGTAGAATTTCTCCCTGGTTTCCTTGTCCGGCCTCGCGGCGACGCGAACCCTCACGCATAACGAGATCAAGGCAAGAAAGACGAGCAATCTGAGAACTCCCCGGGCCGGATCCATCCTGGCGGCCATCGGATCGGAAACGGGAGCTACCAACGGTGATAGGCGGAGGAGAGCAAGGGGATCTGGGGATCGGAGGGATGCATTAGGAGGAGAGAAGGAAGGGATGAGGGTTTGGAGTCGGACAAGTAACGGAGGAGAGGAGAGGAGAGAAGCCCGCGACGGCTTTTTGGGGCGTCAGAGAAGACTGAAGGCTCCAACGCCTTCTTGACGTCGGTAGGTAAAACGTTGGCCTGAATGCTTCCGCGGGGTCCACCAGATGCACGGTGATGGTGTTCCAGGGTGGCCCGGTGTGCCGCGCGGGGTATGTTCCTCCGTCGGTGCGCCCGAAGGAAAGGGACCGGAAAACAGACAAGCTGAGGGCCTTGGGCTGCAAGTTTATTGGGGTTGGGTCGGGGCAAGGATCCACCCGGGTTCTAATAAGAATGTGATTTTTTTTTTTTTTTTTTGGTACATCAGAATGGGTTCGATCAGAATGGGATTAGGGGTCCACATTTAGACCTAGATCTGAACCCACTTGGTGGATCAGGTCCATCAGGATGAGTTCCAAGTCAAATCTCGGTTTGGGGAACTAGATGCAGAATCTTGAGCTAATTTTAAGTTTGTGTTGATTCGGACCTAATTGGATTAAAACTTGAATTCTTGAGATCCATATAGATTCTCTTTGAGAAACAATGAAATGGGGATTTTGGCAAGCATTTATTTCATCTAGGTCAGGATGATTGTAGACCTCATCTTAATTTTTAAAAAAATATGCCATAGATTATCTACTCTATTACAATAAAATAATATATTTTTGTAAGAATTTTTAAATTTTTTAATGTAATTCAAAGCAATCCCTATGATTTAAGGAGATGTATTCAAATCTTTTGAATTGCGATTTTCCGTTTATTGAAGTGTCAAGATGCAGATGTTATTGTGCAAAACTAATGGGAATTCAAAAGATTGTGTGAGCGTGCGTGGTTTCTTGTATCTTTTTTTAGGAGGAATATGATGGGAATTTTAATTTTAGATTTTGAATCTCAAATGCTTTTTATTCTCGGAGTTTGTATTAAGAGGGGTCATTTATCAATAAAATAAAGTCTGCTTGGCTATAATATGCTCTTGTTTATTGTTTGCACTTAAGCAATTAATGAGAGCATGTATATTATATATTTTACCTATACTTGTTTCCGGCGAGTGCATGACCCAATTTACAATTCAAACTATGATGTCCACAAAAGAAGTTTCTACATTAATACAGTTTCTTGTTTCATTTTATTTTTTCTTCTACAGCAAACTTAGATGCATTTGGTTAATCAATAAAAAAAATTTATTTTTTTTTATTTTTAAAAAATAAAAATCAAAAGTAATATCTGATAACATCAAGAAAAGTAAAAAAATAAAAATTTAAAAAAAGTTAAAATAATTATCTATTATATATATATAATAATAGTATTATGATGTTATTGTGGTGTTGCCCAAATGATTTTAATAGCACCATGTGAAATCAAAATATTATTTTTAAATAATAATATATAGTATTTTAATAAATTAAAAAATAATATTTTAAAAATAAAAAAAGAGATAAAAGATGAAAAATATTTTTTATAAAAAAAAATTATTTTAAAAAAATAAAATATTATAAAAATAATAATATTTTTTAAAAAAATACTAATTTATTATTATTTTAAAAGATAATATATCATTTTTTTAATTTTATAAATAATAACGTACCAATTTATTTTTCTAAAATAATATTTTTATTAAAATTTTTAAAAAAATAATATTTTAAAAATAAAAGTATGGGAGGGATAAGAGATGAAAAATATTTTTTAAAAAATATTATTTTTTAAAAAAATAAAATATTAAAAAATATTAATATTTTAAAAAATATTAATTTATTATTATTTTAAAAAGATAACCTATCATTTTTTATTTTAAAATAATAATACACTAATTTATTTTTTAAAAAATAATATTTTTATTATTTTTAAAATAATATATTTTTAGATCTGAATTGATCTATGATCGTATTAGATTAAATCTAATAAATTATCCATAAATAGAGCATGGTACTCCATCGATTTAAAAGTCAAATTTTTATATTTAATAGTCTCTAAAAATTTAAAAAAGATATAAGAAGAAGTGAGGAAGGGTATGATCGGGATTGGCATTTATCAAGATAGAAAGGGAGCTATGATGGGATGGCAAGGGGTCGGGTGGCACCGATAGGCATAAAAAAGATATGAGAATAGAAAGAAAAAAAAAATTAATAATAAAATATTATTTTATAGAAAAAAGAAATAATAAAAAGAAGAAAAAAAAAGAGAGAGTTTCTCTCACTTCCTTCAATGGTGGCATCAGTAATGACGATACCAATAAGGGCACTAGGAAGTATGATTGGAATCAATATTTATCGAGAGAGAAGAGAAACAATGGTAAAATGATGGGGGGTAAGGTGGCACCGATAAGCATGGAGAAGATATAAGAAGAAGAGAAAGAACGAAAGTGTGATCGGAATTGATGTTTGCCAAAAAAGAAGGAGAGCCACGCTGAGATGACAAGAGGGTGCGGTGGCATAGATGGGCGTGTAGAAGGTCTGAAAATAGAAAAAAAGAAGAAAAAAAGAATAAAATATTATTTTATAAAATAATAAATAAAATATATAATATATAATAAATAAATAAAAAATTAAAAAATTAACAATATTTATTATGAATATTTATTATTAAAAATTTAATAATTATAAGCCATAATTATCTATCTTATGTAATGTGCGGGTCTTCAACTAGTTTTACATATAAAATAATTTTTTTTTGCTTTCCAAAACTTATTTTCCTACTCTTTTTTGCTTCCTAAAATTTTCTTTCCATGTTTAAAATGTCAAACAAAAAGGTAAAGAGTCCGAATCTTTCTTCCTCGTCGAGCTATTCATCTTTTCGCCCATTTTTTCCTTCCTTCTCAAATCTTTTTCTCTCATCGAGCTCTTTATTCTTTTTTTTTAGCTTTATAGCAACATAATTGCCAAACATATTTTTTATTTTTTTATTTTTATTCAATAATAAAATTAAAAAAAATTAAAAAAAATTAAAAAAAATTAAAAATTAAAAATTAAAAATTAAAAAGTATAATCAAATGCATCCCTGGACTCCTTTGTTTAGCTATGTTTTATCTAAAAATTTATCCTAATTACTGATGTTGGGGATAAACCCCGCCCCCGCCAAAGTCCAGCCTGATACTTAGCCCAATGCAATCGGTAATCATGGAAGAGCTTCAGCGATCGAGCCCCAGCCAAACTTCTTAAGTCGATCGAACTTTTCAGCAGTCGAGCCCCAATCGAACCCCTTCAGCCGACTGAACTTCTCAGCGGCCAAGCCCCAACTGAGCTTCTTCAATCGGCCAAAATTTTTAGTGGTTGAGCCCCAGTCGAACTCTTCTAACGATCGAATTCCTGATGAACTCCCCAAGAGCCGGACTTTTCTAAGATCCGGACTCCTAGACTTCTCTAGGAGCCAGACTCCTCCCAGACTTCTCCTTCGATTGAACTTCTCCAGGAGCCGGACTCCTTCCAAATATCATCTTCGGTCGGACTTCTACGAAAGCTGAACTCCCCCCAAATTTTTCTTTCTATCGGGCTTCTATGGGAGCCAAACTTCCTCCAAATTTCTCCTTCTATCTGATTTCTGCGGGAGCCGAACTCCTTTCGGATCCCTCCTTCAGTCAGATGTCTGTGGGAGCCAAACTCCTCCAAAGCTCCTCCTTCAGTCGAATGCCTACAGAAGCCGAACTCCTTCCGACCTTCTTCTTCAGTCGGACTTCTCCCAGACATCTCCTTCGACCGAACTTCTATGAGAGCCGAACTCCTTCCAAGCTTCTCCTTCAGTCGGACTTCTATAGGAGCCGAACTCCTTCCATATCTCTCCTTCAATCGAATCTTTACAGGAGCTGAACTCCTTCCAGGCTCCTCCATTAGTTAGCATTCCTTCCGGATGATCTCCTCTAGCCGTATTCCCTTTGAAAGTCCGAACTTTTCTGAAATTGATATACGTCAAAGCTCTTCATCCCTCCATGCAGCCCCGAGCGGCTCAGTATCGGACGACTGTAGCCATCACTATCAGTCCACTGCAAGCGACAGCGATCTGCTATCAGGTGGCGATGGCTGTCGCCATCAATCTGCTATAGATGGCACCTCCCTCCATGACTAACTCCGTCAAATCTTGAGCAGTCCGCTACCAAGTAGCTGCAGCTATCACCATCAATCCACTATAAGCTCCGCCTATAAAAAGGATCCCTTCATATATGTTTTCTCTAAGCTCTCTTCTCCTTCCCAAAACTCTGTCGAACTTTTGTCTGAGCACTCCATTTCTGTTGGTCAGAAGAGCTGACTTAATCATCGAAGGATCCCACCGGAGCCACCACCACCAACTTCGAATGGAACTTTATTTTGTAGGTCACCAATGGTAACCTCGTCCTCCTCCACTCCAGCACGTCCTGGCATCAATCAGATTCTGCACCAACAGAATTGACGCTAGAGGAAGGGCCTTTATCTCTGAGGTACCCTTATTCTTAAAGGAGTGCTCAGCCGATCCTATCGACCTTCTTCTCCAAGGTTCATCTCCATCCTCTTCCTCAATCCCAAGAAATGCCTCAAAAGAAGGCAACTATCTAAAGATCTATCGCTTCTGCCATCAGATCTGAACCAGATCCATCCACTCCTGCTCCATTACCGGCACTTCAACCTCCACCTCCATCAACGGCCATGGTAGATCTAGAGCAGTTTAACCTACTAATATAGTGGGTTCAAAGCCTCACTGAGATGGTAAAGGCCATGCGGCAACCCCCGATGGCGACTCCATCAGAAAACCCACCATCAGAATGTCGAAAATCGATCCCAAGGAAGAGCACTTGGGCTAGCATGCCCGTCGTCCTTGGAAAAAAAAATAGAGAGAAGAGGATTCGTGTTCGGATCATGGTTCTTCTTTGAATGAAACCTTCTCCATCCGTAGTCGAAAGTCATTCAAGATCTGCGATCGAGACGACATCCTCGATCACAAACTACGTAAGATGGACCGATGGATTGAGAAACTCCATCATGTCACCCCGGCTTGCTGTGACAACGTCTGCACCGATCTTCTTTTCTCTATCCAAATTATGCAAGAGTCCATTCCACCGAACTTCAAGCTCCCTCAATTTAAAAGCTACGATGGAACCTCTAATTTGGTTGATCATCTAGAGGCCTTTCAGACCATGATGCTACTCCATGGTGCACCAGACGTTATATTATGCCGAGCTTTTCGATCTACCTTAAAGAAAGCAGCAAGAAACTGATACTTGGCATTGAAGCTAGGTACGATCTTCTCTTTTAATCAAATGAGCCATCAATTCATGGCCCACTTTATCAGCAGCCGACGTCCACACCGAGGTTCGAATTCTTTGATGAATGTCAAGTAGAAGGAGAAAAAATCTATCTGGACTTATGTCATCTGGTTTAATGCTGCGGCATTGAAGGTTCGGAACCTAGACCAGTCTATTGCAATGGCCGCACTCAAAGATGGCCTTCAGAAGAATGATTTGCTATTTTCCCTTGAGAAGAAGTACCCTAGGAACCTTGCCGATCTGCTAGCCAGGACCGAGAGATATATCCGTACGAAAAAAGCTTTTAAGTTGAAGGATGAAAAAATTATAGGAGAGCGACGGACGGATGAGTCTAATAGACCCACCGTCGATGGAAGATCGAGTGAAATTTGGCCGCACTCACGGACTCTTTCCGAATGCAAGCGAACCTGAACTCCTTCTCGAGCTCGTCATCAAGGAAGCTCCAACAGAAGGGCATGAAGAAGTCCTCCCCCCAGAAGGTTCTGCAACTACGTCCCCCTTTACACTCCTAAAATTCAAGTTCTGATGAAAATTAAGAATCAGCTACCAAGATCAGAAGAATTACGATCTCTCCCAAACAAGCATGATCGAAGCAAATACTGCCTCTACCATCATGACCATGGCTATGATACTGAAGAATGCATTCAGCTTCGAGATGAAATCGAAGGCTCATTAGAAGGGGGTGGCTGGATCGATTCCTCAGATGTCAGCCTGAAGTAGGAGAAGATCGACCAAGGGCGCTGCCGTAGCTAGAACCACCCATGATGGAGGAACAACAAGAAGGTCGGCCACCTTTCGGCATCATCAACCCTATCTCTAGGAGGGGCTTGGTACTTCGACGAGCCGTCATCTTTCAGCCTCAAAGCTAAGAGAAGCTTGCTCCAAATTAAGAAGGCCAGTATGAGATAAAGGAGGTCGTCCGATCCAGAACTTATCGCCTGAAAGAACTTGGAGAAACAATACTCCCACGATCCTGAAACATAAAGAATCTGAGGATGTGCTGCCAGTAATTTTTCTTCAATAAATTTTTTTTATTTTAATAATATTATTTCTTGGTGCAAAAATTATGTGATGATAGAAAAGAAGCAGTCAATAGTGGCCGTGTTAGGAACAAGAGAAGAACCTCATCCTAACATGAGCAAGTCGAAGTCTTTCAATCTCGGCTAGAGATAAGATCTCTTCCGAGCTTCAGAGTCTATGTCAAGAGAAGATAAGATCTCCTTCAACCTCGGCTAGAGATAAGATCTCTTCCAAGCTTCAGAGTCTACGTCAACAGGAGATAAGATCTCCTTCAACCTCGATTAGAGATAAGATCTCTTTCGAGCTTCAGAGTCTACGTCAACAGGAGATAAGATTTTCGTCTTTAAAATCTACGTCAACAGAAAATAAGATCTTCTTCAATCTCGACTAGAGATAAGATCTCTCTCGTACTTCAAAGTCTATATCAACTGAAGATAAGATCTCCTTCAACCTCAGCTAGAGATAAGATCTCTCGCAAGCTTCGGAGTCTACATCAACAGAAGATAAGATTTTCTTTAACCTCGGCTAGAGATAAGATCTCTCCCGAGCTTCAAGAGTCTACGTCAATAGGAGATAAAATCTCCTTCAACCTCGACTAAAGATAAGATCTCTCTCGAGCTTCAAAGCCTACGTCAATAGAAGATAAGATCTTCTTCAATCTCGGCTAGAGATAAGATCTCTTTCGAGCTTTAGAGTCTACATCAACAAGAGATAAGATCTCTCTTGAGCTTCAGAGTCTACGTCAATAGGAAATAAGATCTCCTTCAACCTCGACTAGAGATAAGATCTCTCCCAAGCTTCAGAGTCTACGTCAATATGAGATAAGATTTCTTCAACCTCGGCTAGAGATAAGATCTCTTCTGAGTTTCAGAGTCTACGTCAACTGAAGATAAGATCTCCTTCAACCTCGACTAGAGATAAGATCTCTTCCGAACTTCAGAGTCTACACCAACATGAGATAAGATCTCCTTCAACCTCGGCTAGAGATAAGATCTCTCACAAGCTTCAAAGTCTACGTCAATAGGAGATAAGATCTCCTTCAATCTCGGCTAGAGATAAGATCTTTTTCGAGCTTCAAAGTCTACGTCAATAGGAGATAAGATCTTCTTCAACCTCGACTAAAGATAAGATCTCTTCCGAGCTTCAAAGTCTATATCAACTGAAGATAAGATCTCCTTCAACCTCATCTAGAGATAAGATCTCTTCTGAGCTTCAAAGTCTATAGGAGATAAGATCTTCTTCAATCTCGACTAGAGATAAGATCTCTCCCGAGCTTCAGAGTTTACGTTAAAAAGGAGATAAGATCTCTTTCAACCTCGGCTAGAGATAAGATCTCTTTTGAGCTTCAGAGTCTACGTCAATAGATGATAAGATCTCCTTCAACCTCGGCCAGAGATAAGATCCCTTTCGAGCTTCAGAGTCTACGTCAATAGGAGATAAGATCTCCTTCAATCTCGATTAGAGATAAAGATCTCTCCCAAGCTTCAAGAGTCTACGTCAACAGGAGATAAAATCTCCTTCAACCTTGGCTAGAGATAAGATCTCTCCAAGCTTCAGAGTCTACGTCAACAGAGATAAGATCTCTTCAACCTTGGCTAGAAGATCTCTCCCGAGTCTACGTCAACAGGAGGAGATAAGATCTCCTTCAACCTTGGCTAGAGATAAGATCCCGAGATTCTAGAGATCTTCCGAATAAGATCTCCTTCAGAGATCTCAATCTCTAGAGATAAGATCTCTTCCGAGCTTCAGAGTCTTCAGAGTCTACGTCAATAGGAAATAAGATCTTCTTCAATCTCAATTAGAGATAAGATCTCTTCCGAGCTTCAGAGTCTACATCAACAGAAGATAAGATCTCTTTCAACCTCGGCTAGAGATAAATCTCTTCCGAGCTTCACAGTCTACGTCTAGGAGATCTTCAATCTTCTTCAAAGTCCTATAATCGTAGAGATAAGAGATCTCTCTCAACCTCGGCTAGAGATAAGATCTCTCTTCAATCTCTTCGAACTAGAGATAAGATCTCTCCCGAGTTTAAAATTCTACGTCAATAAAAGATAAGATATTCTTCAACCTTGGCTAGAGATGAGATCTCTTCCTAGCTTCTACGTTAACAGAAGATAAGATCTCCTTCAACCTTGGTTAGAGATAAGATCTCTTCCGAACTTCAAAGTCTACATCAACAGGAGGTAAGATCTCCTTCAACCTCGGTTAGAAATGAGATCTCTCTCGAGCTTCTACGTCAACAGAAGATAAGATCTTCTTCAATCTTGACTGAAAATAGGATCTCCCCCGAGCTTCAATGTCTATGTTAACTGGAGATGAGATCTTCTTCAACCTCGGCTAGAGATAGGCTCTCTCCTGAGCTTCAACGATTGCGTCAACAGGAGATGAGATCTCCCCCAAGCCTCAACTTCAACTTCAACCTCGGTTGGAGATAAGATCTCCCCCGAGCCTCAACTTCAACTTTAACCTCGGTTGGAGATGAGATCTCCCCCAAGCCTCAACTTTAACTTCAACCTCGATTGGAACAAGATCTTCCTCGAGCCTCGACTTCAACTTCAACCTCTGCTGGAGATAAGATCTCCCTCGAGTTTCAACTTCAATGAATGCAGAGCTCGAAAAAGGACTTCGACAGTCGCCATTTTGTACTCCCTTCCTTCGAATTTTGAACTCGAGAGTGGAGGGACTATTATTGAAGATAAATCCCGCTCTCATCGAAGTCCAGCCTGATGCTTAGCCTAATACAATCGATAATCACGAAAGAGCTTCAGTGACCGAGCCCCAGCTGAACCCCTTCAGTCGGCCAAACTTCTCGGCGGCCGAGCCCCTTCAGTCGGTCGAACTTCTCAGCGATCGAGCTCCAATCGAACTCCCCCAATAGTCGAATTCCTACCGAACTTTCCAAGAGCCGGACTTTCCCAAGATCCAGACTTCTCCTTCAATCGGACTTCTCTAGGAGTTAGACTCCTCCCAGACTTCTCATTCAGCCGACCTTCTCTAGGAGCCAGACTCCTCCTAGATATGTCCTTCGATCGGACTTCTACGAAAGTCGAACTTCCTCTGGATTTCTTCTTCTATCGGACTTCTATGGGAGTCGAGCTTCCTCTGGATTTTTCCTTCTATCAGGCTTCTACGAAGTCAAAATCCCTCCGGATTCCTTCTTCTATCAGGCTTCTACAAGAGCCAAACTCCTTCTAGGTCCTTCCTTCAGTCAGACGTCTACGAGAGCTGAACTCCTTCGAAGCTCCTCATTCAATCGAATGCCTACATGAGCCGAACTCCTTCCAAGCTTCTTCTTCAGTCGAACTTCTTCAGGAGTCAGACTTCTTCCAAACATTTTCTTCGGCTAGACTTCTATGGAAGCCGAACTCCTTCCGAGCTTTTCCTTCAGTCGAACTTCTATAGGAGCCAAACTTCTTCCATATCTCTCTTTCAGTCGAATTTCTACAAAAGCCGAACTTTTTTCAGGCTCCTTCTTCAGCTAGCATTCATTCCGGATGATCTACTCTAGCCGTATTCCCTTTGGAAGTCCGAACTCCTCTGGAATTGATATACGTCAAAGCTCTTTATTCCTTCATGCGGCACCGAGTGGCTCAGTATCGGATGGCTGCGACCGTCACTATCAGTCCACTGCAGACGATAGCGATCCGCTATCAGACGACAATGGCTGTCACCATCAATCTACTGCAAGCGGTGCTACAGGTGGTATCTTTCTTCATGACTGATTCCGCCAAACCTCGAGCGGCCCGCTACCAGGAAACTGCAGCCGTCACCATCAACCCACTACAAGCTCCATCTATAAAAAAGAACCCCCCAGATATATTTTCTCTAAGCTCTCTTCTTCTTTCCAAAACTCTACCGAACTCTTGTCTGAGCACTCCATTTTTATTGACCAGAAGAGCTGATTTGATCATCGGAAGGTTCCATCGGAGCCACCACCACCGACTTTGGATGGAATTTTATTTTGTAGGTTACCAATGATGATCTCATTCTTCTTCACTTTAGCTCATTTCGACGTCGATCAGATTCTGCATCAATAACTGATATATGCATCAGTCCAAATAGAGCTTTTGAAAATAAGATAAAGATGCGTTTGAGATATGATGCATCCACTGGAGGGATGGGGAGTAGAAGAAAACTTCCATCGAGTACCTGCAATTTTTCTAAAATATTCTTTATAGGTGAGGCTTAAAAAATAATAATTATAGTATTTTTAATCTTATAATTTAATATTTATAACCACATACCCATATCTCGACTTGTTATTAAGCAGATAAAGTTCGAGATGTAAAATTGTACAATATATCAGACCTCCACGCCTGCGCCGCCACTTGTTCATAGCATAAATTAAAAATGATATTTTCTATTTTTTTTATCAGAAACTTTCCTGAAAACATCAAAAATGTGCTCTAAATTGACTGACTTTGACTGTCATGCAACTGCACCGTCTATATATAGATTTCACTAATATTTTTCACTATAAATTCAAATGCGACTTTGTAAAATCAAGTTCCTTCTGTAATACATCAACTATGCGACTTTGAAAAATAACAGCAAGAACATGTTCAAGTCACTGCAATATTTCGTAGACTTGGGCCGGGTCCAAGCAAACCCAACCTGCATTTTGAGTCAACATGGGCCAAGCTACGTAGAATTTGGTCTGAATCCAGAAAGCCAACATGATTTAGGTTATAGAGTAATTCTTTATGTATCGCATATAGTGATTGGCACATACATAAATTATAATTTAAAAAAAAAAAAATAGAGTACCATGCTCCGGTCTCATGCATGTGCTAATCATTATACGTAGTGCAGTGTAGCTCGTTCTGAATCATGCATGGTGCAATAAGAATTTTTCTTAGATTGCATCGTATTTAGGTCAAAAGCTTAGATTATACAACCCAACTTGAACTTTCTACAAATAGCCACCTAATCCGACTGAACCCAAAATTTGACCATGCTATGATGGTTTTATTGCAAGCAAACACAACCAAAATCTATATATCCATGATTAAGCTCCCAATAGACCCTAGCATATTGCTTCAATCAACTAACTCAACCCATAATGTGATCAGGTTGAAAATTTTTGACATGGATTAGAATTTATTTTGCAACCAGATCCATTGATGGGCTGGGATAGCAGCATGTTAGCCATTTTTATGTTCAAATAAAAAAAAAAAAATTTTTACATCGTGAATGGTGTAGCTCCACAGACATCACCCATAGTGATTGTCTCTTACGCGAGGCTGAAGTAAAAAAAATTTTTTTTTGAAGCGCCATGCTGCAATCCTGTATGATAGTCAATCATCATGTGCAGTATTTGCGGAGCTACATCGCTAATGATGTAGAAGACATTTCTCAAAAAAATAAAAAAAATATAAAAGAATAAAAAGATTAGGTTGACCCTAGGTTGGTTTTCTCAACGTGAACTAGGGCTTGCAAGAGGACACCCACATTTGAACTTTGTGTGAACGATCCTAACTCTTATTTTGCAAAATTATTTTTTTAAGCCAATCTATATATAGCTAAAACGAACATTCTCTCCATCATGCTGCTTCAAATCATCCTTTATCAGACCAAAATATTCTTAATCATTATAATTTTTTATTTATAAACAATGATAATATTATAGAATAGTATATGATTATTTATCATATTAAGAATATAATAGATATTTTAAATATTTTTTTAAATAAATAAATACTCAAGAGCTATATTGCAATAAGTTATTTTTTTATAAAGTCAACAAAATATACCAAAATTATTTTCTTAGAGATCATATTCATAGGAATAAGCTTTTCAATAATAACATTCCAAAAAAAAAAAAAAAAAAAAAAATCTGTGAATCAAAATAATCTTATATTTTGAGATGTAAGCAAGAGACAAAGGGTTACACATGCATGCACGCTAGATTGTAGAATCAGGAAACTAGATCATATCATGATGATCTAGTGCTTCTACCACATCATCTTGTTGTTGTTGAAAAGTCGATCAAGCGATCAAGCCTATATTATTAATAAATTAAATAGTATAAAGACTAATCAGAGGGTGTTGGGATTGATGAGCACTGCATGTATGTATCACGCCGTCCGATATCGATCGAGCAGAAAAAGGACTAAGTACAGTAAAATATCATTGTGAGGTAAAAAATGGATGGATGCTTGTTAAAAGCAATCATAATCTTTTGAAACATATTATATTTAATATCAAAATCTAACAATACGTGGATTCGGTATTTTTTACAAACCGGCGATAGCAACCATTTCTAAAGGCTCAGAGAAACTTTAATCGGAGCGAAGCAATGAACATAACTAATTAAATTCCATTTTCTTTGAGTTTTTTGTTCAATCATTAATAAGAAAAGTGATCATTTGAACAATCTCCCAATAGCTATGAGCTTTTGAGCGAAATAGTCTATAATTCTTCTCTTTCTAAAGGGTCCACAGGATCACTGAGATGAACACATCGAAGACTTTAGGCTTAGGGGTTTTGTTATGTTTAGCTTTCCACCCATGCCATAGGTCATTAATGTCATGTGGGAGATCGAAAATATGGCATTTGTAAGGCATCGGGTTTCAAACCTCAGATGAAAAGCTATATTAAAGCATTATATGGTCCACATTTTTACTGGCAGAGTAACAAAGGGTGCATCTACTTGAACCAGCATGGTCTTTCTTTTCTAAAATATCAGTCGTTAAAATCTTACAATGATAGCAAAGCCAGTTGTAGAGCTTGTATTTTTCTAGAATTGGCAATCTCTAGATAATTTTTTTCATATGAGAAATTATGCCGCCATGCATCAGAAAGTAATAGCATGTCAAAACTGTATAGAAGTACCTGAGAAACTAGTTTCAGGATCTCTTATCTTCCTGATCTGTTAGTTAAATTATCGACAAGACATGAGACAACTCTCTCAAATTTTTCTGAGTTGTTTGTGGCAACGGATTTCTAAAGTTAAGGGACCAGTCTTGCTTGTTAAGGAAGTTCGTAACAATATAGTTTTTATCTAAGCAGAGTGAATGTAGAAAAGAAAAGCATTATCGAAGATTTATATCAAAGATCCAGCAGTTAGTCCAAAATGTTGTAAGATTTTTTTTTTTTCCAACCTTTGCAAAGGAGAGAGCTAACATGCTGCTGCTGAGGTCCAATATATTTCTCCAAAAAACTAACATTTTTTGTCGCAGATATCGGAAAATGATTAAAGTAAAGCCTTTTGAATAATAGCAGTTGGTGATGAGCTCTTTTCAGATGCCGAGATTATCTGAGTATGATCTATCCCACCATTTGAAAAGTAGTGCAGTATTGAAAACTTTGAGATTAATAATTCCTAAGCCTTCCAAAGTTTCTAGTCAACAAACTTGAGACCAGCTTGTCAAGATTTTAAAATTTGAATGTAGTTTATCTCTATTCCAGAGAAAATTATGATAAATGGTGTCAATTTTCTTAATAATAGCTTCAAATAAAGATGTGACTGATGTCTAGTAAGTTTATTCAGCTATGCAGCTTGTATTTTGGCTTAAGCTTCATTCAAGATTAGGTTAGGCTAGAGTGTTAGCCTTGCTTAATTTGAATCCAACTAGCTAGTAACCTAGCATATTGGTCCAGCAAATCATGATAAATCATAAATTTTGTGCATGGAAGCTTCGCTTGTTAGATATTTGTATGTGAAAGTGTTGAGTGGATGTGAACATATTTAAATTTTATTTTTTGATAAATAAATATCATAAAAAAATTAATTTATTTTTTTAACCAACTTATCAACGTTCATATTACTAAGTTATTTTCTCATAAATAACATTTATCTATGAAATAAATGAAAATATCTACCCATCTAAGAAGTATGTAAATTATTTTGCACATAAACTAGTGAAATTATTTTTTAAAATTTTATTCCTAAAATACTTCCAACCTTTTAATAATAATAATATATAATATATATAATATATTATATTATTATATATAATAAAAATTTATGTACTATAGGATATGATGAAAAATATGAATAGAACTTGCCAATTTATCTGAATAAGTGGTAAAAATGCAAAAAAACTATACATAATAAATTACAGAATCACTTTCCTATTCATAAATAAATAAATAAATAAATAAATTATTTTTATATCTAAATATTATTTAAAATATTTATTTAAAAAATATAAATTTTTAGATAAATTTTTATCTTTTAAAGTGTGAGTTCCAAGAGTTTGGAGGTTGTGTCGAACTGTCTGGCAATTGTCTATTCCTCTATGGCTATTCTGCTAAAGCAATCATCTTGGGTAATCTGGCCCACAACTTCGTACTGTCATGGACCTATTTATGTTGACCCTCATCCGGTTTGCCTCGTGGATTTTATTGTTTGCCGATCTCTCGAAGACAATATCTGGATTAGGTACCGGAAAAAAAAAAGAAAGAAAATAATTGGCTTTATATGCTACTAATTAACATCTTCGTATATCTTCTCTCCAAAAGGATATACCGCAAAGAAGGACTTCACGGTGTACCGCCATGCCTGCATCACATTATACACAAATCAAGTGCATTTTGTTTTCTTCACAACCAAAAACAAGTAATAAACCAGATTTTTTTTCTGACTTGTAAGTAGGATTTTGATTTCTCTAAAATTGGTTCATAAAGAAGCCTAGTTTTTTTTTTTTTTTTTTTTAAATATTTTTATATTTTTGATATCTATTGGGGATAAATTCTGCTCCTATCGAAATCCAGTCTAATGCTTAGCCCAATGCAACCGGTAATCATGGAAGAGTTTCAGCGGCTAAATCTTAGCCGAACTCCTTCAAACGACCGAACTTCCTAGCGATCGAGCCCCAACGGAATCTCTTCAGTCGACCGAACTCCCCAGCGGCCAAATCTTAGCCGAACTCCTTCAGCCGGCCGAACTTCTCAGCGGTCGAGCCCCAATCGAACTCCCCCAATGGCCGAATTCCTGCTGAACTCCTCAGGAGCCGGACTCCTCCCAGACTTCCCCAAGAGCCGGACTTCTCCAGGAGCCGGACTCCTTCCAAACTTTCCCAGAAGCCAGACTTCTCCAGGAGCCGAACTTTTTTTAGACATTTTCTTCGGCCGGACTTCTACATAAGTCGAAGTCCTTGTAGATTGCTCATACAATCAGACTCCTATGGGAGCCAAACTTTCTCCCAATTTTTTCTTCAGTCGGGCTTCTGTGAGAGCCAAACTTTCTCTGAATTCCTCCTTCGGTCGGACTTCTACGGGAGCCGGACTCCCTCCGAATTCCTCCAGGAGCCGAACTCCTTTCGGATCGCTCTTGCAGTCCGATTTCTATGAGAGCCGAACTCCTCCTAGAATTCTCCTTCAACCAGACTCCTCCAAGAGCCGAACTCATTCCAGATTACTTCTGCAGCCGGATTTCTTCAGGAGCCGAACTCCTTGTAGAATTCTTCCTCAGTCGGATTTCTACAGGAGCCGATGCCCTTTTGAATTACTCTTGCAGTTGGACTCCTCTAGCTCAGTCAAATCCCGAATGCATACTTCCATCAGACGACATGGCCGCCATTACCAGTCTGACGATACCTCTCTCTTCGTAGCAAATCTCATGTGGCCCGCGATCAGATGACAAGACTGTCACTATCAGCCTGATGATACCTTCCTCTCCGTACCAAACTCTACCTCGAGCGGCCCGCTGCCAGACAGATGCAGCTGTCACCATCAATCAAGCTCCATCTATAAAAAGAAACCCTCCAGATATATTTTCTCTAAGCTCTCTTCTCCTTCCTAAAAATTCTGCCAAACTCTCGTCTGAGTACTCCTTTCTGTTGGCCAGAAGAGCTGACTTAATCGTCGGAGGATTTTGCCAGAGCCACCACCACTGACTCCGGATGGAACTTTATTTTGCAGATCATCGATGGCGATCTCGTCCTTCTTGACTCCAACTCATCCCGACGTCGATCAGATTCTGCACCAACAGAATTGACGCTAGAGGAAGGACCTCTGTCTTTGAGGTATTCTTATTCTTAAAGGAGTGCTTAATCGATCCTGCCGACCTTCTCCAAGATCTGAGGCAGATTCATCCATTCCTGCTCCATCATCGGCACTTCAACCTCCACCTCCACCGATGATCATGGTAGATCCGGAGCAGTTCAATCTACTGATACAGCGGGTTCAGAGCCTCACCGAAATGGTGCAAACCATGCGGCAGCCTCCGACGGTTACTTCACCAGAAAACTCGTCATCAGGATGTCGAAAATCGATCCCAAGAAAGAGCATTTGGCCTAGCATACCCATCGCCCTTAGGAAGGAGAAATAAAGAGCAGAGGATCCACGTTCGGATCATGATTCTCCTTCGAAAGAGAAATAGAGAGCAAAAGTTCTCTCCCAAGAGGTTTCATAGGAGGACGGAATGAAGTTCGACCATGCTCACGACCTCCCCCCGAGTGCAAGCGAGGCCGAACTCCCCCTCGAGCTCATCATCAAGAAAGCCCCGATAAAAGGGCATGAAGTACTCCCCTAGAAGGTTTTATAGGAGGGTGGAATGAAGTTCGACCATGCTCACAACCTCCTCCAGCGCAAGTGAGGCCGAACTCCCCCTCAGACTCGTCATCAAGAAAGCCCTGACAAATGGGCATGAAGTTCTCCCCTAGCTCATCATCAAGGAAGCCCCGATAAATGGGCATGAAGTTCTCTCCCAGGAGGTTTCACTGGAGGATGGAATGAAGTTCGACCGCGCTTACGACCTCCCCCAGTGCAAGCGAGGCCGAACTTCTCTTCGAGCTCGTTATCAAGGAAGCATCGACAAAAGGGCATGAAGTTCTCCCTCAAGAGGTTTCACAAGAGGGCGAAATGAAGTTCGGCCGTGCTCACGACCTCCCCCAGCGTAAGCGAAGTCGAACTCCCCCTCAAGCTCGTCATCAAAAAAGCTCCAATAAAAGAGCATGATGTTCTTCCCTAGGAGGTTTCACAGAAGGATGGAATGAAGTTCGATCGCGCTCACGACCTTTCCTAGCGCAAGCGAGGCCGAACTTCCCCTTGAGCTCATCATCAAGGAAGTTCCGACAAAAGAGCATGAAGTTCGACCATGCTCACGACCTCCCTCCGAGCGTAAGCGAGGCCGAACTCCTCCTCGAGCTCATCATCAAGGAAGTTTCGATAAAAAGGGCATGAAGTTCTCCCCCAGGAGGTTTCATAGAAGGACCGAATGAAGCTCGGTCATGCTCACAGATCCTCCCCCGAGCGTAAGCGAGCCCGAACTCCTTCTTGAGCTCGTCATCAAGAAAGCTCCGATAGAAGGACGCGAAGAAGTCCTCCCCCCAGAAGATTTCACAACTACGCCCTCCTCAATGTTCCACAGACGCTGGTCTGAAGCAAATCAATGGCGCTACCACAGCTAGAACCACCAATGAGGAAGGAATAATAAGGAGATCGACCGTCTCCTGGCATCATGCTATCTCTGGGGGCTTGGTACTTCGGCGGACTGTCATCTTCTAGCCTCAAAGCTAAGAGAAGCTTGCTCTAAATTGAGAAGGCCAACATAAAATAGAGGAGGTCGTCAGGTCCAAGACTTACCACTTGAAGAAGCTCGGAGGAACAACGCTCCCATGACCTTGAGACTCGAAGAATCCGAGAATGTACTGCTGATAATTTTTCTTCAATAAAACTTTTCTATTTCAACATTATTGTTTTTCAATGCAAAAATTATCTGATGATAGAAAAGAAGCAATCAATAGTGGCCATGTTACGAACAGAAGGAGAATCTCGTCCTAACATGAGCAAGTTGAAGGTCTCGTTCATTTTAGACGAGATGGGGGGAGAGGTCCTCACAACGACTCTTATATACCCCCACAGCCTATTAAAAATAGGAGGAGAACCTCATCCTAATGTGAGCAAAGTCGAAGACCTTATTCATTTTAGATGAGATGGAGGAGAGGTCCTGACAACGACCCTTATGTGCCCCCATAGTCCATTAGGAATAGGAGGAGAACCTCATCCTAATGTGAGCAAAGTCGAAGGCCTCGTTCATTTTAGACGAGATGAAGGGAGAGACTCTGACAACGGTCCTTATGTGTCCCTACAGCCCGTTAGGAATAAAAGAAGAACCTCATCCTAATGTGACATAGTCGAAGGCCTCGTTCATTCTAGACGAAATGAGAGAAAAGGCCTCGACAACGACCCCATTGTGCCCGACAACCATAGAAGATAAGATCTTCTTCAACCTCGATCGTTGGAGATAAGATCTTCTCCAAGCTTCTACATCAATAGGAGATAAGATCTTTCTCAACCTCAATCAGAAATAAGATCTCTTCCGAGCTTCAGAGTCTACGTCAATAGAAGATAAAATCTTTCTTAATCTCGATCAGAGATAAGATCTCTTCCGAGCTTCAGAGTCTACGTCAACAGAAGACGAGCTCCACCCTCAACCTCGGTCAAAGATAAGATCTCTTTCGAGCTTCAGAGTCTACATCAAGAGGAGACGAGCTTCACCTTCAACCTCGATTAGAAATAAGATCTCTTTCGAGCTTCAGAGTCTATGTTAATAGGAGATTAGATCTCCCTCAACCTCGATCAGAGATAAGATCTCTTCCGAGCTTTAGAGTCTATGTCAATAGAAGATAAGATCTCCCTCAACCTCGGCTAGAGATAAGATCTCTCCTGGGCTTCAGAGTTTACATCAATAGGAGACGAGCTCCACCTTCAACCTCGGTCAGAGATAAGATCTCTCTCAAGCTTCAGAGTCTACGTCAATAGGAGATAAGATCTTACTCAACCTCGATCAGAGATTAAGATCTCTTTCGAGCTTCAGAGTCTACGTCAATAGGAGATAAGATCTCCAATCTCCCTCAACCTCGGTCAGAGATAAGATCTCTCCTAAGCTTCAGAGTCTACGTCAATAGGAGACGAGCTCCACCTTCAACTTTGACTGTCGAAGATAAGATCTCTCCCGAGCTCCATCTTCAATCTTGACTGCTGGAGATAAAATCTTCCTCGAGCTTCAGAGTCTACGTCAATAAGAGATAAGATCTTCCTCAACCTCGGCTAGAGATAAGATCTCTTCCGAGCTTCAGAGTCTATATTAATAGGAGATAAGATTTTTTTTCAACCTCAGTCAGAGATAAGATCTCTTCTGAGCTTCAGAGTCTACGTCAATAGGAGATAAGATCTCCCTCAACCTCGATCAGAGATAAGATCTCTTCCGAGCTTTAGAGTCTACGTTAATAGAAGATAAGATCTCCCTCAACCTCGATCAGAGATAAGATCTCTTCCGAGCTTCAAAGTCTACGTCAACAGGAGATGAGCTCCATCTTCAACCTCCACCAGAGATAAGATTTCTTTTGAATTTTAGAGTCTATATCAATAGAAGATAAGATCTTCCTCAATCTCGGTTAGAGATAAGATCTCTTTTGAGCTTTAGAGTCTACGTCAATAGCAGATAAGATCTTCCTCAATCTCGATCAGAGATAAAATCTCTCCCAAGCTTCAGAGTCTATATTAATAGGATATAAGATCTTCCTCAACCTTGATCAGAGATAAGATCTCTCCTAAGCTTCAGAGTCTACGTCAATAGGAGACGAGCTCCACCTTCAACCTTGGCTAGAGATAAGATCTGTTCTGAGCTTCAGAGTCTACGTCAATAGGAGATAAGATCTTCCTCAACCTCGATCAGAGATAAGATCTCTTTCGAGCTTTAGAGTCTACGTCACTAGGAGATAAGATCTCCCTTAACCTCAGTCAGAGATAAGATCTCTCTCGAGCTTCAGAGTCTACGTCAATAGGAGACGAGCTCCATCCTTAATCTAGGTTAGAGATAAGATCTCTTCTGAGCTTCAGAATCTACATCAATAGGAGATAAGATCTCCCTCAACCTTGATCAGAGATAAGATCTCTTTCGAGCTTCAAAGTCTACGTCAATAGGAGATAAAATCCTCTCAACCTCGATCAAAGATAAGATCTCTTCCAAGCTTCAGAGTCAACATCAATAGGAGATGAGCTCCACCTTCAACCTCGGCTGCTGGAGATAAGATCTCCTCCAAACTACTCCTTCAAGCTCGGCTACTGGAGATAAAATCTCTTCCGAGCTTCACCTTCAACCTCGATCGCTACAGATAAGATCTCCTCCGAGCTCCAAAATCTACGTCAGCAGGAGATAAGATCTCCTTCAATCTTGGCTACTGGAGATAAGATCTCCCTCGAGCTCCACCTTCAACCTCAACTGCTGGAGATAAGATCTCCCTCGAGCTCCACATTCAACCTCGACTGCTGGAGATAAGATCTTCCTTGAGTTCCATCTTCAATCTCGACTATTGGAGATAAGATCTCCCCCGAGCTATACCTTCAATCTCGACTGCTGGAGATAAGATCTCCCCGAGCCTCAGAGCCTATGCTAACAGGAGACGAGCTCCACCTTTAACCTCAGCTGCTGGATATAAGATCTCCACCGAGCTCCACCTTCAACCTCGGCTGGAGATAAGATCTTCCATAAGCTTCAACCGCAACATCAATAAAAGACAAGATCTCTCTGAACCTCAATGGGAGATGGGATCCCTCCGAGCCTCAACTTTAATGACAACCTTAGCTGGAGATAAGATCTCCTCCGAGCTTCAACTTCAATGGATGTAGAGCCTGAAAAAGAACTTTGGCAGTCATCTTCTTGTATTTTCTTCCTTCAAATTTTGAACTCGAAAGTGGGAAGACTATTATTGAGGATAAATTCCGCTCCTATCGAAGTCCAGCCTGATGCTTAGTCCAATGCAACCGATAATCATGGAAGAGCTTTAGCGGTCAAACCTTAGCCGAACTTCTTCAATCGATCGAACTCTTCAGTCGGTCGAACTCTCCAGCGGTCGAGTCCCAATGGAACCTCTTCAGTCGGTCGAACTTTCCAATGATCGAGCTCCAGTGGAACCTCTTCAGTCGATCGAACTCTCCAGCGATCGAGCTCTAGCGAAATCCCTTCAATCGATCGAACTTTCTAGCAGTCAAATTTTAGCCAAACTTCTTCAGTCGATCGAACTCCTCAGCGGTCGAGCCTCAGTCGAACTTTTCCAACGGTCGAATTTCTGTCGAATTTTTCAAGAGCCAGACTCCTCCCAGACTTCACTAAGAGTCGGACTTCTTCCAAACTTTTTCAGAAGCCAGACTTCTCCAGGAGCTGAATATTTCTCAGACATTTTCTTCGGTCGAACTTCTACGAAAGTCAAAGTTCTTCCGAATTGCTCCTGCAGTCGGACTCCTATGGGAGCCGAACTTCCTTCAAATTTCTTCTTTAGTCGGACTTCTACGAGAGCGAACTTTCTTCAGATTCCTTCTTCGATCGAGCTTCTATGAGAGCCAAACTTCCTCTGGATCCTTCTTCAGTTAGGCTTCTATGGGAGCCAAACTTTCTTCGAATTCCTCCTCCAGATTCCTTCAGAAGTCGAACTCCTTTCGAATCGCTCATTTAGTCGGATTTCTACGAGAGCTAAACTCCTCCCAAAATTTTTCTTCAGCCAGACTCCTCCAGGAACCGAACTCCTTCTAGATTGCTCCTACAGTCGGGTTCCTCCAGGAGTTGAACTTCTTCTAGAATTTTCTTTCAGTCGAATTTCTACAGAAGCCGATCTTCTTTTGGATTACTCTTATAGTCATACTCCTTCAGCTCAGTCGAACCCTGAACGCATACTTCTACCAGATGACATGGCCATCACTACCAGTCTGACGACACCTCTCTCTCCATAGCAAATTCCATATGGCCCACAATCGAACGATATGGCTATCATTATCAGCCTGACGATACCTTCCTCTCCATATCGAACTTTACCTCGAGTGGTCCGTTGCTAGACAGCTGCAGCTATCACGATCAATCAAGCTCCATCTCTAAAAAAGAATCCTTCAGATATATTTTCTCTAAGCTCTAAGCTCTCTTCTTCTTCCCAAAACTCGGTCGAGCTCTCGTCTAAGCACTCTATTTCTATTGGCCAAAAGAGCTGACTTGATCATCGAAGGATTCCATCGGAGCCACCACCACCGACTTCGGATGGAACTTTATTTTGCAAATCACCGACGACAATCCCATCCTTCTCGGCTCTAGCTCGTCCTGGCGTCGATCATATTCTGCACCAACAATATCAATTCAGGATCCACGAAGCCCCTTAACATCAAACCATTATGAATAATCACCAAATGTTGTTGCTAAATCATGAAGATGGACTATGTTGAGAAAGTGCTCCAGGGAAATTTGGACCTATAAAAGAAAGTCTATGGCTCAAGTTATTTTTGACAAGAGCCCTCCGATGCTCAAGTTAATCAGAAAAAATGAATAGTAGAAGGGATTTGAGAGCTTACGTAAGATCCCCTATTTCCTCTATTTGTAGAGGGAGGTTGAAGGCTGGTTCTACAAGGAGCATTGGCCATATCAATGAAGATCACAATCCACGTGATATGTACGATCGGGTGAGTTATCATTCGATGATTTTAGATATCTCATTTGCATCTATTGCTGCAAAACTCTAGATGAAAGTGGATGCAACTGAGATCAGGCATCGTTCGAGGATTGAAGTGCCAAAGAAAAACCTATAAAAGAAGTCCACATTTATCGAAATTTCTCTGATGGAGAGCCTCCAATATTTAAGTCAATCGAAGCTTTAGAACATTGGAGAAAGGAGAGTGGAAGAACAAGAGCACCGAGGTGTTCTCATGAGTTTTGCTTATGTGGGGGTCCCTTTATTATCTTTTTATATAAAAGTAGTGCTATAGGTTGTCACATCGGAATTCAAAAGGCCATTTAGCCTCTAATTCCTTAGGTTGGTAGGCTATGATTTGATAGGCCATTGGAACAAAGAATTCGCTCATTAACCCAAAGGCCAGAAATGTTAGTCATGGGTGTTAGACACGAATCGTGCCCATGTTCTGAAAAGTCATTGGAAGGTTTCAAAGATCTCCCACGTAGATAAATGGTCCAATTCCCAAGATCGGCACTGGGTCAAAGTCTTGCCTCGAGTCAATGTTGACGAAAGTAAATTGGGTCATGTTCTTTGTCATTGGAAGGATCCCAACCTTAGGATTGGCAGATGTCTAGTTACAGGGTCGTGTAGAAGCCGATGAAGTATGGTTGCTTTGTTGTAGTTCCTTGGGCCTTCCTTCAATTTCCATGGCCTCCTTGTCAATGAGTGCTCGATTATCATTTGAGGAGAGGACATCAGATCGGATGGTGGATAACCTCCGCAACACTTGTCTCCCACTCCCAAGTCTGAAGGGGCTTTATTACTTTAGGTGAGGGGAGTAGCCGGTCATCATATTGGTTTTTGATCGTCGATCCATCCTCGCCCCTCGGGCACTTAATCAGTAGGATTTGTTGGAGAGGATCTTTGGGTGTCATTAATGTGTTGCTTTGTGAACATCATAGAATTTATGAGGGGTGGTTTGTTCAAAGTGTTGCGGCCATGTGACCTATCAATTGCTGCACATCTTTCTTCATCCTAGGTTGCTTCATTTCCATCAATGCCAAGATCTTCTCCAAATTTGCCTCAATCCTGCACTGGGTCATCATGAATCCTAGAACTTGCTCGAGGTCACGCTGAAGGCATATTTACTGTAATTGAGTTTCATCTGGTTTTGCCTCAATTTGCCAAACACTTCCTCCAAATCGACAATGTGCTGATCATCATCAATACTCATAACCAGCATATCATTAATATAAATCTCTTGTGCCTAATCTAATGTTTGAACACCTTATTGACGAAACACTGGTATGTTACTCCTGCATTTTTTAATCCAAAAGGCATGATTTTATAATAGTATAAAATCTTTATCAATTATGAATACAGTCTTCTTCTCATCTTTAGAAGCCATTCAGATCTAATTGTTGCCTAAAAGATATTTATGAAGCTCAGGAGCTGATGCCCCGAAGTGGCATCTATAAGTTGATCAATTTTTGGAAGAAAAAAACTATCCTTCAGACATGCTTTATTAGGAACAATATAGTCGATGCATATCTTTCATTTACCATTCACTTTCTTGATCATGATGATGTTGGCATTCCATTCCAAGTAATGGGCTTCTTAGATGAATCCTGTCGTTAAGAGTTTATTTACTTTCTTCTCAATCATCCATTATCACTTGAGGGCGAAGCTCCTCTTCTTTTGTTGAACTGGATGGTGATTTAGATCTACATTCAGCCTGTAAACCATAACATTAGGGGGTATACTTAGGGTCGATAAAATATGATCTAACCTACTAATCTGACTTATGTTCGATCCGCCATAGATAGGTTTGAGTCATAAATAGAATGACCCATTTAACTCATTTAATATTTAGATTGAATTTAGATTTTAGATGTCTAACATGTTTAACTTGTTTAATCTATTTAATATTTAGGTCAGATTGAGTTAGATAACTAATTTAACCTGTTTAATCTATTTAAAATCTGATTATTCTATTTCTGATCTATTTAAGCTAACTTGTTTAACCTGTTTAATCCATTTAACCCGTTTAACCCATTAAACCTAATTTGACTTATTTAATAAATGAGTTAAGCATGTCGGGTCAGGTTACTTGTTTAATAATAGGTGGAGTTCATATTTGAATTTTTGATCCATTTAATAAATAGATCGGATTCTGATTGATGATTTTCTGATCTGATCCGCATTGATCCGACCCGTATCTAATTTGATCTGATCCAATTGCCATCCCTAGGTATACCAAGTATGTCGGATGCTGACTAGACGAAGATGTCTTCGTTGGCTCGTATGAATGCTACCAAACAATCTCGCAAGTCAGGTGCTAATTGCACCCTTAGTTGGATCGTTCTACTCGATCGCCCTCAAAAGATATTGCGACGAGGTGCTCAGCCGGTTTACCTCAAACTTTCTTTGTCTCCTCCCAATGGTCCTCAATCGGTAGAGCCTCCATCGATCGCTTTTCTTTCATTATTATCAAGAAACATTATCGAGCAAGCATCTAATCCTCTTGGACTTCTTTGACCTCGTTGAATGGGAACCTCATGAGCAAGTGATATGTAGAGTCCACAGTCCGTAGGGCATTAAACCTAGGCCATCCAAGGATTGCATTATAAGTAGAAGAGACACGGATAATAAAAAAAGTGAGTTGCTCGATCTTGGCTGAGTGCTCCTGTCCGACGGTCATTGATAGGGCTATCTCCCCCTCCACAGCTACGGAGTCTCTAGAGAATCCAACTATGGGAGTGTTGACTTTCTTTAGTTGATTGGTGGATAGTTTTATCTTCTGAAAGACATCATAAAATAGCATGTTGGCTGAGTTTCCATTATTGATTAAATTCTTTTTATACTATAGTTGATTATCATCATTGTCACAACAACAACGTTATTATGGGGGGTATGGATTCCATAGAGATCATCATCAGAAAAAGAAATAATGCTTTCAATGTGCTACCTTTTCACCTACTCTGCTCGATCTTTTGCCTCTCGATCATCCATGAGGTTGGAGACCATCTTGACGACACGGGCTATGGTTGGTCATAGTCATGTTAGTGACTTCTATTTTGGACTCTAAGATAGTGCCCAATTCAAACTCTGCTCGAGGGGAAGATGGTTGGTGGGGGTTAGATATAGGAGCGGAGTAGGAGGTTCATTGGGGAGGCTATTCTTGCAGTTGTCCCATCACTTGCTGGGGCCACCACATGACGTTGATCAAGTCCTAGGAAGATTTTCGATGGGAGGTTGCAAAGTCATGCACTCTAGTTCCTGCCATGTTCTCCCTCCTCTTCGGTTGGACTGGTGGCCCTTCCTCTAATGCCAATCTATTATTGCAAGACTCTAGATGAAAGCAGATGCGGCTGAGGTCGGCGCTGTTCGAGAATCAAAGCATAAAAAAAAATCTATAAAAGAAGTCCACACTTGTTGGGGTTTCTTTGATGGGGGACCTTCTGATGCTTAAAGCAGCTGGAGCTAGAGAATAGTAGGAAAAGAAGAGTGGAAGAACTAAAACACCAAGGTGTTCTCTGAAGTTTTGCTTATCTAAAGATCCATTTGTTATCTTTTTATGTAGAGATAGTGCTGTGGGTTGTTATGTCAGAATCCGATAAGCCATTTAGCCCCTAATCCCTTAGATTGGTAGGCATGATTCGATAGGTTATTGGGATAAGGAATATGCCCACTAACTCGAAGGCCAGGGTTATTAGTTATGGGCATTAGACGTGGATCGTGCCCACATTCTAAAAAATTATTGAGAGGTTTAAGGGATCTTCCACATGAAGAAGTGGTCCGATTTTCTGACATTAGCAAGGTTGGCACTGAGCTTAGGTCTTGCCTCGAGTCAGCACTCGCGTAGATCAAATGGGCTATATTTTTTGTCATTGGAAGGATTCGATCTCAGGATTGGTAGATGTTTGATTAGGAGATCGGATAGAAGCCGATGACGATGGTCGCTTTGCTATAGTTTCTTGGGCGTTTCTTCGATCTTAGAGAATGTCGGGTTAGCGGTGGATAATCTCCATAACAGTGTCATTGTAATTTGGTATCATTCCATAATATAACTATTGGTAGAAATCTTGGTTTGGTGAGATCATAATTTCATCTCATCTACAAGGTCGAGATCCAAGATGCTTCCTCCTCAATTTGGATGAATCACTCCTTTGATTTCAAAAAATCTAAAAGGTATTATTGCTCCTAGATCTCCCGGCTTGGGGTCGACCGATGAGGATGGAGTAACTCGATCACCGAGGAATATGAGGCCGAGGACGAGCTTTGCTAGAGCTTCACCCGTTCACCTGCTGATAAACATCATAAATTCACCAATAGAAGTATTAATTTATTAATTAATTTATATTAATTTTTAAAAATTATTAATCAATTTATATATAATTTTTGAAAAATTCATATTTTTATTAATTAAAAAATTAATTAAAAAATAATAAAAAATAATAAAAATTAAAAAATAAAATTTTATTATCAATAGAAAGAGCTCATTTTTTTGATCACAATAAAATAAATTTCAAAAAAAATAGAGCTAAAATGGAAAAGATATAAATTTTTAAAAATATAAAATAAATAAAAATTAAATAAAAAAGAAAACGGCTCAGCCGGCTCCGCAAGCCGAGCCACCAAGCCAAGCCGAGCCATCAAGCCGACTCAGCCGTTGAAGCCATCAGCCGGTCCACGATCCAGGCGTGGACCGCCAGCTCAGCAAATTCCGGCGAATCAGAGATTGCCACGTGGTGGACCTAGACCCCTTAAGGGTCTACAGAAATTTATCGCGGCTCACAAGGGTAATTTAGTCTTTTCGTCCGACAACAGCGGCGCTGATTGGTTGCGGTGTGCGGTGCGGCCGGTCCACGCGGTCCATGGGAACAGTTATTGCGCGATCGGACGGATGTGGTTGTTTGCGGTCAGGATCGGACGGCTGTGGTTGCTTCCGAATTTTATTCAGATACAAACATCACGCGGATCACCATCGGACGGCAGCGCTCGATCCAGGCGATGATCCGACGGTCCAGAATGCTGCCGGCGGTGATCAAGACTCCCGAAGCATGATTTGCGGCCAGATTTCCTCGATCAAGCGCGATCCAACGGCCAGAATTTAATCCGACCCGATCTGAGCTTGATCTGCATCCGATTTTGATGATTTTTGGACCGTTGGATTCCTGTTGAACGGCTGGATTTTATCAGATTTACCAGAGTCATATCAGAGCTATTTTGATTCAAATTTTATCCGAATTTCTTTATATTTTGATGATTACAAAGGCTATTAGTCCCATATTGCCTTTAGAAAAAATATCCAGCCCTCCTAGCTCTATAAAAAGGACCCCAGGCCATCAGAAATCAATATCTCCGATCAAGGTGAAGCTTTGGTACAGGGCGAAGCCAGGCTATGGGTTAAAGGCTGCTTCGAAGCAACGGGTGCCGAGAAGAAGAGCCGAGCTTCTACACCATCTTTCTGCCAATGCCGATCCAAGATCAGAGATCAGGCTATTTTATTTTATTATCTTTTCTTTTTAAATTTTATGTATTTAAATTCTAAAATTTTAATTAATAAAAATTTTATTTTTGCATTTTAAATTCTTGCTTTTTATTTTTATTGTAATTTAATTTTTGCACTTTAATTATTATTTCTTATTTTATTGCAAGTAGATGCTAAGATCTAACTAATAGATCTTAGTACCAAGTTTAAATTTCTGTACCTTTTAATTTTTGCTTTTAATTTTTCGACTTCACTTTTGATTCTAAAAATCCTTTTCTTCTTTTCTTTTCAAAATCCTTTTCTTTTTTTTCTTTTCAAAAATCAAAGATTTCAAATCTAAAAACACTACCTTCCCTGTGGATTCGACCCGACTCACTACTATCTACACATTTTCAATGATTTTAAGAAGTCGGATTAAACTGATAAACACGGTGTCTTAACGACAACATCGCGTCCCTATCAAGTTTTTGGCGCCGTTGCCGGGGAAGGTTTTTGATTTTTGATTTTGATTTCTTTGATTTATTAAAAATAATTTCGGCAAACGCACCAAGTTTTTGGCGCCGTTGCCGGGGAAGGAATAGATGCTATTTTTTTCTTTGATTTCTTTGATTTTTTTTGTAAATTAATTATATTTTTTTAATATTGCTTACTAATTTTTTTTATTTATTTTGTAGAAAAAAAAGGAGAAAATGAAGAAAGCATCAAATTTTGGTGAGATCAATCCTAACCCTAGTCCTCTTTTCTTTTTATTTATTTATTTATTTATTTTATTTTTAAATTAATTTAAAAAAATATTCATTTAAACCTAATTAAAAGCCTCATGATAAGATTAGAAATCCTAACTGTTTAGAGCATGCATCATATTAGTTTTATTTTTATTTTTATTTTTATTTTTTTGGTGATTGCTGGAGGCAAGGTAAGCCTTTCAGAATACAATTAGTTACATGCATCTAGTTTAAATTGCATAGAACCCTTTGATTGAATTTTTTTTTTTCGTGCATATTCATATTAAATCAAATTAAGGGCACAACCCAATTAAACAAGATAAGATGGGGATTTGATCACCCTTCCTTAGCCCACAAACAACCAACCAACATCCTGCATTGACCTAAGCCTTTAAATTTTAAAATCAATTAGACATCAACCCTAGGAACTCGAGCTCAATAGGACAAGGAATCCTAAGAGTTGAACCGGGTTAGGATAAGTCAATTTGACTGGTGTCTAGGAAAGTGGTTCAGGGACGATTGGGCCCGAAGGAAGGTGGTTTCTAATTGGTTCCGTTCGCTTACCTGGCCAAGCACAATTGGTGTCTAAGGCAAGCAACGGGGGGACTCCCACCGACCTTACACTTACCTGGCTAGTTGATTGGCTAATCCTACACTTGGAGGGCTTGAAGGTGACCTTGGCAGTTAGGAGCTGTCTAGATCTAGGATAACCCTTAGTCAGGATTGATTGACCAACTTGATTGCTAACCAACATCAAACCTAATTAAACCTAATTCTTCTCTTTCTTCTTAGTTCTAGGACTCCTTAGGACCTCTTCTTTAGAACTCTTCTTTCTTTCTTACTCCTCTAAAAATAAAATAAAAATAAAATAAAATAAAAATTAAATTAAACTAACTAAAAAATATTAAAAATAATAATTAAATTAAATTAAATTAAATTAAAATTAACAAATAAAATAATTAAAAAAATTAATTTTTAATATAATAAAATAATAATAAAAAAATTAATTAAAAAAAAATTCTAAAATTTTTTGAACCATACATTAGGGTTACACTAATACATGCATGGTAGGAAATCACTTTTTCTGATTTAGTTGAACTTAATTGAATGGTTGATTCACATTAAACATAATAATGGCTAATATGAATCTAATTGTCCAAAAATTAGATAAAGTTGACCTTCTTGCTCAGAAAATAGATCAACTCCTAACCCTAGGTCAACAATCTCCTACACAATTCACATCATCTTCTAATTATCAGGAGACTTATTCAATCTGTGCTAGTCCAACCCATCATGTAAGTGAATGTCCTATGACTGCACAGTTTCCATATTTTATCCAAGAACAAGTTCAAGCTACTCAAGGATACTCCAAATTGATTAATGACCCATTTTCAAATTCATATAATTCAGATTGGAGTAACTTTAATTTTTCTTGGACATCCCAACAGACTCAGGCTCAGACCCAAATTTCACTTGAGCAAAATTATCAAAATTATGCCTATAATAATGGTCAGCCTAGTCAGTTTAACCAGCCATCATATTATAATCAGCCTTCATACCCACCTCCTCAACAGACCAATCTAGCTGATGATAGATTTAACCAACTTCAACAATTAATTCTAACTCAACAGCAATCTATCGCCAGACTAGAAGCTCAAATAGGATAATTAGTTGAGTCTAACATGAGGAGAGAACTAGATCAACTACCGAACCTACCAATTTCAAACAACCCACCTAATGACCACCAACCACCTGGATTAAATTATCAATCTAATGTTTCATCTAAGAATCTCCAATTTGAGAATACCAAAGTAATTCCTGAACTTAAAAGCTATAGGATTCTTATGGACCCATACCAAGACCAGGTGAGAGAGGCTAGTACTGATGCTAGCCAAAATAAAAATTTAGAGGAACTGGTTAGTACTGAGACTAACCACATAGAAGAACCCAAGCCAGGAATTAGTACTGATGCTAGTTCCAGTTTAAATGAGATAGAAATAAGGGAAAAGAGAATAGATGATTTACCCGAGACTTATAAACCTAATGTCCTATTCCCTTCAACCCTAGAAGCTGGTTCTTCTTATAAAAATCAAAAGGCATGTAATGAAATGTCAATGGAGTTGTTTAAGCAGGATCACATTAATTTACCTCCAGAATTAAAACCGCCTTTAGTCACCATTCCAGCACCCATTGAATCAAACTTAACTCCTAAAACTCCATTCATGAGCATTTTAGAAAAACAAATAGGAGAAATTCTTAATAAACATGGGTCTGAGAATGGAATCATAAATTATATCCCAAAAATTAACAGTGAATATATCAATAATGGGATTATAAATCAACTTTCTGAGATTGGCAATCCAAAACCATTGGAATTTGTCAATCCAATATTCGACACAGGATAGTGAGCTACATTGTGTCTGGCTGAAGACGGTAAACTTAGCGCTTGTTGGGAGGCAACCCAATATTTAGTTTTTATCTAATTTATCTTATTTTCTTTTTAGGATAATTTGAATAAGTTGGAGGGAGAGCTCAAATTTGTAAAGGCATGTGCTGGACCAAAAAATAAATAAATAAATAAATAAATAAATAAATATACTGAGTTAGGTGTATTCTTCCATTTTTTTTATTACATCCTTTATTTTTTCTTCTCCATTGAGGACAATGTCGATTAAGTTGGGGGGAGAGAAAAATAAAAATTTTAAAATTTTAAGTCCTCGAAAAAGTTAGTATTTAGTATTTAGATACTTGATTATGCTTAAGAATCGAATTAAACTAAGCATTTTAAAAAGAAAATTGATGCACAGATTAGAGAATCTATGAGATATTGAGGAATCAAGTATTAAGAAAATTCAATAAAGAGTTAAGTCTAGAACATAAAAAATTTTTTTTTCTTGGAGCATTTCTAATTATTTCTACTAGCATCAAAGAAAAGTCTACTTTTTATAGGCTTGTGTAGGGTAACTATACGTTTCTTCATATAAAAATTTATTTTAATAAAATAGTTTTCCAAGTACTTCTCACTGAGTAACCGGGCCTCTTTGCCTAAGCAAGCATTGAGTTTCGCGTCAAAAGGTGGGAAGGGCAAAGAAGCTCGTTGTAAAGCTAGTCTTAACTCGTAGCCTATTTGATTCGAGCTAGTAAGCCCGAGGGGTATTCTATACCTAGTGCCCTAAAGCCAACTGGTTTGGGAGTCATTGGCCCAAGACTCGCTACATGGATCAAATAGAAAGCTTAAGGAGTTAAGACACTCAATAGTGGTACAACGTTAAAAAAAAAAAAAAAAAAAAAAAAAAAAAACATTGGTTTCCCACCGAGTAACCGGGTCCCGTTGCCTAAGTAAGCAATGATATTCGCATCAAAAAGTGGGCAATGTGAAAATAAAAATTAATAAATGAAGGATGGAAGTAGCAATACACCTGCCTATATGAAAGTTTAGACAAATCAGAGATAAAAGTGGAATAATTTAGAAAAAGTTCTGAAAAATTTAATGTTCTTTACTTAATTTTTCTATTGATAAGTATTAATACCCCAATGATATATCTCATTTAAGCTCTACTGAATATCAATGGCCATTTTGAAAATTGCTTAGGTAAAATTCGAAACTCTAAAGTTAAAAGGTATTTAAAACTAAATTCTTTCTTTACTCGAGGACGAGCAAAGCTTAAGTTGGGGGGTGTGATAAGCATCATAAATTCACCAATAAAAGTATTAATTTATTAATTAATTTATATTAATTTTTAAGAATTAATTAATCAATTTATATATAATTTTTGAAAAATTCATATTTTTATTAATTAAAAAATTAATTAAAAAATAATAAAAAATAATAAAAATTAAAAAATAAAATTTTATTATCAATAGAAAGAGCTCATTTTTCTTGATCACAACGAAATAAATTTCAAGTAAAACGGAGCTAAAATGAAAAAGATATGAATTTTTAAAAATATAAAATAAATAAAAATTAAATAAAAAAGAAAACGGCTCAGCCGGCTCCGCAAGCCGAGCCACCAAGCCAAGCCGAGCCATCAAGCCGACTCAGCCGTTGAAGCCATCAGCCGGTCCACGATCCAGGCGTGGACCGCCAGCTCAGCAAATTCCGGCGAATCAGAGATTGCCACGTGGTGGACCTAGACCCCTTAAGGGTCTACAGAAATTTATCGCGGCTCACAAGGGTAATTTAGTCTTTTCGTCCGACAACAGCGGCGCTGATTGGTTGCGGTGTGCGGTGCGGCCGGTCCACGCGGTCCATGGGAACAGTTATTGCGCGATCGGACGGATGTGGTTGTTTGCGGTCAGGATCGGACGGCTGTGGTTGCTTCCGAATTTTATTCAGATACAAACATCACGCGGATCACCATCGGACGGCAGCGCTCGATCCAGGCGATGATCCGACGGTCCAGAACGCTGCCGGCGGTGATCAAGACTCCCGAAGCGCGATTTGCGGCCAGATTTCCTCGATCAAGCGCGATCCAACGGCCAGAATTTAATCCGACCCGATCTGAGCTTATCTGCATCCGATTTTGATGATTTTTGGACCGTTGGATTCCTGTTGAACGGCTGGCTGGATTTTATCAGATTTACCAGAGTCATATCAGAGCTATTTTGATTCAAATTTTATCCAAATTTCTTTGTATTTTGATGATTACAAAGGCTATTAGTCCCATATTGCCTTTAGAAAAAATATCCAGCCCTCCTAGCTCTATAAAAAGGACCCCAGGCCATCAGAAATCAATATCTCCGATCAAGGTGAAGCTTTGGTACAGGGCGAAGCCAGGCTATGGGTTAAAGGCTGCTTCGAAGCAACGGGTGCCGAGAAGAAGAGCCGAGCTTCTACACCATCTTTCTGCCAATGCCGATCCAAGATCAGAGATCAGGCTATTTTATTTTATTATCTTTTCTTTTTAAATTTTATGTATTTAAATTCTAAAATTTTAGTTAATAAAAATTTTATTTTTGCATTTTAATTTCTTACTTTTTATTTTTATTGTAATTTAATTTCTGCACTTTAATTATTATTTCTTTTTTATTGCAAGTAGATGCTAAGATCTAACTAATAGATCTTAGTACCAAGTTTAAATTTCTGCACCTTTTAATTTTTGCTTTTAATTTTTCGACTTCACTTTTGATTCTAAAAATCCTTTTCTTCTTTTCTTTTCAAAATCCTTTTCTTTTTTTCTTTTCAAAAATCAAAGATTTCAAATCTAAAAACACTACCTTCCCTGTGGATTCGACCCGACTCACTACTATCTACGCATTTTCAATGATTTTAAGAAGTCGGATTAAACTGATAAACACGGTGTCTTAACGACAACATCGCATCCCTATCAAGTTTTTGGCGCCGTTGCCGGGGAAGGTTTTTGATTTTTGATTTTAATTTCTTTGATTTATTAAAAATAATTTCGGCAAACGCACCAAGTTTTTGGCGCCGTTGCCGGGGAAGGAATAGATGCTATTTTTTTTTGATTTCTTTGATTTTTTTTGTAAATAATTATATTTTTTTAATATTGCTTACTAATTTTTTTATTTATTTTGTAGAAAAAAAAGAAAATGAAGAAAGCAATCAGAAGTTTTGCCTGGTGAGATCAATCCTAACCCTAGTCCTCTTTTCTTTTTATTTATTTATTTATTTATTTTATTTTTAAATTAATTTAAAAAATATCCATTTAAACCTAATTAAAAGCCTCATGATAAGATTAGAAATTCTAACTGTTTAGAGCATGCATCATATTAGTTTTATTTTTATTTTTTTGGTGATTGCTGGAGGCAAGGTAAGCCTTTCAGAATTCAATTAGTTGCATGCATCTAGTTTAAATTGCATAAAACCCTTTGATTGAATTTTTTTTTTTTTTTTTCGTGCATATTCATATTAAATCAAATTAAGGGCACAACCCAATTAAACAAGATAAGGTGGGGATTTGATCACCCTTCCTTAGCCCACAAACAACCAACCAACATCCTGCATTGATCTAAGCCTTTAAATTAAAATCAATTAGACATCAACCCTAGGAACTCGAGCTCAATAGGATAAGGAATCCTAAGAGTTGAACCGGATTAGGATAAGTCAATTTGACTGGTATCTAGGAAAGTGGTTCAGGGACGATTGGGCCCGAAGGAAGGTGGTTTCTAATTGATTCCGTTCGCTTACCTGGCCAAGCACAATTGGTGTCTAAGGCAAGCAACGGGGGGACTCCCACCGACCTTACACTTACCTGGCTAGTTGATTGGCTAATCCTACACTTGGAAGGCTTGAAGGTGACCTTGGCAGTTAGGAGCTGTCTAGATCTAGGACAACCCTTAGTTAAGATTGATTTGACTTAACTTGATTGCTAATCAATATTAAACCTAATTAAAACCTAATTCCTTTCTCTTCTTCTTAGTTCTAGGACTCCTTATGATCTTTTCTTTAAGAACTCTTCTCCTTTACCTCCTTCTAAAAATAAAATAAATAAAATAAAATAAAAATTTAAATTAAAACTAACTAAAAAATATTAAAAATAATAATTAAATTAAATTAAATTAAATTAAAATTAACAAATAAAATAATTAAAAAAATTAATTAATTTTTAAATATAATAAAATATAATAAAAAAAATTAATTAAAAAAAAATTCTAAATTTTTTGAAACCATACATTAGGGTTACACAATAATGCATGGTAGGAAATCATTTTTTGCTGATTTTAGTTAAACTTAATTGAATGGTTGATTCACATAAATATAATAATGGCTAATATGAATCTAATTGTCCAAAAATTAGATAAAGTTGACCTCTCTCTCAGAAAATAGATCAACTTCTCTAAATTTCTAGGTCACATCTTCTACACAATTTACATCATCTTCTATTATCAGGAGACTAATTCTAAACTGTGCAGCCCAATCCATCATGTGAGTGAATATCCTATGGCTGCACAATTTTCATATTTAATCCAGAAACAAGTTCAGCTACTCAAGGATACTCAAATTGATTAATGACCCCATTTTCAATTATTCATTAATTTCAGATTGGAGTAACTTATAATTTTTCTTGACATCCAACAGACTCAGGCTATAGACCCAAATTTACTTGAGCAAAATTATCAAAATTATTGCCTATAATAATGGTCAGCCTAGTTCAGTTTATTCAGGCCATCTTTTATAATCACACCCTCATACCCACCCCTGCAAACAGGACCAATCTAGCTGATGATAGATTTAACCAAACTCTCAACAATTTGATTTGACACAGCAATCTATCGCCAGATTAGAAGCTCAAATAGAATAATTAGTTGAGTCTTAACATGATGGAGAGAACTAGATCAACACCGAACCTACCAATTTCAAACAACTCGACCTAATGACCACCAACCACCTGGATTAAATTATCAATCTAATGTTTCATCTAAGAATCTCCAATTTCAGAATACCAAAGTAATTTCCGAACTTAAAAGCTATAGGATTATTATGGACCCATACCAAAGACCAGGTGAGAGAGGCTAGTACTTGATGCTAAAAAATAAAAACTTAGAGGAACTGATTAGTACTGAGACTAACCACAAAGAAGAACCCAAGCAGGGAAATTAGTACTGATTACTAGTCCAGTTTAAATGAGATATAAATAAGGAAAAGAGAATAGATGATTTACCCGAGACTTATAAACCTAATGTCATTCCCTTCAATCCTAGAACTGGGTTTCTTCTTATAAAAATCAAAAAGGCATGTAATGAATATCAATGGAGTTGTTTAATAGGATCACATTAATTAATCTTCCAGAAAAAAAAAAATTAAAACCACTTTAGTCACCAATTCCAGCCCCATTTAATCAAACTTTAACTCCTAAAACTCCATTCATGAGCATTTAGAAAAACAAAATAGGAGAAATTCTTAATAAAATATGGGTCTTGAGAATGGAATCAAAAATAATCCCAAAATTACAGTGGAATATATCAATAATGGGATTATAAATCAACTTTCTGAGATTAGCAATCCAATCATTGAAATTTGTCCAATCCAATATTCGACACAGGATAGTGAGCTACATGTGTCTGGCTGAAGATGGTAAACTTAGCGCTTGTTGGGAGGCAACCCAATATTTAGTTTTTATTTAATTTATCTATTTTCTTTTTAGGATTAATTTGAATAAGTTGGAGAGAGAGCTCAAATTTGTAAAGGCATGTGCTGGATTAAATAAATAAATAAATAAATAAATAAATAAATATACTTGAGTTAGGTGTATTCTTCCATTTTTTTTTTATTACATCCTTTATTTTTCCTCTCTCCATTGAGGACAATGTCGATTAGTTGGGGAGAGAAAAATAAAATTTTTTGAAAAAAATTTAAGTCCTCGAAAAGTTAGTAATTTAGTATTTAGATACTTGATTATGCTTAAAATCGAAATTTAAATAAAGCAATTTAAAAAGAAAATTGATGCACAGATTAGAGAATCATGAGATATTGATGGGATCAAGTATTTAAGAAAAATTCATAAAGAGTTAAGTCTAGAACATAATTTTTTTTTTTCTTGGAGCATTTCTAATTATTTCTTACTAGGATCAAAGAAAAGGTTCTCTTTTTATTAGGCTTGTGTAGGGTTAACTATACGTTTCTTCGTATAAAATTTATTTTAATAAAAATGTTTTCAAAGTACTTCTCATCTGAGTAACGACCTCTTTGCCCTAAAGCAAGCTTGAGTTTCTCGGCGTCAAAAGGTGGGAAGGGAAGAAGCTGTTGTAGAAGCTAGTCTTAACTCGTAGCCCTATTTGATTCGAGCTAGTAAGTCCGAGGGGTATTCTATACCTAGTGCCCTAAAGCCAACTGGTTTTGGAAAGTCATGGCCCAAGACTCGCTACAATGGATCAAATAGAAAGCTTTAAGGATTAAGAACACCTCCAATAGTGGATTATAACTTAAAAAAAAAAAAAAAAAAGAAAGAAAAAGAAACATTGGTTTCCCACAGAGTAACCGATTCCCGTTGCCCTAAGTAAGCAATGATATTCGCTGTCAAAAGTGTGGCAAGTGTGAAAATAAAAATTAATTAAATGAAGGATGGAAGTAGCAATACACTGCCTATATAAAGTTTAGACAAATCCAGAGATAAAAGTGGGAATAATTTTAGAAAAGTTCTGAAAAAATTTATTGTTCTTTACTTAATTTTCTATTGATAAGTATTGAATTACCCAATGATTGTCTCTATTTAAGCTCTACTGTAATATTAAATGGCCATTTTGGAAAAAATTGCTTAGGTAAAATCGAAACTCTAAAGTTAAAAGGTATTTAAAACTAAATTCTTTCTTTATCGAGACGAGCAAAAGCTTAAGTTGGGGGGTGTTGATAAACATTCATAAATTCACCAATAGAAGTATTAATTTATTAATTAATTATATTTAATTTTAAAAATTATTAATTAATTTATATAGTAATTTTTGAAAATTCATATTTTTATTAAATAAAAAATTAATTAAAAAATAATAAAAAATAATAAAAATTAAAAAATAAAATTTATTATCAATAGAAAGAGCTCATTTTTTTAATCACAACAAAATAAATTTTCAAAAAACGGAGCTAAAATGAAAAAGATATGAATTTTTAAAAATATAAAATAAATAAAAATTAATAAAAAAGAAACGGCTCAGCCGGCTCCGCAAGCCGAGCCACCAAACCGAAGCCGAGCCATCAAAGCCCGACTCAGCCGTTGATGCCCATTCAAGCCGGTCCACGATCTAGGCGTGGACCGCCAGCTCAGCAAATCTGGCGAATCAGAGATTGCCACGTGAATGGGAACCTAGACCCCTTAAGTGTCTACAGAAATTTATCACGGCTCACAAGGGTAATTAGTCCTTTTTCGTCCTAACAACAGCGGTGCTGATTTGGTTTGCGGTGTGCGGTACGGTCGGTCCACGGCGGTCCATGGGAACCAGTTATTGCGCAAATCGGACGGATTGTGGTTGTTTGCGGTCAGGATCGACGGCTGTGTGGTTTCTTCCGAATTTTTATTCAGATCAAACATTCACGCGGATCACATCAGGACGGGCAGCGCTCGATCCAGGCGATGATCCGACGGTCCCAGAACGCTTGTCGGTGGTGGATCAAGACTCCCGAAGCGCGATTTGCGGCCAGATTTCCTCGATCAAGTGCGGATCCAAACGGTCAAGAATTTAAATCCAAACCCGAATCTGAGTTGATCATGCATCCGATTTTGATGATTTTTTGGACCTTTGGGATTCCTGTTGAACGGGTTGGATTTTATCAGATTTTACCGAGTTCATTATCAGAGCTATTTTGATTTCAAATTTTTATCCAATTTCTTTATTTTTGAACGATTACAAGGCTATTTAGTCCCATATTGCCTTAGAAAAAAATAATCACAGCCCTCCTAGCTCTATAAAAAGAACCCTAGGCCTCCAGAACGATATCTCCGATTCAAGGTGAAAGCTTGGTATAGGGCGAAGCAGGCTATGGGTTAAAGGCTAGCTTCGAAGCAATGGATTGCGAGAAGAAGAGCGAGCTTCTACACCATCTTTCTGCCCAATGCCGATCAGAGATCAGGTATTTTATTTTTATGTCTTTTTTTTAAAATTTTAGTATTTAATTCTAAAAATTTAATTAATAAAAATTTTATTTTTGCATTTAAATCTTACTTTTTATTTTTATTATAATTTAATTTCTTATACTTTAATTATTACTTCTTATTTTATTCAAGTAGATGCTCAGAGATCTAATATAGATCTTAAGTACCAAGCTTTAAATTTCTGTAACCTTTTAATTTTTGCTTTTTAATTTTTTTCGACTTCACTTTGATTCTAAAAATTCTTTTCTTCTTTTCTTTTCAAAATCCTTTTTCTTTTTTTTCTTTTCAAAATCAAAGATTTCATAATCTAAAAATACTACCTTCCCATGGATTCGATCCGACTCACTACTATATACACATTTCAATGATTTTAAGAAGTCGCGATTAACACTAATAAACACGATGTCTTACGACAACATCGCATCCCTATCAAGTTTTTGGCGCCATTGCTGGGAAAGCATTTTTTGATTTTTGATTTTAATTTTTTGATTTATTAAAAATAATTTCGGCAAAGCACCAAGTTTTTGGCGCTGTTGCCGGGGAAGGAATAGATGCTATTTTTTTCTTTGATTTCTTGATTTTTTTTTGTAAATTAAATTATATTTTTTTTTAATATTGCTTTACTATTTTTTTTATTTATTTTGTAGAAAAAAAGGAGAAAATGAAGAAAGCCATCTAATTTTGGTGAGATCAAGTCCTAACCCTAGTCCTCTTTTTCTTTTTATTTATTATTTATTTATTTATTTTTTAAATTATTTAAAAAATATCACTTAAACCTATAAAAGCCTCCAATGATAAGAATTAAGAAAATCCAACTATTTAGAGCCATGCATCATATTAGTTTTTTTTTTATTTTTTGGTGATTCTGGAGGCAAGGTAAGCCTTTCAGAATTCAATAGTTTGCATGATCTAGTTTAAATGCCATAAAAACCCTTTGATTTGAATTTTTTTTTTCTTTTTTTCGTGCATATTCATATTAATCAAATTAGGGCAGCAACCCAAATTAAACAAGATAAGATGGGGATTTGACACCCTTTCTTACGGTCCATAAACAACCAACCAACATCCTGCACTGATCTAAGCCTTTAAATTAAAATAATTAGACATCACCTCGAAACTCGAGTCACATAGATAAGGAATTCAAAGAGTTGAACCGGATTAGGATAAGTCAATTTGACTGTGTATCTAGGAAAAGTGGTTCAGGGAGCATTGGGCCCAAAGAAGGTGGTTTTAATGATTCCGTTCGCCTTAACCTGGCCAAGCACAAATTTGGTGTCTAAAGGCAAGCAACGGGGGGACTCCCACCGATCTTACACTTACCTGGCCAGTTGATTGGCTTAATTCTACACTTGGAGGGGCCCTGAAAAGGTGACCTTGGCAGTTTAGGAGCTGTCTAGATCTAGGACAACCTTTAGTCAGGGATTGATTGACTAACTTGATTGCTAACCAACATTTCAAACCTAATTAAACCTAATTCCTTCTCTTTCTTCTTAGTTCTAGGACTCCTTAGGATCTTTTTCTTTGAGAACTCTTCTCTTTATCCTTCCCTAAAAATAAAATTAAAAATATAAAATAAAATAAAAATAAATAAAATAAAAATTAAATTAAAACTACTAAAAAATATTAAAAATGATAATTAAATTAAATTAATTTAATTAAAATTAACAATAAAATAATTAAAAAAATTTATTAATTTTTAAATATAAAAATAATAAAAAAAAAATTTTAATTTAAAAAAAAAAAATCTAAAAATTTTTTGAACCATAACATTAGGGTACACTAATACATGGCTGGTAGAAAAATCATTTTTTCTATTTTAGTTGAACTTTAATTGAATGCGTTGATTCACATTAAATTAATAATAATGGCTAATATGATCTAATTGTCCAAATAATTTAGATAAATTGACCTTTCTCGCTCAGAAAATAGATACACTTCCTAATGTCTAGGTCAACAATCTTCCTACACAATTCAACATCATCTTCTAATTATGCAGGAGAACTTCATTCAAACTGTGCTAACAACCCATCATGTGAGTGAATTATCCTATTGGCCGGTGCAAACAATTTCCATATTTTATCCAGAATAGTTCCAAGCTCTCAAGGATACTCCAAATTTTTTATTAATGATCCATTTTCAAAATCATATAATCATTATTGGAGTACTTTAATTTTCTTGGACATCCAACAGACTCAGGCTCAGACCTAAAAATTTCACTGATGCAAAATTATCAAAAATTATGGTCCTATTAATAATGGTCAGCCTAGTCGTTTATTTCAGCCACATATTATAATCAACCTTCAAATTACCCACCTCCTCAAACAGAATCAATCTAGCTGATGATAGATTTAACCAACTTCAACAATTGATTTTGGACTCAATCAACAATCTATCGCCAGATTAGAAGCTCAGATAGGAATATTAGTTGAGTCTAACATGAGGAGAGAACTAGATCAACTACCGAACCTACCAATCTTCAAACAACCCACCTAATGACCACCAACCACCTGGATTAAATTATCAATCTAATGTTTCATCTAAGAATCTCCAATTTCAGAATATCAACCCACCAAATAACGCGGTGTGCGGTGCGGTCGGTCCATGCGGTCCATGGGATCAGTTATTGCGCGATCGGACGGATGTGGTTGTTTGCGGTCAGGATCGGACGGCTGTGGTTTCTTCCGAATTTTATTCAGATACAAACATCACACGGATCACCATCGGACGGCAAGTGCTCAATTCCAGGCGATGATCCAACGCGTCCAAATGCTTGCCGGCGGTGATCAAGTCTCCAGAAGCGCGATTTGCGGTCAGATTTCTTCGATCAAGCGTGATCCAACGGTCAGAATTTAATCCGACCCGATCTGAGTTGATCTGCATCCGATTTTGATGATTTTTGGACCTTTGGACTCCTGTTGAACGGCCTGGAATTTTAATCAGATTTACCAGAGTCGTTATCAGAGCTATTTTGGATTCAAATTTTATCCCAAATTTCTTTGTATTTTGATGATTACAAAGCTTATAGTTCCATATTAAATTTTGATTCAAATTTTAATTCCCGAATTTCTTTGTTATTTTGATTGATTACAAAGGCTTATTAGTCTCATATGCCTTTAGAAAAAAACTATCCAGCCCTCCTAGCTCTATAAAAAGGACCCTAGACTCCAGAAATCGATATCTCGATCAAGGTAAAGCGTTGGTATAGGGCGAAGCAGGCTATGGGTTTAAAGGCTGCTTCGAAGCAAACGGGTGCCGAGAAGAAGAGCCCGAGCTTCTACACCATCTTTCTGCTGGAATTGCCGATCCAAGGATCAGAGATTAGGTATATTTTATTTTATTATTATCTTTTCTTTTTAAATTTTATGTATTTAAATTCTAAAATTTTAATTAATAAAAATTTTATTTTTTACATTTTAAAATTCCTGCTTTTTATTTATTGTAATTTAATTTTTGCACTTTAACTTATTACTTCTTATTTATATTGCAAGTAGATGCTGAGATCTAACTAATAGATCTTTAGTACCAAGTTAAATTTCAGTACCTTTTAATTTTTGCTTTTTAATTTTTTCGAACTTCACTTTTGATTCTAAAATCATTTCCTTCTTTTTCTTTTCAAACATTTTTTTTCTTTTTTTCTTTTCAAAATCAAAGATTTTTAAATCTAAAAACACTTACCTTCCCTTTATGGATTCGACCCGACTCATACTGTTACACATTTTCAATTTTGAATTTTAAGAAAGTCGGATTAAACTGATAAACAACGATGTTTCTTAACGACAACATCGCGTCTCTATCAAGTAAAAACTTTTCCGACAACGGCAACCAAAATTTGATAGGAACGCGATGTTGTCCGTTAAGACATCGTGTTTATCTTTATTCCGACTTCTTAAAATCATTGGAAAATATGTAGATAGTAGTGAGTCAGGTCGAATCCACAGGGAGGAGTTTTTTTAGATTGAAATCTTTGAATTTTTGAAAAGAAAAAAAAAGAAAAGGATTTTGAAAGAAAAGAAGGAAAAGGATTTTAGAATCAAAGCTAAAGTCCGAAAAATTAAAAAGCAAAATTAAAAGCGTACAGAAATTTAAAACTTGGTACTATAGATCTATTTAGTTAGATCTCAAGACCATTTACTACAATAAATAAAGAAGTAATAATTTAAAGTATCAAATTAATATAATAAAAATAAAAAAGTAAGAAATTTAAAATGTAAAAATAAAATTTTTATTATAAAATTTTAGAATTTAAGTACATAAAATTTAAAAAAGAAAAGATAATAAAATAATAATAGCCTGATCCTTGATCTTGGATCGCATTGCAGAAAGATGGTGTAGGAAGCTCGGCTCTTTTTCGGCACCCGTTGCTTCGAAGCAGCCTTTAACCCATAGCCTGGCTTCGCCCTATACCAAAAGCTCCACCTGCGGAGAATATCGATTTCTGGAGGCCGTAGGGTCCTTTTTATAGAGCTAGGAGGGCTGGATATTTTTTCTAAAGGCAATATGGGACTAATAGCCTTTGTATCATCAAAATACAAAAAAAATTTAGATAAAGATTTGAAATCAAAATAGCTCTTTGGATACGCTCTGGTAAATTTGTAAAATCCAGCCGTTCAACAGAAATCCAAAGACTCCAAAAAATCATCAAAATCGGATGCAGATCAAATCGGGTCGGATTAAATTCGGCCGTTGGATCGCGCTTGATCGAGAAATCTGGCCGCAAAATCGCGCTTCGGGAGAGTCTTGATCAACCGCCGGCAGCATTCTGGACGCGTCGGATCATCGCCTGGATCGAGCGCTGGCCGTCCGATGGTGACCGCGTGATATTTATATCTGAATAAATTCGGAAGAAACTAAGCCGTCCGATCCTGACCGCAAAACAACCACATCCGTCCGATTGCGAATAACTGTTCCCATGGACCGCGTGGACCGTCGCACCGCACAACCAGCGCAACCAATCAGCGCCGCTGTTGTCGGATGAAAGACTAAATATATCCTTGGTGAGCCGCCGATAAATTTCTAGACCTTTAAGGGGTCTAGGGTCCACCACGTTGGTAGTTAATCTCTGATTTCGTCGGAATTTGCTGAGCTGGCGGTCCACGCCTAGATCGTGGATCGGTGATGGCTTCAAATGGCTGAGTCGGCTTTGATGGTCGGCTCGGCTTGGGCCGACTTGCGGAGCCGGCTTGAGCCATTTTTTTTTATTTAATTTTTATTTATTTTATATTTTTAAAAATTCATATCTTTTCTATTTTAAGCTCCATTTTTCTTAAATTTTATTTCGTTGTGATTCAAAAATGAGCCTCGTTCTATTGATAATAAAATTTTATTTTTTAATTTTTTATTATTTTTAATTAATTTTTAATTAATTTTTTAATTACATAAAATATATGGAATTTTTTCAAAAATTATACTTAAATTATTAAAATATTTTAAAAAATAATATTAAATTAATTAATAATTAATACTTCTATTGGTGAATTTAAGATTGTTTATCAACCCCCCAACTTAAGCTTTTGCTCGTCCTCGAGTAAAAGGAAAGAATTTAGTTTTAAATCCTTTTAACTTTTAGAGTTTCGAATTTTACCTAAGCAATTTTTCAAATGGCCATTGATATTCAGTAGAGCTTAAATGAGACATATCATGGGGGTATAATACTTATCAATTAGAAAAAATTAAGTAAAGAATTAATAAATTTTTTCAGGAATTTTTCCTGAAATTATTCCACTTTTATCTCTGATTTGTCTAAG
>QRFJ01000632.1:0-163020 GCA_006176705.1 Cocos nucifera
CTCCAGCGCCAACATGAAGATATCGAAACTGCTCGTCAAATGTTGGCTCACCTACAGAAGATTGTTTGATGAACAGAGTCGCACAGCCAAATATCAAGTCACAAAATGACTTTTTAAGGCTAAGATGCGTGATGGACAGTCAGTCCAAGATCACTGTCTGACAATGATCAAGGATATGGAAGAGCTTAAGAAGCTCGGTGTGAAATTAGACTTGGATTTGTAGAACGATATTATTCTGCAATCCTTGACTGATGCATATAGATAATTCATCATGAATTACCACATGCATAAACTTCAAAATTTCTTGGCCGAATTAATGAATATGTTGGTTACCGCTGAGCTTTCTATGAAAGGCTCTAAAGGCTCAATTCTTGCTATGGAACGGACTTTTTCTAAAAGAAATTCTTATGAAAAGAAAAAGAAGTCCGCAAAAAAGCAGAAGATGGAAGAAACCAAGAAGAAGAAGGCAGAGCCGAAGAAAAAGGTCGATGTCAAATGAAAGTGTTTCCATTGCAACAGCGATGGCCATTGGAAGCGAAACTACCCTACTTACCTGGCCATCCTGAAGAACAAGAAGGAAGGTCCTTTTGGAGGTATGCTCGTTATTGAGTCTAACCTTACGATTTCTTCTGCATCCAGTTGGATGCTTGACTCGGTTCTAGTGTTCATCTGTGCACTTTCATACAGGATCTTGAGGATAGCAGGAGGTTGAGGGATGGAAACATGATCCTACACATCGGTAATGGAGCAAGAGTTGCTGCAGTAGCCATGAAAACATACCCTCTTCGATTACCATCTAGTTTAGACTTAGTTTTGAAAGACTGTTATTATGTGTCTGCAGCTAGCAGGAATTTGATTTCTGTTTCATGCTTAACACAAGAAGGCTATGTGATTAAGTTCTTTAAGGACCATTGTAACATTCTTTATGAAAGAAATAAAATTGCAAATGATTTTTTTATTAATGATTTTTATCAGCTACATATTGATGTACCTATTCTAACTATCGAGCAAAACGTGAATGCCAAACAACCTAGGGATAGTTCAAACGACATATATCTATGGCACCTAAGATTAGGTCATATAGCAGAAGATAGGATTAACAAATTAGAGAAAAATGGGCTATTGAGTCCATTGACTTTTGAGTCATATCCTACTTATGAATCCCGCTTTTAAGACAAAATGACCAAACTCCCTTTTGTTGGACATGGGAAAAGGGCCACAGATCTCCTTGCCCTAGTACATACTGATGTGTATGGCCCATTTGATGTGCTGGCTAGAGGTAATTTTATCTACTTCATTATCTTTATCGATGATCTGTCTAGGTATGGATATGTGTATCTTATAAGACACAAGTCTGAAGCTTTTGAAAAGTTCAAAAAATTCAGACATGAAGTAAAAAAATAAACTGAAAAATCCATTAAGGTTCTTCGATCAGATCGAGGAGGTGAATACCTTAGCCGGGAATTCCTAGACTATCTTAAGAAAAATGGCATAGTCTCTCAATGGACTCCACCAGAAATACCTCAACTCAACGGAGTTTTAGAATGGAGAAATCGGATCCTATTGGATATGGTTCGATCCATGATGAGCTTCACAGACCTCCCTGATTTTCTTTGGGGATATTCATTGTTAACTTCAATTTATCTACTGAATAGGGTTTCCTCTAAGACCGTTCCTACCACACCGTATGAGATATGGCATGGTAAGAAACCAAGTCTGAGTCATCTCAGAATTTGGGGTTGTCCAGCTCATGTCAAAAGATAACAAGCGGATAAGTTAGAGTTTAGGTCCTTTAGAGCTCGATTCATAGGATATCCTAAAGAGTCATTAGGATACTATTTCTACATTTCCAGAAGACCACAATGTGATTGTGAGTCGACATGCCATCTTTCTTGAAAAATAGTTTATTCAAGATAGCGGCATTGGAAAGCAGATTAAGCTTGATGAGAAAGTCTCACAAGTACAACGAGCTAAGGACCAATTGGAACCAAATCAGGTTGAGCCAATAAGAACACTACCTCCTCCACATTGTAGATCGGAAAGAGTTTTCCATCCCCCTGAAAGATACTTAGGTATTATTTCAGAGAAAGTAGAGAAAATGTTCCTCGTAGGTAATGGTGCTCATGGTGATGATCCCAAAATCTACAACGAGGCGATATCAGATATCGACTCCAAGAAATGGCTAGAGGCAATGCAGTCAGAAATTGACTCGATGCACTCAAACCAAGTCTGGACCTTGGTAGATCCACCAGAAGGTATAGTACCTATTGGGTGTAAATGGATCTTCAAGAGAAAGATTGGTGCAGATGGAAATGTGGAGACATTCAAGGCTAGACTAGTGGCAAAAGGTTATAGTCAATGCGAAGGCATTGACTATCAAGGATACCTTTTTTTTAGTGGCTATGCTAAAATCCATCCGCACATTGCTTGTCCATTGCAGCCTATTTTAATTATGAAATATGGCAAATGGATATGAAAACGGCATTCTTGAATGGATATCTTGAGAAAGATATCTATATGGAACAGCCGCTAGGTTTCACATCCAGTGATACTGATCACAAGGTTTGCAAGCTGCAAAGGTCCATATATAGGACTTAAGCAAGCATCTCGGAGCTGGAACACTCATTTCAATGATGTGATCAAAATATTTGATTTCATCAAAAATGAAGAGGAACCATGTGTTTCAAAAAGGTCAGTGGGAGCGCTGTTGTCTTTCTCGTATTGTACGTGGATGACATCCTCCTTATTGGGAATGATATTCCCATGATTGACAACAGTCAAATTATGGTTGTCCAAGGAATTCTCCATGAAAGACCTAGGTGAAGCATCCTTTATTCTAGGAATTAAGGTCTATAAGGATAGACCGAATAGGATGCTAGGACTTTCACAGAAGATGTACATAGAGAAAGTACTAAAGAGGTTTAGTATGGAAAACTCTAAAAGGGATTAATACCCTTCAGACATGGTATTCATCTTTCCAAGAAGATGTGCCCTAGCACACCTGAGAAAATAGAATGCATGAGCAAGATCTCTTATGCTTCTGCAATAGAGAACCTCATGTATGCCATGCTATGTACACGACCTGATATAGCCCATGCTGTGAGTGTCATAAGCAGATATCAGTCAAATTTAGATGAAGAACACTGAACTTCTGTGAAATGTATCCTTAAGTACTTGAGAAGAACTAAAGATATGATGTTGGTCTTCGGTAACGGAGAACTTCAAGTCTAGAGATACACAGACTCAGATTTCATGTCCGATATAGATGATCGAAAGTCGACATCTGAAAGTCTATTTGTGTGCAATGGTGGTGCTGTCAGCTGAAAGAGTTCCAAGCAAACGGTGATAGCAGATTCCACCATGGAAGCAGAATATATCGCTGCATCAGAGACTGTGAAGGAAGCATTCTGGTATAAGAAGTTTGCTGCAGAAATCAGAGTAATGCCATCAGATGCCATTTCTCTATACTGCGATAACAATGATGCCATAGCCCTTGCTAAGGAGCTAAGGTCTCACCAGAAATTCAAGCACATTGAAGGGTGATACCATCTCATCCACGATTACCTCGAGAAGGATTATGTCGAGGTCAAGAGAGTCAACTCCACAGATAATGTGGCAGACCCACTTATAAAGCCGTTGGGCCAGTAGAAGATCGAAGCCCACCTTGAGAAGATGGAACTTAGACTTGTAGCCAATTGACTTTAGGATAAGTGAAAGATTGTTAGATATATATGTCCTAGAAGCCAGAATTGGCTGACACTTGTAATACACTTCTAGGGGCAAAATTATAATTTTGATTAATATCAATAAAATGGGTTATTTTCTATCACATATGTGTATTTAGTGTCTGTGATACATCCTTTGAGTTAATGGTAATGATAATTCATATTTTCAAGAGTTAAAAATTTAAGACATGAATAATCATTATTAACTCATAAAATGCTTCCGACCATAGGATCATCACGAGGATGGTGATTGATCCGGAAGATTGGTGTACAATCGCTTCTCTTTAGTAGATGAGTCTTGAGTCTATGGTGTGGAGACACTGGAGCAAGAGTACAGATACTCGTTAGAGAATGAGGGCACTGAGCGTGACCACCTCGAGTAGTCATTAGGAAGTCTACCTTCTCATCAATGACTGACTCGATGCTGCAGTAGTGTGTCTGGTTCTTTGATCCTGAGGTGCATCGACAGTTCACCTTGAGGGTGTTATAGTTTGACTACACCATTACTCGGTCTCCTAGCCATATGGAATCCTGAGGTGTATGTTGGCTATAGCATGTTCATTGTAGGAACTGGATTGCATCAAGATGGAATCTATCTACCTCGGTGGTAGAGGAGCAGCCCTATGATGATCATGAGAATCAAGTCCAGAAGTCCATGGCCATGGTAGAGTGAAATAATAGAAAGAGTTTCTATTTAGATTTTCACATTGAACTTGAATCGAATGATTACATCATATGACAGAGACTAGGGTTTGACGAGTTCACCTTAACCCTAATCTGATCGGGGCTCAAGATAGAAGAACTTAATCACACAGGTAGCTGCACCAAGAGGTTCGCATTCAGCTCTGATGGGTTGCCACCATATATTGCTAGGTGTCACTGGTGGATTTTGGGAGCAATTAGAATGATTTAGATGATCGATCATTCTAGCTGTTCGAATCAGAAGAGTTCTGATCCATCGAAAGAAGTTTTGATGATGTCAATGATAGAGATCATGACATATCCCATTACCATATAGAAATGAACCTAACTGGGTCACACAAATAAGGGTTTGAATCTGATGATCATCAATTGAACTGATCTAATTTAATTGATCTGAATGAGATTCAATTAGGTTCAAGAAAATTGTGCTAGCACTCGATCGAACCTAAAGTTCTTCTTTTACTATCATAAATAAGTTGTCCTGACTGAGCCAAAGGAGTTTGTGCTCAATCAGAGGTCTTTATATGGTCTGACTGGAGGTTGTCCAAGTCAGAAAAGGTTGTCTTATTTTGTAGAATATTACCTACCATTTTTGGTCACCTGCCATTTTTCGTTCTTTGACTTTGGTCAAAAGTCTACCTTTGACTGGTCAAATGTTGACCATTAACATTTTGACTTCTGTCCATGTGTCACGCACCTATTGAAGAGCTGGTGGGGGCCTGTCCCCCTACCAGAACCTGACAAGGAAGAGGGCGCACGCCACCCTTGGCGTGTGCCCAAGTTGGAGGTGCCCAGGAGTCCCTGTTGGATAGGGACTCCATCTCCTTTTTGGATTCCAATTAGAGTTCTCTTAAGAACCAACTTTGACTGATTTTAGGCGCCCTCTAAGGAGGAATCCAGGGGACTCTATTTCCACCAATCAGATTTAGATCTGATTTCATAAAGAGTTATGATTGGTTGGAAAGAAGAGGAGTTGGATCACAGTTAGTCTATAAATAAGACCCTGCACCCAACTCAAAGTTAAATCTGAATTAATTGAGATCTCCATGCCCCAAGGCATTTTCTCCCCTCCTCCTCCATGCCAAAGTATCTTCTCCTTCTCCTCTCCACATCCAAAAGAGTTTTGGACCTTGGTTGGTGCAATCTAGATAAGAGAAAGGCGAGTGAAAGCTAGAAGGCTGCACTGCTGCAAAGGACGACTGCTGATCTTCAAAAGAAGTTTTGAAGATCCTCTAGATCAGATCTAGATCTGATTTCTAGAGACGTGATAGAGAAGAAGAGAATCTTTCAGATCTAGCTCGAGTGGATATCGGTAGAGGCCAGGCACTTACGTGGCTTGATCCAGAACCTTTCGCTGCTTACAGGATCATCAACGGATAATAGGATTATCCACTTCAAGATAAATTAAATCTGATTTAATTTATCTAATTTTATTTTAATTTTTAAAATAATAATAATTAGATCTGAAATATCTTAGATCTGATCTGGATCAAAAAAAAAAAATTTTGAAATATATCTCTTGATCTGATCAGATCTGAATGAACTTGATCCAAAAAATCAGGATTTTTCTTCACTGGATCGTCCCGTTGGTTGCCTACCTCAAGGAGGAAGTCCTTTGTCGTGATCCGAAAGAAGCTCGAAAACTCAGGAATCAAGCCTCCTGGTATGTTTTGTACGAGGGCAGATTGTATAAGAGGTCGTATTCGCTACCGCTGCTGAGATGTCTCTGATCTTCAAAGATCGACTTCGCATTATGGAAAGTGCACGAGAAAATTTATGAAAGTTACGTAGGAGCCAGATCTCTGTCATAAAAATTACTTCGACAAGGATACTATTGGCCGATCTTATACCATGATTTCATGGAGTATATCAAGAAATATGATCGATGTCAGAAGAATACAAACGTACAAAGATAGTCAGCCTCCGAGCTTACTCTGCTAAGCACATCTTGGCCATTCATATAGTGGAAAATAGACATACTTGGCCCTTTTTCAATGGCATCCGGACAGCGAAAGTTCCTCTTGGTCGGATCGACTACTTCACCAAATGGATCGAAGCTAAACCACTAGCAAAAATTACTGAGGTCAAGATATAGAACTTCGTCTAGAAGTCAATAGTCTGTCAGTTCGATTTGCCTCGAACCCTCATAACAGATAATGGACGATATTTCGTTGGGATGAGATTCGCCAAGTTCTGTGAAGACCTAAACATCTCCCACCACTTCACATCGATAACTCATCCACAGGCAAATGAGAAAGCTGAAGTGACCAACCAAACTCTATTGTAAGGCATCAAGATGAGGCTCGACAAAGCAAAGAGAGTCTGGGTGGATGAACTCTACCACGTCCTCTAGGCATATCGAACTACTCAAAGACTGTCGATTAGAAAAACATCATTTGCTTTGGCCTTTGGCATGGAGGTGGTCATCTCGATTGAACTTAAGCTTCCGTCAGCACGAATCATGGTCTTCAATGAGCAACACAATCCATAGAACCTCAGAGTCAACCTTGATCTATTGGAAGAAAGAACGAAGAAAGTTTGGATTCAGATGGCGGCCTATAGATGAAAGGTGATCCGATACTATAACTCCAGAGTCAGAAGTAAAAATTCGGAGTGGAGGACTTAGTGCTTCGGTGAGTCACCGTCTCTCAGCCTCAAAGCTAGGAAAAGCTTATCCCAAATTGGAAAGGCCCATATGAAGTTGTGGAGGTCATCTGGTCCGAAACTTATCGTCTGAAGGAGCTCGGAGGAATAATGCTTCTACGACCTTAGAACTCAGAAAACTTGAGAATGTACTATCAGTAATCTTTTTTCAATAAAACTTCTTCATTTCAGCATTATTGTTTCTTGGTGCAAGAACTATGTGATGACAGAAAAGAAACAATCGAAAATGGCCATGTTAGGAATAGAAGAAGAACCTCATTCTAACATGAGCAAAATCGAAGATCTCGTTCATTTTAGATGAGATGGAAGAAAAGGTCCTGACAACGGCCTTTATGTGCCCCCACAGCCCATTAGGAATAGGAGGAGAACCTTGTCCTAATGCGAGCAAAGTCGAAGGCCTCATTCATGTTAGACGAGATGGAAAGAGAGGCCCCGATAACGATCATTATGTGCTCCCACAGCTCGTTAGGAACAGAAAAAAAAATCTCATCCTAATACGAGCAAAGTCGAAGGCCTCATTCATTTTAGACGAGATGGAAGGAGAGGCCCTGACAACGGCCCTTATGTGCCCCCATAGCCCATTAGAAATAGGAGGAGAACCTCATCCTAATGCGAGCAAAGTCGTAGGCCTTATTTATTTTAGACGAGATGAAAGGAGAGGCTCCGACAATGGCCCTTATGTGCCCCCACAGCTCGCTAGAAAAAGGAGGAGAACCTCGTCCTAACGTGAGTAAAGTCGAAGGCCTCATTCATTTTAGACAAGATGGGAGGAGAGACTCCGACAACGGTCCTTATGTGCCCCCACAGTCCGTTAGAAATAGAAGAAAAATCTCGTCCTAACGTGAGTAAAGTCGAAGACCTCGTCATTTTAGACGAGATGGGGGGACAGGCTCCGACAATGGCCCTTATGTGCCCCCATAGCCCGTTAGTGACAGGAGGAGAACCTCATCCTAACGTGAGCAAAGTCAAAGGCCTCGCTCATTTTAGACGAGATGGAGGGAGAGGCCCCGACAATGGTCTCATTCATTTTAGACGAGATGGGGGAAGAAGCCTCGACAACGGCCCTTATGTGCCCCCATAGCCCGTTAGGAATAGGAGGAGAACCTCGTTCTAACGTGAGCAAAGTCGAAGGCCACATTCATTTTAGACAAGATGGAGGGAGAGGCCCCGATAATGGTCCCATTATGCCCGACGACAATGAAAGATAAGATCTCCTTCAACTTCGGCTGTTGGAGATAAGATCTCTTCCGAGCTTCAAAGTCTACGTCAACAGAAGATAAGATCTCCCTGGATCTCGGTTGGAGATAAGATCTCTTTCGAGCTTCAACTTCAACGTTAATCTCGACTGAAGATAAGATCTCCCCCGAGCTTCAACTATAACTTCAACGTCAATCTCAACTGGAGATAAGATCTCCCCCAAGCTTCGAGAGATCTTCTTCAACCTCAGTTGGAGATAAGATCTTCCGCAAGATTTAACCGCAATGTCAATAAAAGATAAGATCTTCTTGGACCTTGGTTGAAGATGGAATTCCTTCGAGCTTTAACTACAACTTCAACATCAATCTCGACTGGAGATAAGATCTCCCCCGAGCTTCAAAGTCTACATCAACAGGAGAGATCTCCTTCAACCTCGACTGGAGATAAGATCTCCCATAAGCTTCAATCGCAACGTCAACAAAAGATAAGATCTTCCTAGACCTTGACTGAAGACGAGATCCCCCCGAGCCTCAACTTTAATGTCAACATCGATTGAAGATAAGATCTCTTCCGAGTTTCAACTTCAATGTCAATCTTGGCTGGAGATAAGATCTCCCCCGAGCTTCAATCTGAACTAGTGTAGAGCTCTGAAGAGAACTTCGACGGTCGCCCTTTCTGTACTCTCTTTCTTTGAGCTTCGAACTCGGGAGTGGAAAAACTATTGTTGGAGATAAATTCCACTCTCGTCGAAGTCCAGTCTGGGGCTTAGCCTAATGTAGTTGATAATCATGAAAGAGCTTCAATCAAAAATTTTCTCCCAACGGTCGAACTCATTCAGTGGTCGAACTCCTCCAGCGGCCGAATCCGGCCAAACTCCTCCAACGAACGAAAGCCCCAATCAAATTTTTTTTGGATTCTTCCTACAGTCGGACTTCTATGAAAGCCAAACTTCCTCCGGATCCCTGCTTTAGTCGGACTTCTACGGGAGTCAAACTCATAGAAATCCAAACTCCCTCCGAATCTCTCCTTCAGTCGGGCTTTTACGGGAGCCAAACTCCTTCTAGATTCCTCCTTCTGTCGGACTTCTATGGAAGCCAAACTTCTTTCGGATTCCTCCTTCAGTCGAATCTTTACAGAAGCCGAACTCCTTTCGAGCTCCTTCTTCAGTCGGACTTCTATAGGAGCCGAACTTCTTCTGCATCTCTCCTTCAGTCGGACTTCTACAGGAGCCGAACTCCTTTCGTATCTCTCCTTCAGTCGAATCTCTACAGGAGCCGAACTCCTTCAGCTAGCATTCCTTCCGGATAATTTTCTCTGACCGATTCTCTTTAAAAGTCCAAACTCCTTTGAAATTGATATACGTCAAAGCTCTTCACCCCTCCATATGATCCTGAGCGGCTCAGTATTGGATGGCTGCGGCCGTCACTATCAGTCCGCTGCAAGCAATAGCGATTTGCTATCGGACGACGATGGCTATTACCATCAATCTACTGTAGACGACGCTATAGGCGGCGCCTCCCTCTGTGACTGACTCCGTCAGACTTCAAGCGGTCCGCTACCAGGTAGCTGCAGCTGTTACCATCAACCCGCTACAAGCTCCGTCTATAAAAAAGGGATCCTCAAGATATGTTTTCTCTAGGTTCTTCTCTTCTTCTCTAAATTCTGCTTAACTCTTTTTCGAGCGCTCCATTTCTGTTGTCCAGAAGAGCTGACTTAATTATCAGAGGGTCCTGTCGGAACCACCACTACCGACTTCGGATGGAACTTTATTTTGTAGGTCACCGACGGTGATCTCGTCTTTCTCGACTCCAGTTCGATTCGACATCAACTAGATTCTGCACCAACAATAATGTTAGATATGAATTGATGAAATTTACAACTTTAATTGGATAATTTTTAGACTTAAAGCCTAGACCAATATAGTTTCCAACTTGATAGAAACACCAAGCTAACCAAACTCTATTTAAGTTCCAACCATAATAAAATAAGCCTTCTAAAACTCATGGTTGGCCGCCCTCCCCGTTTTTTTTTGTCACTAGTAAAAATATAAATCTACCTTGGCTCCCAACCTATATTTCTGGTGAGTGAACCCTAAATCCAACTCCTATCCTAATAAAATTACAGATTTGCCTTGACCCAAGGATAGCAATACTTAGTTGTTTAATCTATTTAATTTGATTCAAGCTATAAATTAATTTAGGTTATCAATTAATAAAATGATGAGATAGGATGAAGATTTTTGATCTTTTTTAATATATAGATTAGATATAATTTTATAAATTTTTAATTATTTTATATTTAAATTGATTCATATCTAGTCCGGTCCAACCTAAATGCCACCGCTATCTTGACCTCCAACCAATGTTGCCAAGTGACCTCCGGACCCTGGTCAGACCCAATCAAGAAGCACCACCCAACCTAAGCCAACACGGACCCAAATCCGCCTGTCTACCTTCCAAACCAAAGCCCAGCTCGTATCAATTGCTCACCGTATCTGGACGGCACCCCATTTAACTCCGGCAAAAAATGCTCCTAAATCTTGCTTTCTTTCCTTCCCCACCTCCTCCCACCTTCCCTTCACCTCTCCCTCTCATAAATAGAACGAAAGAAAATAAAGGAAAATGCGCTCAGAGAAATAAAAATATAAAACCCCAAGGGAAACGAATCATATAAAAAAAAAACAGCCCACGGGAAATATAGAGAGGGATAGAGGAGGGGGGATTCGAGCGCCTCTTGTCCGATTTCTTGCCCTCCCCCGCCTCCGTCCTCTCGATATCACTTCCAGCCCTCGGATCTCCCACCAGGTACGTGATTCTCAGAAATCTCCCCCGATTTCTTTCGCTCCAATCCGTGATAATATCTCTCCAAAACCCTAGCTTTGTACCTTGTTAGAATCTTAAATCTGTATCCCTATATTTACCCATATATGTTGTTTTGGGTTAAAATCGGATTTTTCTCGATGTAAGAGCGATTCCGTGTTGTAATGCAAAAAATCTTTTGCTCCGCTCTTCCCACTTTTCAGATCCAAAATTTGAATCAGGTTTCGGTTTGAGCTTGATTTTTATCGGAGTTCGTGTAGAATTAGTTTGAGAAAAGATGAATTTTCTTCTTTTTTTTTTTTCCTTCTTTTTCGGGATTCTAGTTAAGTGATGCTAAATTATGTTTTTGGCTTTATCTCGATAATTCAGCGACGTAGGATTTAGGGTTTTATTGCGATTTTCCGTCTTGATGTAGCATTGAAGGCTAAAATTGGATCTTAAGCGGATGAAAATCTAGTGCTTAAAACAACCAATTTTTTCGGTTCATTCCTCCAAGTCCAGTGGTCATGACGATGGACATATAAATTATGATTTGATGTCAAGTTGAAGGATATTGCCATATAATTCTTTTTTAACCAACTAGTTGTGCTCGTTCTTGTTTCCAGAGTTCAAGATTGTAAATTTTGGCAGCAATTTAGAAATATATGGATACGCCCTCACCACCACCTCATCCAGGATATACTGCTGCAGTTGCTTCCCCAAGCACACCTACACCTCATCCTGAAAGGCGACCAACCCCGCCTGCTTTCTCTTCTCCAGTATCAACCAGATTTTCTCCTCAGAGACCACTATATGAGCAGCCCCCTTTGTCTTCATCCAGAACACCGAGCTCGCTGTCATCTGGAGATGGAGCTCAGACTGGTAGTAATCCTGCTTCCCAGTTCAGTACTCCTCCCGGCCCGCCTGTCTTCTCTTCACCACTACGCCCAGCTGCTGTGCCTTTCCGGACATCACCGGCAACTCCTCAGCCAGTTCCTTTTTCTTCGGGCTCTTCTTTGCCCACGTCGTCTCCACCACTTTATACTAATGGATCCTATGAGTTGCCTGTGCACCATGCTGCTGGGGTTGATGAGTCCAGTTTTGAATCACCATATGTGCTCTTTTCTGCTCACAAGGTATAATTCTTTAGCACTTTGTTATTTCTTCTGGTTATATTTTAACTTCAATTGCAAGCTCGTGTTGCCTGGCAGCATTTGTTTTTACAGTTGTTCTGAGCTTTGTTGTTTTCATGGCTGTAGATGGTTTTGTAGCTAACCTCAATGGAGGATATGAGTCTTGCTAGCTAGTATAAGGGATATAATTTTCAGCCACTTCTAACTTGCAAGATAAAATATTTTGTTTTTCCCTTCAACTGTTCATGAAGTCTTCATGTTAAGTGCTATTTTGTCCATCTTCTTCTCAACTTATAGTTACACTTTGCAATGTTAGGTGTTGAAACACAAGAAGCTAGCAAATGTTCCAAGTCTGGGATTTGGAGCATTGGTTTCACCTGGCAGGGAGGTTGCACCTGGTCCTGAGGTCATACAACGTGACCCACACCGTTGCCAAAACTGTGGAGCTTATGCAAACCTTTATTCCGAGATTTTAATTGGTTCGGGGCAATGGCAATGTGTAATTTGTAAGAAACTAAATAGCAGTGATGGGGAATATATAGCCCCAAGCAAGGAAGACCTTCGACACTGGCCGGAACTCTCGTCTTCAGCAATTGATTATGTTCAGACTGGAAACAAACGACCAGGTTATATTCCTGTTTCTGACTCACGAATGACTGCACCCATTTTTCTAGTCATAGATGAATGCCTGGATGAAGCACACCTCCAGCATCTGCAAGGATCTTTGCATGCTTTTGTTGATTCCCTCCCCCCTACTACGAGAATTGGTATCATTACTTATGGACGAACAGTGTCAGTTTATGACTTTTCAGAGGGTTCAATGGCATCAGCTGATGTGCTTCCAGGTGACAAATCACCTTCCCAAGAATCTATAAAAGCACTAATTTATGGGACTGGTATTTACCTGTCACCTATACATGCCTCGCTTCCCGTTGCACACACCGTATTTTCATCTCTGAGACCATACAAGCTTAAATTGCCAGAAGCATCCAGGGATCGATGCCTTGGTACAGCAGTGGAGGTTGCCCTAGCAATAATTCAAGGGCCATCAGCAGAAATGTCTCGAGGAATTATTAAAAGGCCAGGAGGCAATTGCAGAATTTTGGTGTGTGCTGGTGGTCCGAATACCTATGGTCCTGGATCGGTTCCTCACTCGTTTAGTCATCCTAATTATGCATATATGGAGAGGAAAGCTATGAAGTGGATGGAGCATCTTGGTCAGGAGGCACATAGGCATGACACTGTAGTTGATATTCTCTGTGCTGGAACATGTCCAGTGAGGGTTCCTATTCTGCAACCACTAGCAAAAAGTTCTGGTGGTGTGCTGATACTTCATGATGACTTTGGCGAGGCATTTGGTGTTAATTTACAAAGAGCATCTATTAGGGCTGCTGGTTCCCATGGATTATTTGAGATACGCTGTTCAGATGATATTCTTGTGACCCAGGTCATTGGACCAGGCGAAGAAGCACCAGCAGATGTTCACGAAACATTCAAGAATGACTCATCTTTTTGTATTCAAATGCACAGTGTCGAAGAAACTCAAACCTTTACCCTATCCATGGAAACAAAAGGCGACATTAAGAATGACCATGTTTACTTCCAATTTGTTGTTCGTTATTCAAATGTCTATCAGGCAGACATTTCTAGAGTGATTACTGTGAGGCTTCGTACTGTGGATAGTGTATCTGCATATCTGGGAAGCATCCAGGAAGATGTGGCTGCAGTTCTTATTACCAAGAGGACTCTCTTGCATGCCAGAACTGCTTCTGATGCAGTCGATATGAGACTGACAGTAGATGAGAGAGTTAAAGATATTGCTGTAAAATTTGGGTCTCAGCTACCGAAGTCAAAGCTATATCGGTTCCCAAAGGAGCTATCATCATTGCCTGAGAACTTATTTCATCTAAGTAGGGGACCACTCTTAGGAAATATTGTTGGTCATGAAGATGAAAGATCTGTCTTGAGAAATTTGTTCTTGAATGCTTCGTATGATTTGTCTCTTCGTATGTTGGCACCTCGTTGTCTAATGCATCGTGAAGGTGGCACATTTGAGGAGCTGCCAGCATATGATCTTGCCATGCAGTCTAATGCTGCAGTTGTGCTTGACCATGGAACGGATGTTTTCATATGGTTGGTATGTCCTTCTCAGCTCTGGCTTGCTAGATTAACTGCATCGTATCCATCTAGGAACAGACATGTGTTACGTGAATTAGTTATGTTTTTCTTTTTGATAGTGTATAGTTGCTATCTCACTCTTAGCTTTATCAAATTGCTTAGTGGTTGTTGTATGTTTTGCTTTCTGTGTGATACATGTCTATTTTAGAATCATGTGAATGATATTTTCCCATTATCCAAGAAACTTAGAGAAATGTATACTCTCCACATACATAGATATCTACATGAATAGTATGTACGTGCCTAGAACTTTTCCCCTTCTCGTTTGCTTTTGATGCAGTTCTTTTTTTCCAGCTCTATTGATAGATTCTAGTCCATTGAGCTTGAAATCAATTCTAGGTGTTTTAGTAGAATCTTTAAATTACCTAATATACTTCTAGATCTTGTGTTAAATTTTGAGAAATGTTTCTTGCATGGAGGATATGTTAAAATTTCAAATATGTTACATTACTTTGTTAGATTTCAAATTCCAATCTCTGTAGTGTTTGAGGTTTTAATGAATTGGACTGGCTTGGTTTGGTTTCATTCTTTGCCTGGTGTTAGCCAAACTCAGCCTAAAACTAGTGCTTACTGAGTCAGCCCAAGATATGATGCTAAGTTGTCTCAACAACTGTGTTTGAATGGAGCAAGAGTTACTCTGCTTGGTTAAACTTTGGCCTGGTGTATAGTTATGATCTCTGAATAATTTTTTGGAGTTTGAATTATAGGCCAATGACATAATATTTGGAAAACAAAACCTAGAAAGTATTGTTACATTTAAATGATAACAGATCAATCAGAATATACCATTTCTTGAGGTTTAAATCACTTTTAAAAATTTTCACATTCAAGTATTCCTGTTTAGCACTATAAGTTTGAATTTGGTGTGGGCTGATAGTGCCACTTTCTGGAACCGTAAACCTTAGTATTTTTTCAAATGTTAATGACTTCAGGTCAATCAAAAAATACCTTTGTATAAATGATCTTCTATATTTAACCGTCCATGTATTTTTCTACCTTGAGAAGGACAAATTACTGGTTGCACCATTTTTCTTTCCAAAAAAAAAAAGAAAAAGAAGAGAGAGAGAGAGAGAGAGAGAGAGAGAGAGAGAGAGAGAGAGAGAGAGAGAGAGGAGAAGAGGCTACCTCTTGGTATTATGTGTAAGGGGAGCCTAACAGATCTTGGGTTATGGTTATGAGAAAGAACCAGAAGGCGATGGTTAGAATAGGAAATATTAAGCTTGGGCCTCAATAGTTTTGATGATTGGTGCTGGTTATGATTTGAATCTCACTGTTTTTCTCGAGGCTTTGAAAGAATCTGTTGTGGCTTTCAAAGGACATTATGAGATTGTTATTCTTTTTTTACTGCATGATGATCGGTGGTCACTATTAATGCAGATGCAGAAGTAACCTTGGAACTTGTTCAATATATCCTCCTCTTTTCCTGACATGTCCCTCATAACCTTTTCGACCATTTTTAGTAATTTTAGATTTATGACACTGCTGTTGGACGATACATGTTAAAAATAACTGAACTAGTTAAGGAAGGTGGGGCACAAGAACATGCTTATCAAGCCCCTCTTTTCAAACTTCTGAGGCCTCAAGGTGGTTCAAGTAGAAGTTCTGATGAAAGAGAGTCCTCTTAAAATTGGTCACCCTGCATATTGATGACTCAAAAGAGACACCATCCTGATTAGTTGCTCCTGCATCATAGGAATATTATATCTATTCATACTATTTCAGGCCTATTCTCACTAATTTTAGTTTTCAGAGGCTTAATTTGGATTTTGTACATCCTACAACCCTCTTTTTCCTGGTTTTCCACTAACTTCTGTATTTCTTGTTTGACCTAATGTCATGGCCTTCCTTATTTGACCCTCCAAAAACCTTCCTTGTTTGATGCATGCACATATGGATACATGATAACCACAAATCCTAGGTTTCCACACTAAGCACTAACTGCTGGCAGGAAGACGGATATTTCGCCATGAGTAATGAGTAGTAGGAATATCACAAATATATGCTGGAGTTTCATATAAATTCTTATAAAGAGAAATGCATACCTTGATGATTCTCCAACATTGTGATAGAACGAATAATACCCTAGACAATTCCCTCAAAGATGTGGAAAACAACACTGCTTTTTCATTAGAGGCTATTATAAAAGTGAGGCATGGTCACTGTTTAAAGTTACATCTCATAATCCTATAATATAAATAACGATAAATTCGTTCTTTAAAAGAGAACATTGGATTTGTGGAATGTGGAATTGCACCTTTGTTGACTGTTGGAAGCTTTGATGATTCCTTGCTATCTTGTGTAGAGACTGAATTCTTTGGACCGGAAACCTAACACAAGGGCTGAGAATCACTGATCTTGTTCATGTTTAAGAACTCCTCAAAGCACACAAGGGCTGAATTCTTTGATGATTCCATTCTGATGTATTTTTAGATCCTTTTGGGCAGACAATTGAAAATGTTTCGAGTCCTGGTTGTTTTAGAACAACTCAAATTAAGGGTTTGAATTTTTGTTGGCCAGGAAATAGTTTTGATTAGGAGAGTCAATATTTAGTCTTTTTAGGGTTCTTGTTTTATCAGATTTGTTAAAAAATGTCCGAGTTAGTCAATATGTTGGATTAGAAAACTCTTTGCTGAGATATGCTTGTGTTTTGCATCAGTTGGTTTTATTTTTATGTTGGGCTGAGGGTAGATCCAGATTTTTGTATTCTTAAAAACAGATTTTTGAATAGATTTCCCCCATCCTGATAGTTTCCACATTTCTCTTCACCATTTCCCATATTTCCTATCCTTTTCTTCATATCTGGTTGAGGGGAAATCCTCATGAGATTGGTAGAGAGTGGAGAAAATTGAACTTGCATGCATGGGGCTTTGCCATGGGATACACTGTATTAACATATATGCAAATCACATCGACACCAAACTGGCATGGTAATGCCAATGCATTGGCACTCAACTATTACCTGAGTTGGATTGATGAAGTTTTACCGGGGACTTCTAACTACTACACATGCCAGTCTTGTTGTGACAGTACTTGTATTGGGACTTTATTCAGATTCATGGCCACTATGGCTTCACCTCACATCCGACTGTATTTTCTCTCTTTGTTATGTTTTTACTCTATAGCCTTTCTACTTTTTCAGCATGTCATATTCTAATCCTGGTAATCTAGTGGTAATTTCTGTTGTTTTTATAAATCTTCTCCTAAGGTCTGGGCAATCAGATGGCCAGAGGTGCCTCCTTAATTTATTCACTCTTTTTTAATCTTGTTGAATACATGTGATTGTTTCATCTGTCACTTACAAAATAGATCCTAGACAGCAAACATTACCACACTTTTTGCAGTTTAAGCGTACAACAAGGATTAGTAAGATGGTTATAAAATATTAGAGTCTACCTGCAAGCAATGAAATGACAATTCTAGACTTAGCCTTCCACCTTTTTTTTAAAAAAGAAGGGGGATTCATGGTTGAGCCTGTCCTGTAAGGAAATCAATGCCTTTGTCAGAAAATCAGAAGTGCAATTACAAAATTTTGGTACCTTTATTGCTTCTCAGAATTAACTACTTGTATCATTGTAAGAATATTAGGATACATTCTTGTTTGTAGTGTCTTCGAAGGTCAAGGTTCTATTCTAGTTTATTCCATCTTTTGATTTCATATACATGGATCACCTGCCATAATCTGGAAGGGGATTCTTGTGAGCTCACTCACCTAGGTTCTTTCGTTGTCCTTTCTTAACCTACTATCAGGTTTCTCTTCCAATTCATGTACTGTTTTATAAAGTATTATGGATGTATTTCTTGCTTATGTTACCCTCGTATCCCCATTAATGTGTAGATGCTCTCCTTTGTGGTCATTCTTAAAACCAACATGCTATGAGCTTCTACCAATGTCTGTTATTTTTTTTTTTTTGTTCCTGCTGATTGTCTGTTCATGTAGACCTGTAGAAGGAAATAGACATTAGACTAAATTTCTAGAGCTACATGATTTACAGTTCATCACCATATCAAAAACCTATCTGCCAGACAACTTAGCTGCATTCATTTGTTGATAGCTGCTGAATAAACAATTCAAAATTTACTTTATTTTAGTGTTTACTGTTTATGTACACGTCTACATAATTCAGCATTGCATTTTGTATTTGCCAAGTTGGTATATTTTCCATGAAAGTTTTATAGTTTCAATCTTATTTTTCATGTTTGTCTAATTTTTTATTGATAATTTAGGATTTTCCAATGTTTTCAGGGTGCTGAGCTTGCAGCTCAAGAAGGGAAAAGTGCTGCAGCTTTAGCCGCATGCAGAACATTGGCAGAGGAACTCACTGAAAACCGCTTTCCAGCTCCTCGGATCCTTGCATTCAAAGTCTGTTTCCTTCCACTTGTTTCCATTTTTCCATTTGAAACTATTACTTCACCATTGCCATTTTGTTTATGGGTATATTTTATGGCTAGGGCTTTATTCTGCATATGTTCTCGATCACGAGGATTACTAACTAGGTTCCTTAGTGTTGGATTGTTGTTGAATCTCATCCCATTTCCAATAATGTGATTTATTCTTTTATATATAAATAGTGTTATGAATTTATGATATTGTATTTGTGCTATACTTCCACTCTTGGAATGATGGATGGCATAAGAAGAAGAAGAGAATATAGTACAAAGCGAAACCTACATAATGCTTTTGCCATCAGATGGAGGGTTCTCTGTCCTTAGTTCCTCAGTAATATATACAAATATATTTCCCATCAATATAGGTCCTTGATCTCACTTCAATAATGTTGTGTAAAGAAATGAATATATTTTCTGATTTTCTTGGATATTGGTACAGGAGGGAAGCTCTCAGGCAAGATACTTCGTCTCTCGGCTGATACCAGCCCACAAGGATCCTCCTTATGAGCAGGCATGATGTTTTTCGTCCCCTCGTAGAAAAACATGATAATAACTTGATATCATTTTTAATATTATCTAAGAAATTATTCAACTTGAAAGTTGCTGGCTTTGTAACTATTGAGAATTATAGTTATTTGACAAAATAATTTAGAAATATGTTTGCAACTCAAGTGCTGGTTTTGCTTCTTCAGGAGGCAAGGTTCCCTCAGCTGCGGACGTTAACTCCAGAACAGAGGACGAAGTTAAAGAGCAGCTTCCTTCACTTTGATGACTATAGCTTTTGCGAGTGGATGCGTAGCCTGAAATTGGTGCCCCCTGAACCAAGTTAATCTGTGGGCAGCTGGAGGCTTTGGAAGATTCTTTCTCCAATGCTAGAGTCTTTATGATGGATTTTACGAATCACCTGCGGGTACTTTGAAACTTGTTGAAATATGGAGTCCATTTTTCAGGAACCTTGTTTGATAGTGGTGGATGGTGGCTGACTTCCTGTTAGGGAATAATTTGTTTAAGCTCCTCTACTGATTTTGCTATGTAACTAATTACTGTGGGGTTCCATTCACATTGCTTTCAAGATTTCTTTTATAGATCTGAGATATTACACTGCAATAAAATCTGGTTCGCTATTCATAAAAAATTGTCTCTTCTTACTGTTGGGCTGTTTCCTACATATCTCGCCTTAAAATTATATAGAGCTGATGTGGTGGATCTGAGGGAATAAACTAAGGGGGGGGGAGGGGATTTGTTGGCCCCCTTTCTATCCCCTGAGAATCTCCGCTCTAACTTTTTTCGCTAAACATGAGTTCAGCTGTTGCCACAAAAGAAAAAAAAAAAAAATCTCAATAAAATTTTGAACCGGGTGGTACTTATTGCAATGCTGGATGATTGGTCATGTTAACATTATATCGAGTCGTATATGTTTTTCTACCTTTTTCATCGTTTTCTTGCCACCAAAGATATCTTATAAACCATCTGAAATTCAAACTCTCTGGGACACCTCCACCTTCCAGAATCTATAAATTCTGGCCAAGCTCAAGCAAAAATGCTCATATATGGCTCATTTTCTAATTGAATATCTTGAATAAGCTTGTGATGGGCTCAAGCCTGAGCTTAGCTCTTGCAACTTTAAGCTTGGTTTGTAAACTAGGTATTTTCACCGTTTGTTTAAATAAATAAATAAATAAATTCAAGCAGACTAGCAGAAATAATTTTTTTTAATCAGTTTAAAGGTGACATGGTATGCTGCCTTTATTTTATACCGTCAAGGTTCGCAACAGCTATCATAGCCAACAAATCTGTTGTTTCCTCTCATGTGGGACAAGTCTTTCATTTCCACTCAGCTCCAGTCCAGACTGAACGAGGTAACGAACACGGCCATCATCTGGCCGAGAGCGTGCAGGGTGAGATTATCCAAACAGGTAGCCTTGTTAGTCTCTCGTTAAATCAAGAGTTTCGTAATAGAACTGAGCTAAGTGAGCCATCATGAGTGGCCCAAGTTATTTGGAACCCTAACCATTCGTAAGCATTTCAAGAGGCCAACCTGCAATATTATATGAAAATAGAATTAAAAAAATACGTATCTTAACCAGAAAACCTGCTTTGCATGTGCATTGGAAGTATGCACCAGTTCTGTCAAATTACAAAAATAAATACTGAAAAAAATTTGATAAGCTTCCATGCATAACAGGATGTTCACAGTTTTCTACTTTCTCAGGAGGTGCTTTGAGATTCCCAATTATGCAGATGTTGCGCGATTTTAAACATATTTTTATTTCAGGAAGGCGCACGGGAAAAAGGAAAAATCTATAAATTCCCGGCCCCTTATCCTTCCCGCAATCTCTTTTTTTTCCCTCCAGATATGGTTTTGCTCTCAGTGCAACTCGTTTCTGCGAGGAAAAGAATAACCGAATAACCCGCTCAAAAGTCGAATTTTTGATCCCTACGCTCCAACAATCATCTCCAATTTGATCCTCTGAAGGTCCCAAAACCCTAACTCGGATCGAATCCAAACATCTCTCCTCTCCAATTTTGATAAAAAATGGCCTCATCCCCGCTTCCTATTCCCACGGCCAAGACCACTCCCCTGCTCTCCCATAAAATTCTCCCCTCGGAGAGAAATTTCTGCTGGAGAACTGGGACGGGAACTGGTTTTGCCGGTCGGAAGCCCCGCCAAACGTATGATGATTTCATGGCGAGCACCGCCTCTCGTGGCCGCGCGAGAAGGCAGCGTGTCGGTGCTGTGAGGGCTTCTCTGGGTGGCCTCCTGGGCGGGCTCTTCAAGGGAACCGATACCGGTGAGGCCGCGAGGCAGCGATACTCGGAGACCCTTGCTTTGATCAATAGGTTAGAGCCGGAGATGTCTCGGTTCTCAGATTCGGAGCTGAGGGAGAGGACTTCAGTTTTGAAGGAGCGAGCACAGAATAATGAGTCCCTGGACTCTCTTCTTCCTGTAAGTTTATTTCTATCAACTTCTCCTTCTTCCCCGCTCAATAAAGATTCTTACTGTTTTCATTTGCTATGATGGTATTGCTGTATGTGTTTGTTTTTGGCTTTTCTAAATCTAGAGGTTCCTAGAGTTTGCATCTAAATGTGGTCGATATAGAATTCAGAATTGCTGCTTGATGTAGTATACACCCAGGGAAGCTCATGAGAACATGCGAAACATAAATGATTCTGCATGCAAACTAAGGATTGCTGCATCTCTCTATGAAAATTTCATGAAACTGAAGTGAATAAATGCCAATGAATTGGTTGGAACCATAACTATGTCTACTTCTGAAATTCCAGCCTTCATACCGAACTACTGCTGCTATTTGCGTTATTTATCATTGACATTACCATGTCTTCATCGATAAGATCAACAATTACTTTCACTTACCAAAGATGATTCTTTGTTATCAGGAAGCATTTGCTGTCGTGAGAGAAGCTTCAAAGAGAGTTTTAGGCCTTCGTCCTTTTGATGTTCAATTAATAGGTACTGTTTTCATTTTTCGTTCTTTTTCTTAGGAAATCTATCGGGTTCTCTTTGCTGACTTGTTTCATAAGCATATTTTAAGATGTTCTATGGTTTTTATAAGACTGTGTTTTGTAAGCATGTTCAGGGATTAGATACAGCACCTGACGTGGAACTTCCCAAATGCAAAATTCTTTCCTAGTCTGAAAAATAATAGGAAATTGGCCCTACATATCATTTATTCTCACCTCTGTCCTTTCATTCTCTTCATTGGCCAAAGATCATAATGGCCACTTGGCATTCACGCGATCCAGGGCCCTCAACAAAGAGAAATAACCTTCTTGAAATGTCTATTTCATGAATGCATGGATCGGTACATTTTTCTGGAAATAATTCTACTCCTGATAATTTTGGAGGTTGCCATCCCTGATCTTATTTTTCTATCACTTTAAAATGCGAACAACAAGAAATTGGTCATTGTATTGATATCCCTTACACCTCACACTTACTCCTGTTCCCGATCCTAGATTTTAATCTTTGAAAAGGATCCAAAGTGTTAGGCTTATTTCATATGTTTAAGAAGCCTTAAATCGATATGCTTATACCTTAATCAAGGTGAGGATTCATTTTCTTTCACAGTATAGGTGAATTCCCTCAGGAGAAAAAAAATGGATTATACCATTCAAAAACCTCCTCAATCATGAAGAAGCCTTCCTTTCTATCTTCAATATTGAAAATCAGGCATGTTTGCTGATTTTAGCTTCTATGGGTCCCTAAAGAATGATAGAATCAAATATAATTTGTTCTTGTCAGGTTATTACAATTGAGTTTTAGCACAATCATTATGCTTCTTTTTTTGCACCGTGTGTGGTTTGGGGGTTCATGTTCTTTCAACATTGGAACGTCAAAACGTCCATGCTTTCTCCTTTTCTGGTGGAATCTTGGTGGGATAGCTTCCTTCTGAGTTCAGCCATATGCGGCAACTTGATTTCAATTTTTTTAGATGCATATATACTTTCCATCTGTCCTTGAACACATGATCAAATATCCTACATTCAAATACTAATATGCATATGGATAACACTGACCTGGCCATGGATAGAATTCCTTATCCTATGTATATTCCATCAATTTAGCAGACTCTTGTGGCATCATATAAATGGCATATGATGTGCCTTTAACATGCATATTCTTATACTTCACAAGGAGCTTCTATTTCACAATTTGTCCAGCTGTGCTGTGTAAATTCATCCCTGGATCCATGAGACATACTTCACTCTAATGGACATATCTTGAAGATCCTATGTACCATGCGCAGCTCTTAATCATATCTTCAACTACACAATCAAACGGCAGATATGGGTAAGTCGATGAATGTTATAGTAAATTAAAAATGAGAAATCTGTTTATTCTCTCCATTTGAATTATGCATGACCTATTTACAACATTCATTTGCAACTTGTAAGGCAACATGCACTTAATTATTTGTTTCATCTATTCTGGTTATAGGCCACTCACAACCGAGAGTGAAAATGAGGCAACCTCTTATTATGTGGTGACATCTTTTGGCGGTCTCTTCATTAGACCAAAGTTTCAAATATTCTCTTGCATTATAAACTTTAAATTATAGTTGAATTAGTCGGTGAAGCTTGAGATGCATACTCTTTCTATACCACCCCTAGGCCAACCATTCCCCGCCCCATGTGAGGGGTGCTCCCCACTCATCTGACACTTGATTAATTAATGATCCATTGTTTAGTTGAGGCAGATCAATCCAACTAGTGCCTTCGCTTTTGTCCTTAAAAGCCAAACCTGCTAATCAACAACGAGTTTGTTCTTTATTCAACTCTCCATTCATACAGACCCTTGAGTCAAAAATATGTTACCATTTGTTATCCTGCAGTTGATTGAATGAATTCATAAACAATCCTTTAACTGCTTTTGGTTAATACATTTTTTTTTAATGCTTATGCTTTGCATTTTCGGGACGTGTAGGTGGGATAGTTCTTCACAAGGGGGAGATAGCAGAAATGAGGACCGGAGAAGGAAAAACACTTGTTGCTGTATTGCCAGCTTATTTGAATGCATTAAGTGGGAAAGGAGTGCATGTTGTTACTGTGAATGATTATCTTGCCCGACGTGATTGTGAATGGGTTGGTCAAGTTCCACGATTTTTAGGACTGCAGGTTGGGCTAATCCAACGTATGTCACATCCTTTGAGTCATGCATGCTTATGCACCAGCTTTCTCATTTTTCCATTTTGGAGAACTTTAACATCTTAATCAAGATAAAATTTTAGAACTTTACAATGGTCAACAATCAGCTCCCTTCCTGTCTTATTTTTTCTTTTCAAGTATATTTATATTGATTAGCAGATAGCTTGTGTTTATATGCTTATATTATTGTTATTTGTTTATACTGGTGATGATATAAGCTTAGATACTGAGGAATTGCATTGTCAGCATCATCTGGAAAATGGAGAGTAATTTGTGATCTAAGTGAAGGGAAGGGACTATGAAAACACAGGTAAAAGAATAGTTATGTAAAGACACCAAGATGGTCTCATGTGTGCTTGCTTCGACTTTAACCAACTCTACCAATGCTTGAACCCAATTGGATTTGGATCTAGTGGGATTCCAGCCCAACCCAGTCCAATGACATTGATGTATTTTGTATCTTCTAGACTTGGAGACTCTGGCTACCTTGGTTGACCCTTTTGGGAAATGGATCTGGTCATAACTAAATTCTAACTCAAATTAAGTGGGCTTTGGTCTGGCAACTATAGGTGTGACATACAATTATTTTTATTGATTTTTTTTTTTTTTTTTTTTTTTTTTTTTTTTTTTTTTTGTGGGGGTGGGGGGGTTGTGGGGGTGGGGTGCATATAGGGCCCTGATTTATCACATTTGTGTGAAATCCTCCCCTTATGCATGTATACAAAGTGACACAAGAAAATCTTTGATATCAAATAAAATTCTATTCTCATTAGCTTCACCTCTGTTATATGGAATTTGACCCAGGGTGATGGTTCGTGGGCAGCAAAAAGACAGTCTCATCTCTACCACTGGTTTTCTTAGTTTTTATTTGAAATATCTGCATATAAACCTTACATTTTCATAAAATTGCATATAGGGGTTCGACATAAAATGGAAATAAGTTAAGCTACATAAGTGAGGGCGGTTGTAGAACTGCATTTTTGCAGCCATAATAATTTTAACCATAGCCCCTAGCCAAATTTTGTATAACGAGGCAGAGTTAACAGAAAAGGGTGCTTGAAATAATAAGAGGTTATGTTTTGTAGATATGAAAGTGTTTTCCAAAAATGTGTGCCTATATGGGATGTTTTATGCAGTCATTATATATATTGTATTCCTTGAGTACCTAGTGAGATACTACAAAAAATTGTTATCAGTGGATCTGAAAGTTCTTCACCTTGTTTATTGTTGTTCGTGATGATTAGCTATTTAACATCAGTCCTTTTTTTGGTTGAAACACCAATCTTTTTCTTTTTTCTTTGTTTGGGGAAATATCAATCCCTTTCTATGTGCATCTACTTTTACATATGGAGTGTTCCTTGATGACCTAGTGAGGTGCTACAAACATTTGTTATCCATGTAGTCATAGGCTCTTTACTTTTGGTTATTATTTTTTGTTATGAATAATTATTTAACATGGATTTCCCATTTTTGTGGAAACATCAATCCCTTTCTATGTGTCTCTTGTTGGCAGAGAACATGTCAAGTGAGCAAAGGAGAGAGAATTACTTATGTGACATAACATATGTCACGAACAGTGAGCTTGGTTTTGATTATCTAAGAGACAATCTTGCTATGGTAATTTTTGTTTTAGCTTCAATTTTTAAATCACTAAGCTTTCCCTTTTTTCCATTTATATTTTTTGCTTATCCATTTTCTTATAGCGGCAATGACTTGTATGTTGAGACATACCCTGACAGATGTTTGGCATTTTCGTATTTGCAGAGCATTGATGAGCTTGTCTTGAGGGATTTCAATTACTGTGTGATTGATGAAGTTGATTCTATCCTTATTGATGAAGCAAGAACACCTTTGATCATATCTGGACCTGCTGAGAAGCCAAGTGATCGGTACTACAAGGCAGCAAAGATTGCAACAGCTTTTGAGCGAGATATTCATTACACTGTAGGAAATGGAGCATGATGTGACTCTTGATCTCTAATATAATTTAGTTTCTTGAGTATATTAATGCAATAATTCTTCCAAACTTCCCTACTTTATCTCAGTCATTTGAAACGTAGTGAAAGATTAGGTTACCTTGATAAAATGTTAATATTAATATCGTTGAATAACTGGGTGAAGATATTTACTACTATCTTGTATTATATGGTTCCCATTTCAGGTTGATGAAAAGCAGAAAACTATTTTACTTACAGAGCAAGGTTATGAGGATGCAGAGGAAATTCTGGACATAAAAGATCTATATGACCCCCGTGAACAATGGGCTTCATATGTTCTAAATGCAATCAAAGCAAAGGAACTCTTCCTTAGCGATGTGAACTACATTGTTCGTGGCAAGGAAGTACTCATCGTGGATGAGTTCACTGGTCGAGTTATGCAAGTGAGTAAAAGATTGTTCTTGTGAAGATCTATCTATGATTTGAAAATCAAGAGCTCTCGACTAAACTGACGTCTTCCTTATGTGTGATGCATGTGCCCAGTTTGAATAGACTATTCTTGCCGTTTAGTGGCATTCTAACGGTTTAGCTTGGTTAGAAAACTCTTGAGGATGGGCCTCTTGATAGCTAATTTACCGAGTAAGTAATTGAGGGGGACTGATTCCTGTTATGTTCCAATGCAATGTAGGAGGAACATTTCATCATCTATTGCTAACATAGATAGCTCACTTCAGTAAAAATGGGGATTCTTACTATGCGCCGGATGCCAAGGACTGAAAAAGGGTGACCATGACATCGTAATGTTTTTGGTAGTAATGCTAACCATTATGGATGCTATATGACATTCTATCTCCTTTCTTAATTTTCTAATGCTTAATCCTAAATATATATTATTCAAAGTTTCAAACTATAGAAAATGATTTAAAAAAACTGAGTTGGCAATACATCTGTGACTGTTCAGTAGAAAATAAGTGCTCCACACTTGTAAGACTATGTCAGACATGCCTTATAATTTTACAAGTATCATAATAAGCAATTCCTTTGTCAAGCATTATGAGTTCCCTTGTGCTGCCTTTGGCATTCTGACTGGATGATCCCATGATTTGTAAGTACTATGTTATTAAAATCAGTAGATAATATTGTCTTTTTATTTTTTGGACTCAATAACTACCTATGTTCTAACCTTATCATGGCGCATGGTGCTTAAGTGATTGAATTGTGATGTTTTCAGAATTTTCCCTTGCTCTTGAATCTTACATTCTAAAGGGGACATTCGTAAACAAAGGACTTCATATATGAGTCCTTATTGTTGTTTTTATAATCTACTCTCTTAATTGTTACTCCATGTCTTCTTCTACGCTTCTTTCTTCTGCTGATACTTGCCTTAACTGAAAACCCACTTTTCACTGTAATTTGCAGATTTCATAGCTTTTTATAAGTTCTCTAAAATTTTATTTTAAGTTTTTTTATTTCAACAGGGCAGGCGATGGAGTGATGGTCTTCATCAGGCAGTTGAAGCAAAAGAAGGTTTGCCCATCCAGAATGAAACAGTGACACTTGCATCAATTAGCTACCAGAACTTCTTTCTTCAGGTGAGACTGGTATTCGTGTTTTGTGTTCTTGTCTTGTGATGTCACCTGTGGAAGTTCCATGGAACATGTGTGGTCCTAATTTGACTATAGTATAGTTGGTAGAAAAACTGGAAGGATCTGAACCCAAAACACCCCTATCAGCGGGAGATACAATTAATAGAATTTTACACATGCTTGATATTTAAGTCAGTTTTGGCATCATTCCAGCTTTATAGAGTCTAACATTTGTTTATGTCAATTAGCAGTTTCCCAAACTTTGTGGCATGACTGGCACTGCAGCAACTGAAAGTACAGAGTTTGAGAGCATATACAAGCTGAAAGTTACAGTTGTTCCAACTAATAAACCAATGATAAGAAAGGTATCTTTTTTTTTTAAAGGAATTCTGTTTATATGGAAGTTACACTTCTGAAATTGATAAATACTTTTTTCCCTGCTGGCTGGATTAAGAATTTGGGTTGCAAATATCTGAAGCGGTTCAGTCAGCAGTTTGATTTATTAAACATGGGCTACTAGCAAAAATGTTCTGACGTGAGTTGGTATACCTGATGCTCTAGTTTCTGACTTTCTTTATTGTGCTGCAGCTGTCAAATGAGTAGTGCCCAGTTTTTTCTGTATTGCTCCTTATTAGCACTCTGCAAGATTTATTTGTGATTGCCTGGCTGGAGTCTTTAATTCATACTGCATTGTTTACTGGTTAAAGTGCAACTTCAGTTAGGTATTCAACTAATTCTAGGAAAGTTGATGCTTGCAGAATTTCTGGTAAAGAAAAATCCATCAAAAGCCGCCTTTACTTTTGAAGGGTGAATAGATGCATATGATTTTGTGTGTGTGTGTGTGTGTGTGTATAAAGAAAAGAAGTTTGACATAATTATATGTTTAAAGTCTATAAAGAACACAATATACTTAATTATTTTGATTATGCATATAAAGATAAAATAAATCACAATTGTGTAATAAGGAATGTGGGTTGGAGAAACAACAAGAATGGACAGGTAAACTGATGAGCACAACATTGCTGAGTGAGGATGAACTGAATTCACTTGGTCAAGATGACTGAAATTTTGACTCTGAACAGCCAACAAAAGCAAAGAGGTGCTCAAGCTTACTGGTTGATTGGTTGGTGAAAGATGCTAAAATGATATCAAAGAATAGGAATCAGAATCATGATCTTCATGGCTGCTGCAGAAAACCATCTGGAGGAATGAAAAAAGGCATTCTAAAGGTGAAGTCTGCGGTTTCTTACCTTGAGTTGGTTGTTTGAAGTGAAAACAGGTAAATGGAGTTGTTAATGGTTTTAGATGAAAGTAGAGCATGTGTTGGGAGCACAACAGAACCCGGTTTCTTGAGCAGCTAGGTGGTTCAGTCAGGTTGGGTTTGGGGACTGCAGCTTGATAAAATAGCGATGAGTAAGGTGTACATATAAAGATGAGAGTGAAAGGTCGTAAATAGGGGATTGAGGTTTCTTCTTATGGATCAGTTGCATCGAAACCAGAAACAAGGTTAGATATTTATGATGTAAAACTTTAGGAATTTTCATGAGCAAGACTTTCTTGCCAAATGTAAAGGGTAAAGACTCGTTCCTTCATCCCAAAGCTTGTGGAGGTCATCGTTATTGCTCTTAAACTTGAGAAACAGGCTTGTATTACAAACCATGGATGCAATTTTAAAGATTGAACCCTGTTATAGCTCAGTCCTGTAAAATCATCCCAGATCTTGTTTTTCAAAACCTAAGCACCTTCTTTCTTTGCAGGATGAGTCAGATGTTGTTTTCAGGGCTGCAACAGGCAAATGGCGTGCTGTTGTGGTAGAGATATCCAGAATGCACAAGACAGGCCGCCCTGTGCTTGTTGGTACAACTAGCGTTGAGCAAAGTGATGCTTTGTCAGAACAGTTACGTGAAGCTGGAATTCCTCATGAGGTATGTTGTCAATTTCATTCTCAAAGCAGTAAAATATTACTTTGGCCCTTATTTTTTTAAAATTTGAGCATCTTCCACCTTTCACATTCTATTAGGTCTGATCAAGGGGTTTAAAATGGGTTCATCAACCCTCATAGTTATCTAGATATAAGTTATTAATTCCGCACTAACTCCTGAAGAGTCTAAGAAAGAAACTGAATGTTTCTATAACAAATGTCCTGTTGGGTAGTTGTGGCAGCCTAGTAGCAATCAGTTGCTTTCATTCTTTGCTGAAAAACCAAGATACCATTACATATAGTATACTTTTTACTCAAAATGCCTTTTAAACAGGTTTATTTATGATGATTGTACATCCATTATTTCCCAAGTAACTTCTCTTGAATACTAGTCAAAAATTGTGTCAGTTAAGAAGCCTAGATGTTAAGAGTTTGTTTTGGTCTAAAGATAATTTAAGGATTATTAGGAAGCTACTTAGGACTCGAGCTTAAGATTCCCATATTCTCATAGGAAGTCTTGAGGGAGCCGTTTTTATGAAGGTCTGCCTAAAAAGGTAATTTGCCATGTAGGTAGGATCGCATTCATTTTGATTATGTTTTGGCTAGTAGTGACCTTCTTGTATGCCCTGTAGGGCCTTTCTTGCAAAACAGAGTTATCTATAGCTGTCGGAGTTAAATTTGGGATTGTTTTAATAACCTTCTGGGGTTTATCGCTTTTTTTTTTTTAATGTTTAGAATATCAAATTAGAAGTTTTTGAACAAGATATCTTCAATCCCTTTCTTCATTCCAACCATATGATTTTCCTTGGGCTGACTAAGTGAGATTTATTTTAGTCATCATGCCACATTATGTTTATCTAGAAATTACTGGAATGATGTCAACTGAAATTATCAGAAATAATAACACTGCACATAATGCATATTCGGAAGGCCTGATTCAGGAGATAACTTAAAGTCTCTCAAGAAAAGGGAGATCAGACATAAATGCAAAGTCTAGCACAAGAATTGAATATCGCTGACTTGTACATTTAACATGACTTGCTCAGCCTTCAGTTAGGTTAAGTTTGTTGATCATGATATGTTTCGACATAGCTTGAGAGCCCCTTCTACATCAATTTTGTTATAAAGATGCCGCCATCATTTTTTTTCTTGAGTGATAGATCATTAAATAATTTATTTATTCTTCCTGCTTTCTTATGCCACTTCGAGTAGCATAGATTCCTTATACAACATTGTTTCTGTTCTTGCTCTTATTCCCACACTCAATTCCAATCAAGGATATAATCATTTTGCTGTTTACTACAAGTTGTGAACATATGCTTTCCTATCATTGTTTCCTTCCTAGTAGTTCTCTTGGTTCTACTAGAATTACTATTATCATGTATTCATCATCTAACATGACTTGAGTTCTGGACAAATGCCCTCATATTGTCAAGATTTGGGGCACTCTGAAAAGTCTTAATTGAATTACTTATCAGAGGTTTATCAGCATCTTCAAGTTGCTAATTGGATGGAACACAAATTAAGTGTGCTCAGTCTAGCATATGGCAAGATACCTTAAAAGAAACTTCTTGAGCACCAATGGATGGTGAAAATGTCAAATATTCCTCAGCTTAATAGCAGCCCTTCCATCCAGAGGACTTTCTTTCTTCTTCAAAGGAATTCCCAAGTTTAATAATGTGTTCTGAGTTCATTTTTATCAAGTACATTCTCATACTCATTTTTGGAAATTAAATTTTTCATCTGAAAGTCTTGTCTTTATTAAGGTCCTCAATGCAAAACCAGAGAATGTGGAGAGGGAAGCAGAAATTGTGGCACAGAGTGGACGTCTTGGGGCAGTGACAATTGCCACTAACATGGCAGGACGTGGAACAGATATCATCCTTGGAGGTAATGCTGAATTTATGGCAAGATTGAAGCTACGTGAGATTCTCATGCTGAGGTTCTCCCTCCCTCCCTCCCTCTCTCTCTCTCTCTCTAAACAGTAATCTAATCTAACCAAAAAAAGCCTCTTCTTTCAGCATGGTCACCTCTAGATTGTATGCCTTTTGAATGTCAGCATCTGTTCTAGTAGTCTAGTCTGTTTAGGACAGTCCAGCCTTGCTGCTTTATCATTAAAAATTTTTCCCTATGTCTTGGTTTTCATAGCTGAATGCTTATCCTCTAAGAGTTGCTTCTTCTTCCTGATAGTCATCTTGAACTTTATCCACTGCAAAAAAAGACAACATACCGTGTTAATGTCATGATTCTTGGTTCATAAGCCTGGTAAACTTGGTTTTGATTGTTCTGGGCCTGACTAAAGCATATTTTTCCGATTGTTCAGTACTACAGCCAGATATTACACTTGTTGAGGGCTTGTGTTTTGTGTTGACTTTCACTTACTCTTCTCAGCAAATTCATCTTAATATCCTGTGTTTAGTGTCAGTTATTAGATTCTATAAAATAATAGTAAAATTTCACCTTGTTGGTTCAAGCTTCCAGCAACCAAAATTGTGGATTTACATATTTATCAACTATAATTGCTATGCATGCTGACATTTTTGTTACTATGGCTGTTTCTAAGATGATATAAATGCTACAGAGTTGTCAAGCCAATTGAAGGGGTGTTTGTTTCTGTCAAAAAACTTCCACCACTGAAGTCTTGGAAGGTACATATATGAATTGGGTCATGGTATTGTATTTGACAAGGTAGGACTTTGAGCACTATTTGTGCTTTCAGGTGAATGAAAGCTTATTCCCATGTGAGCTTTCTAAAGGTGCAGTATCCTTGGCTAAAGATGCAGTGGAATCAGCTGTCAAAACATGGGGACAAAGATCATTGACTGAACTTGAAGCAGAAGAGCGGCTCTCTTATGCCTGCGAGAAGGTGAAATTCATATGTACAATGACAAATCTCTCATGTATGCTGAGTTATTGATAAGAAAAGTCAACTCGAAGAATGGAAGTAAAATGAACATCAATTTTTTATTTTCTAAATCTGTATCATGATCATAAAGCTATTCTGGAATTGTAAGGATGGAAAAGAATATTAGCAACACATTCTTAGAATCCTAGTGCTGCATGCTTCTGGGTCACCAACCAATGAATAATTGGCAGTCCACAATCTTTCTCAGATTTAGAAATGTCTCCAATGTATTCTATCTATGATGCGTATAGGTCAAGGAATTGTTTATCTATGTAATTGATCATTCAAAGCTAATCTTTCAAGGAAGTGGGCTTAAATTATCTTTCATAATCACATATCAATCAAAGCTAAGGTGGTTTGACATCTTTCAATTGCCTGGTGTTGGTTTATCCCACTTAAGGCAGAATTTTAGGTACTTGAATGCTTGTCTGTGGTGCAACTTCCATTTTGATCAAAAAGAGTTTGATGGTTGCTATAGTTTGTTCTTCTAATAAAAGTTAATTTGCATAATTATCTTGATTATGTTATTTTAAATATTTTTTTAAAATTTCCATGATTCCATCCATTTGAGAAGCTAAGACTGCATTCATGGCACTTTTTTTAAGGTAGTATCTTCTTCTTGTTAGATCTTTCTGTATAAATTGTAATTCTGCAGTTATTTTTGGTTCATTTCCTGCTGTTTCTGGGAAGTTTTCTTTTCAGAATTACTACATCTCTACTGTTAAAGATACCAATTATGTTGTATTGCTTAAAATCTCAGATTGTGTGCTTGCATGCATTTTAGGGGCCTACACAAGATGAAGTTATTGCGAAGCTGAGGGATGCGTTTAAGGTGATTGTTGAAGAATATAAGGTTTATACCCAAGAGGAAAGAAGGAAGGTTGTCCATATCTACCAATCACAATTATGAATGTATATATATACTGTAATAGCATCAGCTATAATAGGTGCTGGTTCCAACATTTGTGTAGGTTGTGTCAGCAGGTGGACTTCATGTGGTGGGAACAGAACGCCATGAGTCACGTAGAATTGACAACCAGGTAATAGCTGAATTATGGAGATGTCTTTCGAAAGTTAAACATCATGCTATTACCATTTCTTTTGCTGTTGTCTGTTGCTATATGTTATGCTTATATTTCTTTTCTTTTGAAACATATCTTGGCATCTGTAAACATACATGTAATACTTTGTCATGCAAAAGATCATCTGGATGGTTATGAGTGTGCATCTTTTTCTTCCTGCATGTTATGATTTCTATAAGAACATTATCATATGACAGTTCTAGTTGCACATCTCCATTGCATTTACATGTTCCCCTCTCCATGGGTAGTTCTACATCTCCATTGCATTTATATGTTCCCCTCTCCATGGGTTCAACTGAAGCTTTATTTTCTAGTCTTAGGACCTATAGTTAGGGACCTCAAATTGAAAGATGCAATAAAATTATTATTATTATTATTATTATTATTTTTGTGTGTGTGTAGATAACCACATCAGTCTAAACATTGCATATATATAGTGAGTCACAAGTTGAGCATCCACATCATGCATATTCAACACCAGCTGAATCATAGCATCCAAGATTCCTTGTATATGCACTGCCCAGTTATTCTTATATAGGAGTTGATATGATATATTTTGCTTGTCTTTTCCCAGCAAGGTTGATTAATCTAACTTGTGTTGTTGCATGTACAAAGCTTCGTGGTCGAAGTGGAAGGCAAGGTGATCCAGGAGGCTCTCGGTTCTTTCTTAGTCTTGAAGATAACATCTTTAGAATCTTTGGTGGAGACAGGATACAGGTCATACCTAACTTCTTGGACACTTATCTATGTAAACCACATATACTGGAAGATAACTGCCTTTGCCATAGCTAATGTAAAATGATGTTACAAGTAGAACCTTCAGATGTAGAATTATTTTGTAGGGAATTGGTTCTTTATCCACTAATCACAATTATTCACTGACTTCTCAGTCAGGAATGTCTTGTTAATGTTCAGTCTGGTCTTTAGATAGTATTGTTAGTTCTAGAAACCACAAGTACAGGAGATTTTGTAGTCCAGTAGTTTCTGGTTCCTAGTCACAGTGGTTGATTCGATGACTTGTACACTATCATTTTAACATTTGCATAGACATTTTGGAAAATGTTAAAAAAAAAAAAAAGTCTTATACTGATGAAACTACATTTGACTGAATCTTACTTTCAGCAGTAGTGGGTTTCCTTTCCCTAAAGGTCTATTTTAGACAATTTATTATATTCTTGTGACACCATTAATGGTGAGACATCATTTCTTGGGTTCATTCTTGGACGTCCAAGCATTCTTTCTGAGTAGAAATGTGCAAAGTCAAGTTTCAAAATATTTCAAATTGGAGACTTCCTTTTATCATGTGTATTTTTGCCAACTGCTCGTTCTACTTTATTCTGAAGTACTCCATCTAAATTATCACCCTTAGTGCTCTGGGAACCTATTATTTGCAGCTGCACTTCACCACCTATGCATTGTAACAGGGTAAAGTACATGTACATCTCTCTTCATGCTATTAATTCATATTCTCTGATCATTCAGAGAGTAGGCCATATGGTTCTCTCTGGTATCTGGTGTTCCAAACCATTTTCGTACAACAAAATAGCATAGATAGCTGCAGAAGAAAAGCACATGATCATTAAAGTTTTACCCGAGGATATCTAAGGCACAGAGATATTCCTAAGTATATTTGGCTATCTGCTTTTCTTCAGATTATGCATGTTGCCGCCTGCTCAAATATCTCTTTTGTGATGGAAGTAATTTTGCATAGTTCCTGTTTTCTTAGATGGTAGTGCCCATGAACTTTTCTTGTGAGAACTGTGCAGTTCTCATGGTCACAGTGTGCAATGATACTTGTGCTAAAGATCTTGCTGTCACTGTCTGTTGTTTTTCATCAAAACTTTCTGGTCCTACACTAACTTTATTGTTTTCAAGTTTGAACTTGAGACATCTTGATGCTGGATTAGATGATCTCGAGCAACTATTGTCAAGAACGTGCTCTGTATCCTCATTTATAGAGTAGCTATTTCAATTCTTGACCTTTTAAAACCATTCTCAACCTCTCTCTCTATTTCTTTATACCATATATTTCCTGTTTATCAACAATGACAAGCTAAGTAGGATGCTTGCTGATTCATTATTAAGTACGTCCTTTTATAATGGCTAAAAATGATACTCACAGAAGCATTACTAATCATGCAAAATGTAGGGTATGATGCGAGCTTTTAGAGTTGAAGACCTGCCAATTGAATCAAAAATGCTGACAAAGGCACTGGATGAGGCTCAAAGGAAGGTTGAAAATTACTTTTTTGATATAAGGAAGCAGTTATTTGAGTATGATGACGTATTGAATAGCCAAAGAGATCGTGTGTATGCTGAGAGGAGGAGGGCACTTGAATCTGATAATCTACAATCTCTCATCATAGAGTATGCTGAACTTACAATGAATGACATCCTAGAGGTAAAACGGATTGGAGCCAAGAAGTCAGAAATAGTGTAGGGTTTACCACGTTCGATTTATGCTTGAACATTATAGTATTGCATAATAGTTATTTCATGGAATACATATTGAATGATACCTGTTCCTTAGTTGTTCTCCTTGTCTTTTTGAATGTGGCTAGGCGAACATTGGTCCAGACACTGCAAAGGAAACCTGGGATCTCGACAAGCTGATCGCAAAACTCCAACAGTAAGATGAATCTTGTGTCCTTGAAAATTGTGCATTACAAAGAACAATTTAAGCTATAATTGATTGAAAGATGAGCCTTCAATGCCAAATAATCTGATGTAGCATCACCATTGCTTTTGCAAGGATCTCTTCCCACTTATATTTTATTCTAATGATGCCAATTGGCAGATATTGCTATCTGTTAAATGATTTGACACCAGAGTTGCTGGAAAGTAAATGCTCAAGCTATGAGGAATTGAGAGAATATCTTCATTACCGAGGGCGTGAAGCATACTCTCAGAAAACGGTGTGCCTTTCACATCCATATCAGATTTTCTTTCTTGAAAAGTTACACTTGTGATATATAAACCATTCAAAATAATGGATTTGTTAATGAATTATTGGGAATTTTTTCTTGAGTTCAACAAAATTGGATCGATAAAAAATTTGTGCTTCCAACATAGAAGGGCTGATATATTGTTACCTCAACAATTATTCTTGTTGAATCATTCTAGTGCTGTGTAGAAATGCATTGCCCCCTTCTCTCCACATTTCTTGTGCAGGCTAGAATACAATTTCATGACATTATAGATTTCATCAGGGGTCTGAATTATTTCATTTTATTATTTTTATTTTGCAGGAGATGGTGGAGAAACAAGCTCCAGGGCTGATGAAAGAGGCTGAGAGGTTCCTAGTTTTAAGCAACATTGATAGGCTATGGAAAGAACATCTGCAAGCCCTGAAATTTGTCCAGCAGGTTGTAGGCTTACGGGGATATGCACAGCGAGATCCCCTCATAGAGTACAAACTAGAAGGATATAATCTCTTCTTAGAGATGATGGCGCAACTCCGAAGAAATGTTATTTATTCTGTATACCAGGTTTGTCTTTCCCATTTCAGAAGTGCTTTATATACACATACTTATCAACATACATATTCAACATATATGATGCGCATGTAAATTATATATTTGGGCTGTGGTTATAATCCACATGAGGTTTATGGAGGGGACGTTACATCCACCACAAAATTTGATGATCCAAGTTATAAATCCAATTTCTGAACTGTTAGATGTAAACAATTAAGTTATAACACCTATATACAGAAATCATAAATTTGAAAAACTGCTTGATTATGCATCATATTCTTTGAAATATATAATTTTAATGAAATAATATAGTATGTTGGTTTTGGAAATGATGCACATGCTTGGATCTCCAAAATACATAATTTTTAATACATTGATCTTGTAAGTGTTTTAGATCACATCCACCAGTTTAGATTTGTAGGTTTGCAACTTGGATCATTGAATTTTATGACGGCCTTTCTTTACACCTCATGTGAATAATAATACATGTCCATATGCACAAATCATATCCAAATTTCAGTTTCATTAGACCATTAACTTATCATTTTCCCAATTTTTCTATGGGATTGTGTTCTAGATTTCTAGCAACATGCACGCCATGAATGCAATTCCCATCACCAGACGTTGTCATCTAGCATCATCATTAGACTCTTTCCAAATCAAGGGAAATGTCAGAGGGTTTCCCATGTCTGTACGAGCTTATATTGCAATCAACAGTAAAGCTCTAAGCTCCTTCAACCCACCAGCTAGCCTTCTAGATGATAGCCCATCATTTTGCCTAGGGTTGCCTTGGCAAAACAATCAGCACCAATTTTATAGAACCCGATGTCTTCAACATTAGCTGCCGTGAGAACTTGCTCAATTTTGTGATCGGGTCTACTGCTTCAAGTTACGCTTCTTTTGCGAACCTTATCTTGTCGGGAATAATAAAATGTTTTCCGATGGGCCGCTGCTTTAGACAGGATTTGATGTTTGTCATGCTATTTGTTGCAGTTTCAACCGGTCATGGTGAAGAATCAACAGAAGGTGGACAATTCACGGAAGAAAGGGCCGAAAGGAAAGGAAGCTGATACCAACACCAACCCCATCGGTGCAGCGCAGGCAGCATGATAGCCTCTTGGTTTCGTATTTTTTCAGTTACAGGAAGGAAGCATGTATGCTTCAAAAGATCGGTGCACTCGTGTGCCAAAGAATCACATGAAGCTAGAAGCTGTGATTCTGATGTATCATATCATGTCATCATCAGTGCCTGTTAATTTCACGGTAGTATCTGGAAAATGAGCCAACAAGCAAGGATAATTCTGTTTCTTTCTATATGTGCAATGGATCATGCTTCTGTTCGATGATAAGTTAAACAGTATCCGCAGAAAAAGTGAGATCTTAACTGTAAAGAAAGAGAAACGACCGACAGGGAAGGGGGGGGGGGGGAAGATTAAAAAAGAAAAAAATCTCTGCGCATGGTTAAAGCTATTTGAATCTAGGTGTTAGTGGGGGTTAAAAAAAAAGGGAAGATTTTAGTCCATGCTATGTCCTTGAGGTGCCCATGCCGGGTGGTGGCGTAAAGGCGTCTGATGTTTGGGTCCTTGGAGCATGGCTTTGAAAAGAAATGATGGTGAAGAACAGTTGAAGGAGAGAGGGACCAAAAAACCCTGGCAGGTAATTCTAATGTGGTCAGATCGAGAGGACAAATCTCGGCATGTCTGATGCTGGTGTTGGGAGGCCCTGCAAGGGACCCTCTATCACTGTGGTCCAACCACCACCTTGGATTTGGAAAGCTAAGGCGTGAACCCATCTTGTACGAACGGAACGGCTTTACCGACCCAAGCAATGGGGCTGGTCCACTAGGAGAAAAAAAAAAAGGTGCAAAGCGAGACCTCATGTCTCATGCTCCAAAAACATTCACAAAATAAGCCTATGTTTGGCTCGAACAAAAAACTTTAAGAGATGCATATCAGGAAATCTGGGCGCTAGATTGAGTATCGGAATGGAACGGTGATTCCAACTTTTTCGTATGACAATAGAGGATGGAATCTCAATTCCTTTGAAATCACAATTGCTTCATTCGGAGAAACGGTGATTCCTTTCATTCATGGAAGCAATGGTCATTCCCATGATAAAAAGAAGAATCCATGATATTTTTTGTAACGAAATAATTAACAATATTTATAGTATAAAATAGTAACAAATAATTAACCAATATTTTTCAATTGCTTTTTTGCTTTCCCAGATAGATTTTTTAAGTAATAATCTCAAAATCGACATTTAGTATATCTCTTAATCTTGAGTTTACCATTTCAACTGAGATTTCAATATCTCTGTTCTATTTCTTATTTCATTCTTTTAAATTGAGATCTAAATTTATCTTAGTTTTTTGGCAGCTTACCGAGATAAGTGATATGTTAAGATTAATTAAAAATCTTGTTTGGAGAGTGTTGGGGGGTTACGCATCATCCGGATCGAAGATATGGATCAGCAGGAAGATATGTATAATCAGGATAGTAACGGATATAGGATCAGCATAATGACATCGCCGAAATTATATTTCTTCCAAACCTACAAGATGTTATGTCTATAACCTGATCTTACTAATTTCCATCGATTTTTATTCTGGTCTCTGGTCCGACCATCATTAGCCGATCCCAACTTTCATAGTAACTAGTGACTGGGCAGGTCAACTTCCAATTTCAATGACAGGTAGACTTCGGATATGCTTCAAACATCTCGGCACCTACTCTAATCAATAGCTCAAATCTGCTCTTTGCTTCAGCACTTACATCCATCAGGTCACTTCTAAATATCTTCAATCGAAGCTGGCCAATCTTATAGGCATCCTCAATTTAAGTTCAAAAGCACTTAGAGTGCCCCAGCTGATGCCAAAGTAGATAAGGCAGGCGTAATCATCTAATCTTACAGATTTTGGTCTAAGATCATGCTACTACCATGCCCTAATCGGTTAGGCGAATTTTCTTAACGACTTGTCAGTCCTCACCTATAAAAGATCATCAGAAAAATCTCTAATGATATGCGAGCATTCTTTCTCCATTTTTTTTTTATTATCAAAAATTGATTTAAACATTGAAGGATCTCCACCAGAGTTAATTTCGATCAAGACTTCTTTGCAAGTCGTTTCTTCAGAAGGGCCCGCTACTACTCCAGCCACTTCGATCGACTGCTGAATCTCAGCATCAATAGAGCACTTGGACTACTTGTTTAGCATAAATAACCATCTCTCTCTCTCTCTCTCTTTGAGTTTTGGAGGAGTTAATCCAAATCCTTTCTATTACTTACTGACCTGATCTATTGGAGTCTAATTCTGACCGGAATCCAACCCCACGTCTTGCCTAGGCAGCCATGGATGATAACGATCCTAAAAATATCGTCATCTCATTTCTTTATATATATTTCTTTAAAAAATTGAGGAAATAACAACCAAAGCCTATCTTCTCTGTACTTAAGTGGCTGATTGGTTAGCATCGGAAAGATGGAGATTGTCCTCCTTCCGGCCTTGCGAGGCTTCTACAGGCTCGGTTCTTTTAGGCTGTAAACTTTGTAAATATGCTTCGTCGTACATGTTTGGTTTTTTAGCTTTGGTCTTCTACGTACCCCACCAAAAAGAAGGGAAAAGAAAAATACGGCCCCACCCCAACTCTAGCATCCTCCTGCACACACAGGGCTCCGAACGGAATGAAAAGTGGCAGCAAGGATTAGAGTAAGTGGGAGTCAGAGTAAATATGGTATTTTCTTAGATTGCATCACCAAAAGGTTGAATTTTTTTTCGCATGATGTGTCTCGGCATTTTTAACGGTACATAGGCAGGCATGCTTCATCTCTCTACATTACAACCTCATCTGGGTACATGTTTACGTCATGGGTGAATAATTCTCGGCTCAAGATCATCATTCATTAAAAGGAAAAAGCACAAACTAAACCCAGTTCATCAAATTCGATGATGCGATTTGAGTCCAATCTAGGATTCACCAATTCGCACTCAGCCACATCGCACTCTAACATGTAGGCCCACCTTGCGGTGTCCCATGTGCAGGAGAAAGGATGTAGGGTTTGGGTGCTTCGGGTTCAGAGCACATCGCATCAGATGACAAGTTCTTAGCCCCAATCGTGGCTTAGAAATCCAACACACTCCATAGTAGGTGGTTAGCTCCATTAATGCCTGTGGTCCATGGTGTGGAGCAAAATATATGCAGTAGAAGAAGACACAAGGAGGAAGGAAAGCTGTTTTTTTTCTTTTTTGCCCCCTTACCTTGTCACATATCATGAGGAAGTTGGCTAGAATTGGTTTCTTATTTTCTTATTTAATGTGATGCGGGTCCCCTAAAGGGGTCTTCGTTGGGTGCTCCTCATTAAAGTCCATACGCAGCCTTGGAAAGGGCCGGCGACGGTTGTTTGTATCCCACCGTGGGTCCTTCCCTTTCACATGGGAACCATTTATTGTGCTCACAGCAAAGATCTGGGAAAAGGAGCGTTTGGTTGCTTTCTCCCCGTTGGTGTTACGACAATAAAATCAAATCATTCCCACAGTTCACCATACATGCTCGACTATTCTCCCAACCATTTGGTACAAGCTTTCCACTTGATAAAGCTTTTGCACCGCAAAGAAAAGCCACCATATTTTTAGAAGCCAAGCAACAGCTCGGATGCACTCGATTGACCCATTGCTGTGAACTTTAGTTGTTGTCAAGGATGGCTGGTTTCTGGAGCATCATAACTGATGAAGATTTTGCTATGAGCTTGGATTGTTACGGAGGATGGACGTTCTTTGAAGTATCATAATATAATTGATAAAGATGTGTTTATGATTTCTAAGCATCATATATAATTGGTGGAACAATATGTAAGCTTTAGCATGTCTTTGGTTATACGGATTTCTCTGGTATAGATAAGCCTTGGCTGAATTTGGTTGCAAGCAAGTGGAAAGATTTCAATACGTGGAGCCTTGTGTGCAAAGGTTTGTGTGGATGAGTGCGACATATATTTGCATGATCATTTATTTTGAAGGATTTAAATAAATAAATAAATAAATAAAAAGGTATACCCGAAAAATATCATGGAAAAAGAGCCATCCTATGGAAACAAAGTTGTCTTCCATGATACACTTAAAATAAAATGGTAGCATTCGCTCTAAGACTAGGTTTGCTAATCCACCATGACATGAATGTATGTATGTTTAAAGAGAGAATATGATGGGAAAGAAGAAGAGCATGAGAATGAAAAGTAAGCAAAAAATAGGTATTTGGTATATGCTAATAGGCATGGAACTAAATAGAAGTTTGTTTAGGCTTGAATTTGATTCCTGTAATATTTTCAGCATTTACATTATCTGATTTATCCTGTTCTTAATCAGTTTAAAGTTAGATGTAGATGTACATGTCATGGGAACCAAATTTAATATCAACACATTGTCTCATGGCCTTGACCTGGAAGTCGAATTTGATCAAGTGCTTCCAAAATCTTGAGATATTTTTTTAACGATTCCATATTTAAGCAAAACAAGAGCTGTCAAAAATTTACCACATGTCAAAATTTACCTTGCTTTGTTTTCCTTGAATCTTTCATTTGGAACACCTAAGTTCTTTCTTTTGCTCCTGAAAACCTCAGTTCTATAGGTGTGTTGGATATCTTGCATCTTTCTTATGGACATCAGGACATGTGCCAATCAACATCCCAGCTTAAATTTTTCATGCTGCAAAATATACTCCATTTCGAGAGAAAAACAATACCAGACACTTGGACTAATTCAAATCAGCTAGTTTAATATTATCAAACATTGTATCTAGAAAGAAGTAATAGCTAGTGATATCATGCATGGAAATGCCGATACATGCATCCTAACTGGTGAAACCTCTTCAATGATCCAAGAATTTAATTTGATTCTATCCAATCTCTGATTTTTCGGATAGATTTCTACCCATCCTAATTCTTTAAAAAGAAACATGATGCTTTTGAGGTTGCCCTGAGGCGAGAGTTCCGCATAAAAGCATCCTCTCATGGTTTTTGTCACCTTTTTGGAGGCCTCATCTTGTCCATCGGCAATTACAAGTTCTTCCTTTTTACTTTTTTGTTTTAGATTTTTTTTTTTTTTAATCCCCTTCACATGATTCCATTAATTATATGGTCTTCCAACCTTCACTTGAAAATGTTTCTCTACAGACATTGGATCCCAGAGCCGAAACCCACTTTTCCATGACAGGGAAAATAAGTTACCTTTATTTGCATGTCCTTTTCTCCCATTCTTGTCTCCCCCTTTACAAACCTTTCATTTTTATATAACTAAACTTCTCTATTCCCAATGCCTAGCCTTTATTTGGAGCAAGAATTAGAGACAAACTCTATGATCATCCTAGCTAATTGTCAGCAAATGTTCCCTGAATTCCAATAAATCCCTTCTTAGCCATTTTATGGGGGCGTTTATAAGTTACCACAAAGCTAATCTCCCTCATTACCCGCAATCCACTTTCTTAGTCATTCTAATATGGTACTGCAACTGGTTTAGATCCAGCATGACTGAGGACATGCTACTGGATTTGGATATAATTTGAATTAGACGGAGCAGACAATTGTCTAGATGGAAAGACAAGTTTATGACCCAAAGAGCTGGATGATTTGTTCGAGTCCATCAACATCAAAATCTTAATTAAATATTTGCATAAGTTTAATGAGCCAAGTGCTAGTTAGGATAGACATCAAAGAAAGATGACACAGGGTTGCATCCATCGTTGCATTCGAAGTTATTTTCGACTTTAAATACTTGATAGGGGTCGGGACCCATGTAAAAAATTTTGCAAGCTCATTCCTAAATTTAATATTCCTTGATGGATTCCACTGGACAATCAGAGAATTCTCTCGTCATGAATACAAACGAAGTTGTTGCTCGAAGGTCAATTGTTTCTTCTTGGATATTCATACTGAAGATTTAAGAAGCACCTAAGCCAAATCCAGAGGAACAATGGTAAGATTTGGTCACATCTAGTCCTTGAGATAAGAATGCTTTCACAACTAGAATACCACAATCTCCAGAACCAAATAAATGTTTGCCGACACCATGTCATGTCATAGTTTCTGGTTGTAACAATGCAAGATATCGTGTGGTCAGTTTTTTTTATCGATACGCATACCGAATTAACAAAATGTTTCTTCTATCTCAGCTCCAATTAGAAGCACGCGGTGGGAGATATGGTCTCTTGTTATTGGTGTGGATGTTGTTTGACTCCACCTAGCAAGATGCAAGAGATCTCAGTCCATGCGTCCCTTGCTTCGATTGGAATGCAACGTAATAATTTAATCAAAATTTATTTATCTCGAGTCGTGAACTTGTATTCTAATTATAACTATAGCATTCTCTCATTAATGCTCTTGGAAAGAGTGTTATTCCTATATTCTTCCAGGAGTTTTCGGCATGTCATGAATATGAGGTCCCTAACCTGGAATTAATATAATCCAAGGCGACAGCGGCTTGGATGGACTTGGATACGCGAATTAGGTGAGTCTGATTGTTTTTGATCTTTTAGACTATGAATGGCAAGTCTTAATCCCCATAAGATCGTAAAGGAACAAAAATACCGACTGTTATTTGCCTCATTTTACGTCGAACTACATTTATTTGAGAATGAGAACGACGATATAATGAAAAATATTGCATAATAGCAAAAGAAATATATATTTGATCTGATCGCATCTATGTTTATCAAGTTGAAATTATTCGTTTTTACGGATGGAAACAAATAACATCAGCTGTTATTCACATCAATAAGCAGGAGTCATGATGAAATTAGCAGTTAATTAATGCCTGTCTTGTGGAACTCAATTGTGTAGACAGAACGTACATTGAAATCATTATAGAGGCTGTTAATATAAGTCACGAAATTCATAAGATATCTTATTCTACCTCATTTTTCCCAAACGTAGTGATGGATTAGAATGGTTTAGCAATTCCGCCAATCCTGACTTATTCTCATCTACCTTGATTTAGCTAGCTTATTCTGGATTTTTAATAAATTTTAATTTAAAAATAAAAAATAATATCGTATTAATTTTAATTATATTAATTATTTATTTTAGATGAAAGGTGCAAATTTTTAATCAAACGAAAATCTAAAATAATGAAAAGAAATAATTATTCTCTAAAAATTCATATCCATGAGATTTAGGTATCGAAACGCTACTCAAGGGAACGCAAAGGTGGGTGGGTCATTCGGTCTTTTCACAAGTCTCCTCACGGTTGTTCTGGTCAGCAGTGGAATCCAAGGGGCACCACCACCTTGTGAAACTCCTGACCATTCGACCGACTTCCTTTCAGTTCTCGGCTCACTGTAATGCAATTCTTTTCCCCCAGCATTTCTGTTTGGCAGATTTTTGAAACCGTAACCGACCACCACCACACCACTGCATGAGATGACATATGTTTCTCACTGTGGGAAAAAGGAAAGTGAGAGGGGAGAGGGTTGGAGAGAGGGAGAGAGGGAGAGAGAGAGAGAGTTTTGTATGTGATTCCATACAAAAAGACTCAGCAGCCAATGCCCTTCCAGCTCCTCTGGCGCATCCCACCCCTTCTCTCCTGTGATCCCATGGAGTTTTCTGCCACAAAGCCATCAAAACCATTTGGTTTCGGTCCATTTTGGCAGTGGTTTTGAGGCTGGTCAAGAGGACAGAGAGAGGGCTGGCTGGTTTTGAGCAGTCGAGGACAAAAGGTGGTGGCCAAGGACGGCTTGTTCTTTTAGAGGACAGGAATTGTCACTGTCATGATTTCTTATATTTTTCTTTTCCTTTGGGTGGGTGGTGGTGGTGGAGGTGGTCTCCAAGACTGAGTTGGCCCATCGATCACTGGCTTGGGGTGCTGAGGGGGCTCCTCTTGATGGTGGTCTAGATTGAGATCACCAGAGGTTTCTGAGGGTTGGAACAGGAGGGGTTGCTTCTTTGGTTGGTTTATTTTAAGACTCTGTGATAAGAAAGAGTTGGTAACCGCTGGTGGTGGTGGTGGATTTTGTCTTCTGGTTCCTAGGGGGGGAAGAAACAGAGCTTATTGCTCATATGAGGAGATCTAAAGCTGTAAGTGGTTTCGATTGCTGCTTCTCTCTTCTTCATTGCTTTGTTTGTTTGTTTATTTTAAGATCAGTTCTTTTCGTATTGTAATGTGGTTCCAAATCTTAGGATCTGAGGTTAGTGATGCAACTCGTTATACAGTTGAAATTGTTTGTTCTTTCCAATGAGTGGAGAACTTCCAGTGGATTTATGTCACTCACTCATGGATTAAAGCAGAGGAGGAATTTATTTTTTCCCCCCTTCAAGTACCTTCTTCTTCAGTCTATATAGTTTGGCATTGTACAAATGAGTTCTAAAATGTTTAAATTTATATAGTAGTAAAATTTCTTTTTTTCTCATGTAGTTTTGGGTTTTCTTCAATTGGTGTAATTTCTGTGGATCTTGATGAATCTTAATGCTGTCTCCTTCGTATGGTTTTATTTCATCTATTTACTCCATTTCATTTTTCGAGATAAAACAATTACCCAAAATAAGAAGCTGACAAGTTATGTTTGAAACTCACCTGCCCATGGCCAGATCTCATTCTCCTAGGTGCATTTTTTCAGCATTGTTTTATTTCATTTTCTAATTCGATTTTCCAAAACCCATCATCTTAGATCTCAATCCATAAGTGCACTTTGCAAGGATATCTTCTTATGTGGACTTTTTTTGACCCAGTTGTTGAAACCAAATGAATGCTGTTGAGAACATTTGATTTCTATCACTAATTCTAGTTGAATCTTTGATCCAGTTGCTGGGAGTGCTTTTGGTTCTGGCAACAATCAGCGAGTCCCCATGGGCTGCAGCGGCATCCAGCTCATATTGCAAGCAGATGGGGTCAACAACGTTCCGACCCCACAGTGTCACAATAACCGAGTTCGGTGCAGTTGGAGATGGTGTCACTCTTAACACTAAAGCATTCCAGAATGCTATCTTCTATCTTCATTCATTTGCTGATAAGGGTGGGGCGCAGCTCTTTGTGCCTGCTGGAAAGTGGTTGACGGGGAGTTTTAGTCTCATCAGCCATCTTACTCTGTCCTTGGACAAGGATGCTGAAATAATTGGATCCATGGTGAGTTCCAATGTTTCAGGCCATATCTACTGTATGCTTTGCACACTTTGTGATGATTAATCCAAGAAAAGGAAGCAACTACCTGTTTCAGAAATTGGGTTGGACTGATGAAAATGGCTGCTTAGTCTGAATTGTATTATAAGGATAAATTAACTGCACAAAACTTTGTTGAATTGCATTCTTTCAGAAGCTATCTTGTTTTGGGTGGCTCGGTGTATTTCTTTGTATTCTTGTTGACTGTTTTCAGTGGATAATCCTGCTTATACCCGTGCTTCGAAGGGAAGTTCACAGGAATTGCTATTTTCATCCCTAAATCGAGAGTCCTACACTAGCGGATACAATGTTATGAGGATTAACTTTGTGCATCTTTGCATATTGTTTTCTTCTACTAGATGTTATCTGTGTAGTCATATAAGACTGTATTCTTCATGATCTGCCTTACACAATAATGACATTACGATATATAGTTAGTTGACTAGTCATACGATGTCATGCGGACCGTGCTAAATAAACTAACCGATTTCAAGAGCCAACCTGTATGCTAACCTAAGAGCCTTTTCAGGATTCATTCGATTGGCCAGTCATAGATCCATTACCTTCTTATGGGCGAGGTAGGGAGCTACCTGGAGGACGGCATCAAAGCCTCATTCATGGATCCAATCTGACAGATGTAATCATATCAGGTTAGTAAATCTTAGCAGCATGATCCCCAAGAGTACCTCTTCCTTGTAAGTTTTGTTAGTGAGAGATCGTACTGGTTATGGTGTTATTCATGATGATCGACTGTTCCATTTTCTTGTCTAGCTTTTTAGTGGCTGGCTCAATGCATCACCACCTTTTGCACTTAAATTGAATCTTAGCTCAATAAGCAGACGCTAGAGCCCGTCCAGGAATAATTTGCTTATGTTGAATTTGACATCAATTTTGAATTTCCAGGTGACAATGGGACCATCGATGGACAAGGCATTGTTTGGTGGGACTGGTTTCAGAACCATACTCTAAATTATACACGGCCCCATCTTATCGAGCTGATGTACTCAACTGAGGTGGTTATCTCAAATTTAACTTTAAAAAATTCACCATTTTGGGCTATCCACCCCGTATATTGCAGGTTTGTCCCTCCTAGGATTTATTGCCTCTCTTGTTAGCTCTATAAATTGATGCACGAGTGGAGTTTTATGTGGTAGGGGAGACTTGAGACTGTTTTTGCTGGATGAACAGCCAAGTGCTCGTCCAGAATGTCACAATCCTTGCGCCGCTCGATTCACCAAACACCGATGGGATTGATCCAGGTAGGCTAAACAAATTTGTAAGCTTAAATTACTTGCGATGCCTTAGGACTTCATTTATTTGCAAGCCTTCCTTGCATAATGAAGACAAATCCTTTCCCATCAATACTAGACATTCTACCAGAAATTTTGTTGAATCTATATCCATCAATGTCAAAAAAAATAAAGAAAAAAAAAAAAAAGATACTATGAAAAGGGTCTACCCATGCCAACCATCTGATAGCATACCATGTTCTTTTATTAAATTATTTTCCATTGTGCTTCTTCTTCTTTCTTTCATTGTGCTGGGTTTTGGACACTTTCATTTTGGAGAACTTAGCTTTGAATGAGAATTGCACTGACCTTGTTTTATGAGTTGTTCGTAAAATAAAATACTTATCTTCAGATGACATGTATGGAATTATTTATAATCAGTTATGCAAATTTCAAAATTGTTATTGGGTTAGTATTTCATTAACCTGCTTACAAATACTTCCATTGGTGCTTTAAGTTGAATAAAATAAGTCAACACCTGCTTAGAATTTCAATTTTGAATGGGTCCATGGAGTAGGAGAATGATATATTAGTATTAATTTTGCCAACCTAATTGTTCCGGTTCTAGTGACCTAACTAATTACATATTTAAGATAGTGAAGTGTTGAACAAAATTTTGGTAAGCATTAGAGAAATGAAATGATTGGTTTAAATGCAAGTAGCTCCACAATCCAAAGTATGAATCCAAGATGAAGCAAAGATCTGCAAGCATGAAAAATCTCTGTTAGGTCAAAGCTGCAGTAAGTTTGATGCTGCATGTAAATATGGCTCCCTGACACCAGTTGCATAAAAGCTGCTTGGCTCTAGAAATAAACAAGAGCTCATCCTACCTTAGGGTGGAGGTTCATAAGAACAAACCTCAACAATTTTAAAACATGACTCAGTTATATGCAAGTGTGATACGCAATGGTGATTGGTGATCCTTGGAGTATCATTAATCTCTTTTTTTTTTTTTTTTTCACACAAATACACACTAAGGGGGAGAAAAAAGGGATAATTATGTTCAAGATGATTCTTGGTTTCCCAGTATTTTGTGCTTTGCACATACTGTAGGTTTGATTTAACAGTGCTATCAACTGCTTGAATATAGGTTACTATGTATACTTAGTGACTAAAGAAAACATGCCTGATGATTGCTTCTGAAACCTCTAGATGGCAAGCAGCTTGAAGCTTACAAACCTGTCCAAGAAACTGTTTTTAGTTGTGAATGGGTGAAATTTTTTTCCCCGAAAGGAGAAGGAATGCTTGATGATTTAAGAGCAACTTGTTTTCTTCTTCATTTTCACAAAAGAAGGGAAAAAATATACCTAGATTTGAACTGTACATAAAAGAACCAAATCAGGATAGCCTGAGAACGCGTTTATTTCCTGTTCGCTACAGTTTTCAGATTGTTAGAAAACAAAATCCAGGATACGTTAAATATGGTTTGAGAAATCCCAACAGTGTAGCTAGGACAGGCAATCAACATTAAACCATTATTTACATAGGCTCTTCTGAGGGATTCTGTAACTTATAAAAACAATTGCTGCTTTTGTTTCTGATGCTAAGAAGGATTAGTTTCAATTCCCCTGGTAGCTTGTCGTTGACAGTCAGAATGAACTATCAGAAAATGCAACTGGTGCACAGCTTTATCACCTCAATGGTTCAGAATATAAAATTAAAAGCACTCATAAACAATTTGAGTTTCTAACTCCAACATTTTTATTGTTGCGATTATTCTTGGATGACTAAATCTCTTGCCAAACCCCGATTTATGAGAAACGCATGCTTCTTTAACTGTGTAAATCATGTAAGAATGGAACACTGTAGGGCCTCATAACTTGAATTCAATACTACAAGAAACCTTATGCCTTTGCTTATGATGGTTTCCACCTTTCTTGTGAGTAAATCCTAGAACTTGCGGTCTCTACTTACCAAATAATAGCTTTTGCAAGTTCCAGAAAATTTAACTTTACCCAGCTCCATATAGCTTTTCACTGGAGATCCTTACAAAATACTACGTAAGTAAGAAAAATGTGTTTTACATTCTTTTATTAAACTATGGGTATAACTTAACCATTTCGATAAGCACTATATTTACCCTCATCTGAAACTGAGTGAAAGTCTTCCTGCCTCAATATTTGCTAATACTTTGTCCAAATGCATCCAGACTCATCCACCAATGTCTGCATCGAAGATTGTTACATCAGCACAGGTGATGATCTCATCGTCATCAAGAGTGGGTGGGATGAGTATGGCATCTCCTTTGCATATCCTAGCTCCAACATCAGCATCCGCCGAATTGCTGGGGAAACAAAATCTGGGGCAGGCATTGCCTTTGGGAGCGAGATGTCAGGTGGCATATCGGAAGTAGAGGCAGAAGGCATTCATCTCTTTAATTCCTTGCATGGCATCAGATTGAAAACATCTCCAGGACGTGGTGGGTACGTCCGGAACATATACATCTCAGATGTGACCATGACCGGTGTGAAGATAGCCATTAGGATCACAGGTCAGTATGGTGAGCATCCAGATGATAAGTATGATGAGAATGCCCTTCCTCTCATAAATAGGATCACCATCAAGGACATCGTGGGAGTAAATATCAGCATCGCCGGCCTTCTAGAGGGTATCAGGGGTGACAATTTCAGCAGCATTTGCTTGTCTAATGTCTTCCTTGATGTAACAGCCGATCCCCCATGGCAGTGTTCATACATTCAGGGCTATTCAAACTTGGTTTCTCCAGAATCATGTGAGCCACTCAGAGATGTTCCAAATGGAACCTCGGTTTGTTATGCTGCTAACCATTTAAGACCACATCTATCCGATGCAGACCGCTTGGCTGGTTCTGGTTTCGTGAAGTTGGCATCGTTGTAACTCAAGTCTGCTGATGCATATAAATTGGAATACCTCTTATCGAACGATGTCCATTTGTCTAAACGTATCTGATTCATGCCATTTTTTTTCTCTTTACATATTATTGTGTTTAACATGCAGCAGGAATTGGTGAATGCTTTGTTATCAAAATAAGCTGAATAGAGTATGGAGTCTTCCATGAAAGTTGAAACTTTATGTACTGAATGGATTTGTTTATATATTTACTTTCCTACAATGTAAATATAGAGTGATTTGAGAGAGCAAGGTAATGCATTGAGCTTTTGCCAATTTCTTTTATAATTTTAAATATTTGTGTTGCATGCTTGCATACATCTCTCTCTCTCTCTCTCACTCGCACTCGCACACATACATTTCTTGAATCACAAACTCCATCAGTTGTTAACGCCCTCCCTGCCTCAGCACCATGGAAAATTGCTTCTTGGGTTCAATCAACAGAAACGTGCTTGCACAAATATAAAGCCTAGTGTTTAGTTTATCTTCAGCTTTGGATCATTGAAAAAACCAGTTAGTTATGCGAAATCCAGTATCTTCAGGTTTTGCCTGTTTCCACAGAAACTTGTGGAAGTGAATATGCAAATTTGAAATCAGAAAAGAATTAGATTGTTGCTTTTTAGTAGGACAAAAGGATAGATCTTTGTCCTACTAAAAGAATGGATGTTTCAAGGAGCATTGGTTAGTCCGATAAGCGACCGGTAGGACAAAAGGATAGGATCTTCGTCCCACCAAAATAAAGGATATTTCAAGGAGCATTGTTTGGTCCGGTAAGTGACCGACTAAAATCCAGTACCCTTTAAACTAGAAAGGCCAATAGAATTCGTGCTCGATATGGCAGTATTCAATAAATTCACTTCCAAATTTTCCCTTGCTACATCGATATAATTTTCTGAGTGCGGTCATATTAAATATATTCAGTTTCACTTTGATCTGTATTCCCTCCAACAAGCTTAGAGTAAATGAGAATTTTTGAACAAGGATACAAGCCAACCTTTCTCAAAGGCTGAGAAACTTCAAACAAACTGGAGTGCAAGAATGAAAGAAGCCAAAAGCCAAGATTAAGTACACAAAAAAATAACTTGATTCAGACAAGATCAACTATTTCAGTGAAGTCTCGTTCTCCTCACCCTGTTTCAAAACAGTGCAAAGCACCTGTCTGGAGATGTATGTCTCAAGCTCCCTCGACACCTCTGTCAGCTTCAGATCAAAGTTGCTTCTGTATTTCTGAGGTCTTGGAGAAGGAGAACCCGAAAACCTCCTCCTTGGACTTGAGAATCGTCCACTAGGTGAACCTGGGAACCAAGGCTTTGGAGCCACTGGTGTTATCTCACTTGGTATTGCCACCTTATTCATCTCTGGGTTCATCAGAGGTCCCTGTTTCGTCTCCAGTGGCAGTGGTTTTAATGTCGACTCTGTGGATGGCAGCTTCTGTCTAATTCTTTCCCTTGCTCTCTCTGCTGCTATCAGGGCCTTCTCCTTACTCATCTTTATCAGTTTCCATGGGTCAATGTGGAATTCAGCCTTCTTGTTTGAAGAGGCCGAATTAGATTCTTTGTCAATTCTTATTGACAGCCTTCGAGTGCTCTGCAGAGAATATTATTATTATTATTATTATTATTATTATTATTTATTATTATTATTATTATTATTATTTAAATTTGGACAGATGGAGCTGACGTATTGTTTACAATAAAAAATAGTACCTAATGAAACTTACTTGATTGGGTTCATGCCTTCTGCAGAGGAATCGGGAGAGGAAGGTTGGTCTTTCTGGTGAGTCGAAGTCGATGCTTTCATCAGAGGATGAATCCGAGTCCTCGAATGGGTCAAATGACTGGCTTTGTTCTCTCATTGCCAGGATGTAATCATATGTTCTCATTCCCTGCATTAAGCATTGGAATGAAGATTAAGCACAACAGAGAAACAAAAGGCAAATCAAATGATTAATCCTTGTTTCCCATCCTATTTCGATTTGACATTTCCCTGATGCATCCGTGAGCTTTAAGTTCATCTTATGCTTGTTGTTCGTTTCTATCTAATTAATAGACTGTATCACCATTCTGAAACAAAATACACGGCAAAAAGTTCTAATCTTGCAGTCAGCAAATTTTGTGTCTGTTAAGTAAATCCTTTTGACTTTAAGCCCACCAACAAACTAAAGAAAGATCTGTTTGCATGTTTTGGTAGATGGGGCATGAATTGCATCACAGACATCAGCTAATATTTGGAGTTTTGAATAAGACAGTAACTAGTTCAGATCGTTGTTTCCTTGCTGGTTAAATTATCTTCACTTCCATGGAAGACAGATTGAAGGGTGAGGGTTAATTGGACTAAATTTTGCTAATACTTGGTTCAGACTCATGAAATTAAAGCAGAGAACGCAATAATGAAGGCATTTTCTTAATTTTGTTCATATAAATGTACCTTTCTAATGAGAACAACATGAAAGAAAAAAAGCTGTCCTAGTGCTGCTGTGGCATATGCTGTCAATATGGCCAATAATATCTGCAGAAATTTCAAGGAATGCAGCCAAATTTGAGAACTAGAAAGCAATCAGCTATTTTCAAATCTCTACATTGAATTAGGGTAACTCAAGTATATTAGCAAGAATTACCGATATTGTCGCAAGAACTCCTTTAGGAAACTCAACGTGGAGTTTCTGTTTTGTTTCATGTGCTATCCCTTTGCTGCCTGCAAAGCATCGAATGAAAATGGCAACTGCAGTTCCTGCTTCTATAATAAGCTGCGGAGAGAGAAATTTTATACTAAGAATAATGTTTTAACTGATGGAATAAAAACAAATTATGTGTGCTGGTAAAATATGAAAATTAATGTAAGAGCAAAACAAAAATCTTAAAAGTTCTCACTAGAATATGTAACTACAACTTGGGGAACGAAAACAGATAAAGTGAGTACTCGCCATTAATAAGATGAAAACCATTAGAAGGATGAAGGTAGTGTAGTTCCTTTTCCCAATGCAGTTGTTTAACCACTGCAAGAGAACAACTTGTAAAACTAATCCAGAAATCACTGGCTAATAAAGTCATGTAATAAGTTTTATTTTGAAGTAGAACTCCTGTTCTCACCCTGCAGTGGTGATCAAATCCATCGACGCACCGGTCACAACTCCTGCAGTGCTTGCTGTGCATTTTAACCTGTACAAAAGAAGAAATGCTTAACAAAATGTAAGATCATTTGCTTTTAAAATATTAATTGCAATTTTTCTATTGCATACTGCTAATGAATATTAAAACACTACTTTCTATCTAAAAAAGGTAAGTACTCTCGTCTATGCTTTCAACATCCCAGCGATGATCCAAGCAAAATTCTCTCTCTCTCTTACTTTCTGATTTCTTTATATTCAGTTTCTTCTGCTCCACCCCCCCTCCCCAATCCCTATTATAATAAATTAATCCTAGTAGTTACATATTAGCACATGAGAAGGCATGTGAGTAACCTCAAAATCACAAAGAGCGCAAAATGTGATGTCATTATCTTTCAGATGAGGTGCAACTGCATCATCCATCACGACAAGAGGGAACGGCAGCAGGGGCTCCATCTGTGTTCTACCATTCCATGGATCCAAATACTTCCTCCTGATGCAACATTTAAGAATCCGGTTCTCCATCCTTCTAAAAAATCTCACCACAACTTGACATAAAATATACTTGTAATTAAGCTTTCGCAGCCCTTTCGTTTTGGTTCCTTTCCTCTTCTTGGCATTGGTTCTATCAGATGGATCAATTGCAGTACACCTTACATATAGAAAAGCTACTGAAAATGCCTGGAAGAAGAGAATTCGGACAGTTTAGTGATTGCAATCCCCTAAAAGAGCAGAGATCTGATTAAATTAGGGCCTTATCTTACCGTGAAGGAAAACAGCGTGAGTAATGTGTTTTCCACGATTCTGTTCCCAAGAAAAGGTCCAAGGAACACATAGAAAGAAACAACCAGGAAGCTGAATACCGCCATGCCAACAAACTGCAATGATTAGCAGCAAGAATTCTGAGGTAAAGTTGGAGGATTGATACAAGTTACATAATTTCATGATGCTCAAACAAGTGGAGGGTTTTGAGATCTAGAGAAGCTTGAATCTTGCTTCTGGATCGAACATTTCAAAATATGTCATGCAGAAAATTTCTCGAAAAAAAATATCTTGTCATGTCGGTCGTGTAAATTTCCAAGCATTGCAGCTCAAATCAATTGATGCAGCGGAGTAGCTTTGCAAAACCAAAAAGGAACATCGGAATGGAAGCTAATGCGTTCCCAAGCTTTAAGTTTCAACAGATTTAAAAGATTTTTTTTGAAAAAAAAAAAAAAAGAAGAAGAAAAGAATAAGGAGTAGTTTAACAAATGAGTTCATATGGGAGGTGAAAAATATCCTTAATATGATATGCAAGCAATTTTAATGAAGCAAAATATTAGCTTCACAAATGAGGGAGACTGGACCAAAGCAATGGAATCTTTTATAGAAATTCATATGGAAGATCAGTTCCTTCACTAATCCTATAAACTTGGCATCTTAAAACAAAGTTTGCATCATTTTTTCTTTTTTTAAATAGAACAAAGAAAAGAAAAGAAGAAATCTTGATGTCTCAAAACCAAGATTTCAAGAGGTCAAAACAATTTTAAGTTCAATTGCACGAACACATTGCAGAGACACAGTAGAGGATGGACTATGATTCAGGCGGAGGATTGAAACCTGAAGGGGATGAAGAGGTCGTTGCCATCCATGCCGCCTCATGCTGCAGTTTCGCGACAAGGGACTACGATTTCTCTACAGAACCATCAAAATGCCAGCTCTATGTTGATCCTTTTCTTGTATATTTCCTTCTCTTACTTGGAGGGGAGGCGCTCTAGTTTCAGCAGGCTCACGCTTCTCACAAGAGAGAGAGAGAGAGAGAGAGAGAGCCAACGGTCGGATACTAGAATTTTGAAATTTGAAAGGGCGGCTTGGCTTCCGTCACCAGCCGGTGACTTTGCTCCTCCCCGTCATGGACCTTCACACGTCTCAGCTGGTTTGGGCCATGGAGACCCAATTGATTTAAAGAGGACCACTACAGCCTGCAGGCTTGGACCAACCGAAGAGGGTTGGGTCGGATGGTTATTAGAATATTTAACCGTGCACTGCAGCAAGAACCATCGGATCATGCATGGAAATGTGTGAAAAATGCAAGCCACTTGCGATAGCTCGAATAGGCTATTAAGTTTAGAGGCAGGGCGAGAGGGTAGAGTTTTGAGACAGGACGAGGCCGCTAGTTAGATGGAGCAGATTGAGCGAGGTAAAGTTTAAAAAATCTATATATATATATATATATATAGAGAGAGAGAGAGAGAGAGTGAGTGAGAGATAGAGATGGACTAGATTTTATTCAATCAAATTTTAGTTCATATATGATCAAATTTTTGATCGTTGGATCCGTACGTATCTCCGCACGTGCCTAAAAAAAAATAGGCGCAGACATGTCTGAAAAAAAAAAAAAATTTTTAAGATGTTGCAGGCCAAAAAAAAATAGTCTTTAATTTTTTTATCTTTTTATTTTATTTTTTTAGGTGGTGCTTTTTTTTTTTACAATTTTTTTCAATCCAAAAGGTTTCTTCCATGCTGAAAAAAAGCTAAAAAAAAATTGAAGGGTTGAAAAAAATTTAAAAAAAAAAAAGGAAAGAAGTCGCCTTCTTCTTTCTTTTCTTTTCTTTTAGGTTTTTTTTAAAATTTTTTTTAGATTTTTTTCTAAATTTTTTTTAGGTTCAGCATTTTTTTCTGAATTTTTTTCAGATATGCCTATTTTTCTCAGATGCAAGCGTACATTTTTTTTCAGCTAGCGCATCCTTTCAGACGCGCGTTCGAAGATGCGCGCTAATCGAAAGATCAGAGATCCGATCGAATATAGGCCGGACTCTGATTGAGTCTATCTCTCTCTATATATATATATATATAGTTTTGAGATGGGGATTTATGAAAATATACATATTATCTGAACTAGATTTGAGATGAATTTTATCATTATATATACTTGTTGGCATAAGATACTCGAGATTTTATACCTCAATATTATCGACTATCCTATCGACATAAAACCACTAATCAGATGAAGATTGACTAATATAATCAAATGAAAATCGATAATCATTCATGCGTGTATGACTGTTTGTCGTATAATTGACCGACTATGATATTCGAATTCAGACTGAGTAACTATCAAACCAGATATCTATAAAATGCAGTTACGTACGACCTGGAAGATAAAGGGTTAGAGCAGTTACCAACGTAGATATTAACTGCTCATAATTGATTGAATATGGATCCAAAGTAACTGCTCCATCATAGTCTATGATTGATTCAATAACTTCCATATCTTAATAACTGAATAGACAGAGGTTATGCTGCAATGGCTGACTTTATCCTCATAAAAGAGCAGGTAAGTGGGAGATCAAGGTAAGCTTTTTTTTTTTTTTTATCAACTCTAAGCTCTCGCTTTTATAATTTTTCTTAATTGTTCTCTAAACTCTGACTAACTTAAACATTGGATGATTCCTCATCGGACAAATTCTGATAAAAAGACTTCATTTTATAGGATTCATCTTGATAAAATTAAAGGTGCACTTGCTTGGCCAGCGATCGACTATGTCATTGGAGTCTCAGTGGTAATAATACCTACTTTGGATCTATTATGGGTTGAGTGAAACCCGCTCCATTAGGATTGGGTCGAGTCGAGTATTGAATGGAGTGGAGTAAATTACCATCCCTTGCATGATTTAAGAACCAACATGTTTCCCTGCTTGGAAAAGAAAAAAGAAAAAAAGGACTAATGTACTTCATGGAGCGAGATGGGCTCTCTTAGGATGGGTCTGAAAGATCGGAGTTCATCCGAGGGTGATCCTTTTTCTTTGAAAGATGGCTTAGAGCTGGCTCCTTATCAAATCTCTTCTAAGAGATAGAGGCATAGATATTCAGCTGGTTTGTCCTTACTGTAACATGGATGAGGAGACCCTAAAGTATACTCTATTTTAGTATTCGAGGATGAGGCATGTTTGATCCTTAAGGGGAATGTATCAATAGATTATTCAGGTGGAGGATTCAACCCAAACCTTTCTACAGTTTTTGGAGCATAGCACTGGTGGCAACACTTCTAGAGTAATGGGTATGCATGCAGTCTATATGGCTCTCCATATTTAACTGGCCAGTAATAGTTTGGTGTTTGAATCAGATGGTGCTCGACAAGATTCATTCTAGAAAAAGTCTTGGCCATGGAAGCAAAGTTAACCAATTTGACTTTCAGACCTCTGGAGACCTAAGGCTTCCATTTTGCTCATGCAGTGACCCATGGAGTGTTCATTATCTTGGATTTCTCTCCTCATTGTACCTAAAAGTCAACTTCGATGGGAGTATCAAAGGTAGGTATGGTAGGGTTGGTTTTGTGATCCATGAGCTCGATTCCAAACTAGTGGTGGTTGGGGAGAACTATCTATTTGAGCCCACTGGTGTAAAGCTCCACACGGCTTGGGTAGGGATTATGTTTGCTAGGCGGAGCTTGGAGGTTGGCCAGCTTGTTGTTGAGGATGACTCCGCTACTATGATGATCAGATTACAGAGTTGCATTTGAGGAGGAGCCACTCAACCCTAATGCATGATGTTTTGATTTTGTTGGAGGGATGCACTGCTTTGGCTATTATATATATTTCGAGGAGGTGAACATTGTAGCAAACTAGATGGCAGCCTACATAGCTGAGTATATAAAAGGAGTTCTTTGAATCGGGGTGGGGGTGGTTCTCGAACCACTTCAAATTCTTTTTTATTTTTTGATTCTTTTACTTGTATTTATATAAGAGTTATTTCAATAAATGGTCTTATAAAATAAATTTTTTTTTCACTAGGTTCAAATATCCTCAAGTGGGGGCAGTTAGATGTTTGCTTCTCTTGACGAAAGATTGAAAAATTCTTCTCGTTAACCACCATAACAAAAGATTGACTTGTAGCAATTGAGAAATTATTTCCTACATAATCATATATATCATCAATCACAGTAATTTATTTTTATAATAGTATGCTTAGATGCGTTTTTTCCGAATAAAATTTATAAAATAAATGATCATGATTGATGGCGCATGCAGCAACGCACGTGATGCATGCAGTAATTTCTCGGGGCAATCCCACCAGATAAACTAAAAGCAGCATTTGTTAGGAAAGTGCGCAGCTGGTGATGTGTCAGGATGGAAATGGACATAAAGAGCCAAGTCAGACGGACATGGTGATGGGGATGTGTAGTCAACCAATCTCACATAGCCTTACATGGGTATCTTCTTCTGCCACAGGGAATGCAAACAACCTAGCTGGGCCGGCCCATTGCACTTGAGACTAGAAGACTAAGAGATACGTCTTGATGTAAAAATGGAGGTATAAAGAAATTTATGGTATGAATTGTAGAGACTCAATAAAACCTTAGCCATCTCGTTACAACGTCATGCGTTTTGCTTGTGTTCAAAACCCAAATCACATTGAGAAAAGAAGTCTGGATATGTTTGCTTGCCCCATGTCAACAAGTTAAAAATCATATACCAAACCTTGAATTGGAATTTCCGACTCAAGAATATGAGATTTTGACTTTGAATGGTCATTGGCAAACACACACCCACGAGGACTGGAGATTATTGGGAGAGAGATGTTGTTGACTTGCGGATATAGTTCTTTGCTTCAACATAGCTTATAGAAATCTAGTTCTTTCGAGATATATACTTTTTTTCTTAAAACAACTCCATAAGTTATTCAACAAAAATTGTATGATTGTCTATGTACTCAAAGTGTCAAACCTCCTATTAAAAGCCTTTAGAAGAGGTACATGTTTTCAAACCTATATTAGGCCTTCTGAACGGACATTAAGTTACTTGCGTAAGATGCCCACCACATGTTTACAGGCAGGAAATTTCTAAAGGAAAGCGGATTTTATCTTCTATTCAGTGGATTGAACCCATAGATTATGTCAACACCGACAATAATAAGAAATTGGCATTATTTATATTTTATAGTCCAATGGAAATTTCTCTCGCTCGTCTCCAACCAGCTTGCCTGTCATGCCTGTTTACTAATTCGCCTCAACCGTTCACACCACACTTGAGCTTCCAAGTCTTAGACCTGACCGGGCCGGGCCGGTGCAGCCTCAGCTATTGGAAGGGATGATTCTGGTCATACACCTTGTTGACCGATCCAACGATCCAGTTCGCTTCCTGATCGAACCCCACTCCCGTCCGTTGTCGTTCGCCCACCGATTTCGTTTCCTTTTATTTAACCCGTTATTAGGTGCGCCCGACCCAGGTGAAGCTCGACCCTATCTCCCATCAGGACCATCGGATCCCCATCAAACGGCTACCGTCCTATTCCACGTCAATTTCCCAGACTGAAAGCATTCCAAAGGCGATCCAACCACCCCGTGGTCCTCGAACCACTCCAAATCTAACCCTAACCCTAACTCTCACCCTAATCCCCAGATAAATCGCACCCAATCCCCACAAACCCTAACCCAATTTGGTCTCCGGTACATCCTCCCTCTTCTTCGGGAAGCCGAGACCACCAACGACGATGGCTTCCACCGCAGAAGACGACGACCGTGGCGCCGCCTTCTATGACGAGGACGATTCCGACTCCGACGACGGCGTCGACTCCGACGAGGAATACGATGACGACGCCGTCGCCGACGGCCACGCGGCGACGCAGCCTCCCGCCGTGGCCTCGGCGGCCCAGAAACTACTCCTCTCCTCGTCATCCGTCTCCAATCCTAGCCCCAATCCTTCCGCCTCCGCTTCCATCCCCCAGAACGGCGGCGGCGGCGGCGGGAGCGTCCTGGCCTCCCCCGATGGCAAGCGGCAGAGGATCTTGCCGCCGGGGGAGGAGAGGAAGCGCCTGACTGTGGCGCACGACGAGTCTCGGCGTTTGTTCCAGAAGCTGTGGACGGACGCGGACGAGATCGCGATTCTGCAAGGGTTTCTGGAGTTCACGTCGCAGCGGGGGACGACGCACGCCAACTACCAGCACGACACAGGTCCCTTCTACGATCAGATCAAGAGCCGTCTTCAGGTGGATTTCAACAAGAACCAACTGGTCGAGAAACTCCGCCGCCTCAAGAAGAAGTACCGCAACATGGTGAATCGGATGGCGTCTGGGAAGGAGTTCGTCTTCAAGAGCCCCCACGACAAGGCCACCTTCGAAATCGCCCGCAAGATCTGGAGCCCCAGTTTCAAGCGGACCCGCAACCGGGACTCCGGCAATGCGCCCAACTCTCAGCTTCAGGAAAGCAGCACTCTTGTCCCCGTCGAAGTCGCCGAGGACGTATCGCTGAGCTCTGATCATATGATGTCGAGGCCCCGGGGGCAGTTCGGAAGGAGATCGGAGGGGGCGCCGGAGATGGCTGTGCCCGTACCCACTCCGGTTGTCTCCGTCCCGGTGCTCGATCACACACCCTGTTCATCAGCTCCGATCCCGAATGCCAATCTTATCGAGCGGACGGTGAAGAGCTGCCTCTCGCCCTTGTTTAAGGAGCTGCTTCAGTGTGCGATGGGAGGGCCGTGCGCGCTGGTAGGGGTTGGTGATGCGGGAGCGCCGCTGAATCCTCTTCTGCTGAACATTGCCGGCGGCTCAGGTGCGGTGCAAGCGGACGAGAAGTGGAGAAAGCAGCAGATTCTGGAGCTGGAGGTGTACCTGAAGCGGGTGGAGCTTGTTCGCGAGCAGATAAAATCGAAGCTTGAGGAGCTTAGGTCGATGAGGAGCAGCTGATCAGAGGTTTCCTTTGGAAAATAAACTTAAACTTGGTGTTCAGTCTGGGTTACTTTTAGTAATTTATGATAGTAAGTTAGATTTTTTGCTTTGTTGAAAGGTATAGCCGTATAGAGAACATTTGAAACAATGCATTTTTCTTTTTCTTTTTTCTTTTTGTTTCTAAAATCCTCTCCCTTCTTCGAGTTTTCATTCAGTTCAGTTTCTTTATTTACTGTGGTCTAAAACTTTCATAAAGAATGAACTGGAGGAATCCTGGGAAGAGAAGGGGTGAGAACAGCTATCATTTGTATATATATTCAATGGCAATATTTATTTTACTTTTGGAAATTAGTGGTATGTGGACCAGCCTCTGTATTGTTATTTGAGTTGTGTGTGTAACATCACCTAGATAGTTTTTACCCTGTCGCATTTATGTGATTATCTCAAGAATTACTTCTAATTTTTCCGTGCATGCTTGGAGAGGTCTCTGTGGATAAGATATAGTTATGTTCTCATGCCAAGAAGTGGTACAGTTGTTTTACTTACGAACGAAGAATGTCCTCCATTGACCTGCAAAATCTAGTTTTCTTTTATTTGTCTTGTAGATAGATAATTTCTAAACTTGCATATTGATGGGATGGAGGCTAACATCTGTTAATATTCTGAGCCATGAGATTTCATTCTTATCATATTCAAAGTATTACTTACAGTTTATAGATGATGAAATGGCCGAGGCATTGTTTTCAGCATTCAAAGGTATCAGGCAGTTTGTCCTTGAGTGATTTTATTAGTGATGCTGCCCATCAACAATAAGTTTTGTTAATCTTCTGGAAATTTCACTTACATGTCAGTCTTTACTCTGCATCTTCAATTCTACTTTCTTGTCATTTTGTCAAAGCCTTGCATTTGGGTTTTTCTCTTCTCAACCTACACAGGAACCTGCACTTCATCAGTTTTGCTTTTATTTCTTTTGGATACTTCGCCTTTTGCAATACCATATCTATCAGTATCATCCACATGTCTCAAGGTTGGTTATAGTATGGCCAAACTGTCCTCAGTCTGCTTTCTTACGGTGCAGTCTATATACACCTGGCTGCCTAGCATATTATTTAGTTTAAAAGTTTATCAAGTTAGAACAGCTTGAGAAATTTTTTCATTCATTTGCATTAGTAATTGATAAGTTATTATCTCTTTGGTTCATTGACAATTAAGGAGCTGAGAATTCATAAAGTTGATATATAAGTATTAAGAAGAACAGAAAATCTGGGTCTTTCGATTTGCTATTGTAGTTCTTCATTCTCTATTTGTTACATTTTTGTTTATTTTTTTCCCTTAGGATATCTAGATAGAGATTCTATATGTGATACTGGGAAAGACATTTTATAGAAGTAGATGGGCACTAAGAGAGCTATCAAGTATGCATATGTAAAAATTATAGGGAAAACTATGATGATTAGTTGAGCCTACACAATGCATGGACATGGTCAAAGAATTTGTCATATCAAGTGAGGACTATTTGTCTTATTAATTGCGAGTCTGTATTTGCAGTGTACCGAGACCATCTTGTTGCACTTGTTTTTCTAATTGAATTGATGATTGATGCTTTCTTAAACAATTTCTAACCATTAATAAGCTAAGTGATCTCACAGTTTATGATATTTGTAAATAAGAAAGATTTTGTAAATATCCATCATAATACTAACTGATTTAAGACCGAACGGTGAACATCACCTAAGCATAACATCATGCATATTTTGATGGAGATGACACTGTAATACAGGTCCCTGTCTTGGAGACTCCTTAAAGTGGATATATTTGTATACTTTGTTGGTATGATAAGGTAAATGCAGGCATTTTTATGGAAGTGAGATTGTAACATGGTATGAACAAAGTGCCATGCACCTACAGAGTGCTGGGTAACTAGCACGCTTGTGAGTTTCAGAAGGAAAATTATGAAACAAAATAATGTGACCAGAAATTTTCTGGTTCAGGTGGTGAGCAATCAAGACGTATGTGCAACAAAGACTGAGAAAGCCTAGAACGAGGGATGTGCTTCAAGTGATGTTAGTAGAGGTCCTTGGAAGAATATTCAGTTATAGATTAGGTGATGGAAGGTTGGTTCAGGCGGTTGGTCATGTGAAAAGAAAGGTTATAAGGTTTAGAAAATAGTATGGCCAGAACAGACAATTAGGATGCCTGTGCGGCTGAAATCGATGGCATTCCTTGATCGAATAACATGCTTGAAACTGTGTCGAAGGACCTGGAAAGAAGATTAAAATGGGGATTAGAAAATGGAAGAGTTTAGTAGATGACGTGAACAGAAGTGATGTTTCAAAGTGGCGGGCAACCAAGACAAATCTGCAACAAATATCTGAGGAAACTTTAATTAAGGGATGTAGTTGGAACTTTGTTTAAAGCACCTATAAAGTAGATCCAGTTAGGGATTAGGTGATGGAAAATTGGTTGAGGTGGTTGTTTATGTGGACATAAATTAGAGGCCACCTTGACCGAGACTCAGATAATTTCAGAGGTCAAACCCTTGGATTTTTTTTTTTTTTTTTTTTTGTTTGTGGTGTGTTTTATGCAAACATATTAAGAAACTCTCTGATGTTGGAGAGTTGCAGGATAACTTGAGATGACCATGATCTAGGACTTTGTAGATGGTAGAAGGCAGAGCTTTGGATGTAATGTTTCGAAATTCAAGATAAAAGGTGGCATTCTTAGGCTTATTCTTTTCCAACATATTCTCGTCCTTAATTTTCTTTCTTCTCAGCAATGCTAGCCGAGCTTAAATCCTTATTGATTTCATTGGCATATATGCAAACACCAATGGGATGTTATCATGTTAGTGAAGGAGAGGAACATAGATCCGGACGGGTGACATTCCTGGGTTATCAAACATTTTATAAATCTGTAAATAACGATAACTTTGGAATTCAGTTGAGTGAATATTCTAATAAGAAACGGGTTTAGCTTGCAATATATGGTGATGGCAAGAGCTTCTTTAACAGGACACAAGGGTTGCTGGATAAGCTCCAACCATGTATCTCCAATGGCTAAAGCAGGAGGGTCTTGGATCTTATCCAGCACCACCATCCGCCTTGTGATCATGATGTAGCCCTTTCTATTCAATAAGGGGGAAGTTTTTCCACAATCTTAATTGTTAGAAAGGATCTCATTAGTGATGAAGAAGCTAGTAGATAGATTATATAGTGTTAGGTTTATCATGATAATGGGCAACTAATGTTTTCTGAAGTACACTTTGGCACTCTTGCAATTGACCTCGAGGACACCTTACCAATATTCTAAAATGGAGTTGTTGAATGAAATGTCAAAGCTGCAACCAGTATATGCATCCAATAATGTTTTGTCTGCGATAAATAAACTTCTTCATATATCGCGCACGATGTAAAAAGTTTCAGCATTGATTTGGATGGTTGAATGGCTCTTGTCAGCATGCGATTCGAATATGTCGTGCGTCAAATATGGGGAGCCGTTGCCAACGACGGCACGTGTCAAATGCTAGCTGTTACCAACGACGGCACGTGTCAAATGCTAGCTGTTACCAACGACTCCGATGGATGAGTTCGTTCACGTCTCCCCCCTACCGACACGACCTGCTTCCTTTTTCTTTTTCTTTTTTTTTTTTATTGGATCAGGCCCTAGGTTAAGCCGGTGTGTCGAGTATTTGAAATAGTTCGTTAGCATGACAAATGATGTATAAATTCGGCCGCTTATTAATCCCAAAGAGCACTAGAAGTACCCAAACGAATAGAAGTTTGCATCATGCTCTAGGATTCAGGAGACATTCCATATGTTTGGTACTTCTTCTTCTTAATCTTGTATCCAGGCAGGCAGTCAATAATCAGTACATCTGAAACTTCTCCTTGGTCTTCTCAAAGACCTGTTCCGCGATGATGGCTCCATTACCATCAGCTCTTTTGATCTCCAAATGGGCCTTCTGGTAGAATCCCGTGCCTCTCAATGCATCGGCAATGAAATCGTCGAATCCGATGGCTATTGCAGCCTCTGCCTGGGCTCCATAGACCAGCCTCTGAGTTGTAAGAATGAAATAATCAAGTCGATTACTTTAAAGGTGGATGGGAGTCACGAGCCATAATGGAACAAAGGTTAAGACACCACCTTAATCCTGGAAAGATGAATCGCACCGAAGCACATAGGGCAAGGCTCACAGGACGCATATATTTCACAATCAGAGAGTTCGATTTTCCCGAGTTTCTTACAAGCCTGACATAAAACAAAAACCACTTAAATAAGTTAACAGAAAAAGAAATGTGGTCTTCACAAGAACCATAGTTTCTGCTCCCCATAACATAGTTGACACACTTTGCAACCGTAATAGCATGTACGCTAATTTCAAGCTTTTGAAAGGTCATTGCTAGTAAAAGAGTAACAACGACAATAAAATATCTTCACCCAGCACACCGCATTCCCTAAAACAAAAGGAAGATCAAACTTTCAATGGAACCGTGATTCTCCAAGATACATGGAATAGGACTGGTCCATTGAGCTCTCAAACATATTGTCAAACTAAATGAATGTGCTTGAGTTCTTTGCCAGTAACTTTGAGCAATAGAGAAGCTTGCCTTCAAACCTAGAAGGCCAATTACAAGACAACAAGACTTGCCTTATTAGTTATGCTGTTCGAGTCCATGCAATTTGGGAGCATCCATTCGAGGTTCCCCTAGGCTACCAAAGTATCTAGACAAAAAAACAGGCTGGTTTGAAGTGCAAATATCGGTATTGTCACACCTTTTACCGATGAACAAGTTGAGAGAAATCACAATATTGCTGAATGGAACGGTAACTTCTAATGGTCTTGACTCTGGATAAATCATGAAGAATATGCCAACTGCGATACTCTAGTAAATGGACAATAGAAAACTGAAAAAAAATCAGTTATATGAAGATGGACAAGTTCGGACTGAAGGAAATGATTAATTTTACCCATTGAGAAGGCCTTTGATGGTAGGAAGATCAGATAGTCTTGTTAGACAATGCCCAGGTGACAGCTGGGGAATAAATTACCAATGCCATGTGATAAATTCTTGATTTGGTGCAAAGTTACACGAGTACGATGAGATGTCTCACAAACAGAAGTCACAAATTTCACACTGTTAAATCACTTTTTTAATATGTGATTGTAAATAAGAATTTTGAAATTTTGAGAACATATGTTAGATGCTCCCATTTGACATCATCCAGACTACAAATATTCACATACTAAAGCTTGTAGTACTGTAGGAAAACACAACCAACCCAAACAGTATTTTAAACTAACCAACAATTATTCACGATGCAATCAGCCACAGCGTTACCCTCCAGAATTTGAAGTACTAAGTAGTTTCACATGTAATTTTCCAGGTTTTGTTTTTGCTGGAAGGTCCAGACCTCCTTCCATAAATTCCTTCTTTACATTTTCAACTACCACTACTTTTTAGAATAACTTTTTTGTGCAATCCTTTTCTCGAGAACTTTCTGGGAAATACATTAATTCTAACAATACTGCTAGACATGCAGCAAAGAAAACATGAAAGAACAGCATCATATTGCTAGCATAGCATGGAACAACAATCTTTTGAGGCAGTTTGAGTCGCTGGCTCTTTAATCCATAACCAATATATGATTTTGTACAGGCTTATCTATTCCCTTACCATCTGAGTTGTTCGTAGTCATCCCTCTGACATTGTCAATAACAAAATTTTTCCAAACTAGATGACAAATTGAGAAGAATTGCAATCCACTCCCGTCCAACCCTTACTCTATGGTCAGGAGGAGAGTTTTCATGTTCCACTGTCACACAACTCCACGTTTTCTGAATTTATCTCCAGAATTAATTAATAACATAGCAACCTAGTAATGGCAGAATTAAGAAGATGAGAATCACCCACAAATGGTAGGTTCAATTCTGTAATCGATTCGATAAGAACAAAACATTCCGAACACAACCAGTAACATTAAAATGCATCAGGTGCTCTAGCCTAAGACATGTTTGGATCATAATACATTGAATGGATACTCTCTAGATGTATGGAGCATAAAGACTTGCCAAGTCCAAGATGAAAATCATCATTGATTATGTATCACAATCATGGGGGTTCAACTAACTTCATCATGTGCATTAAGTGATATAGTAGAAGGAAGTTGAGAAAACTGACAGTCTTAGTGAATCAAGTTATTCACCGGACCAAAGTATCAATTGAAACTACATCAAAAACTAATAGTTGAGTATTACACTGCTTTCTTTGACTTACCTCCCTTATTGCAGTCACCTCAGCATGAGCAGTTGGATCTGTGGCTTTCAAGACCATATTATGACAGCTAACAACTATTTCATCATTATGAACTACAACCGCACCAAAAGGACCTCCATCACCACAATCAACTCCATGATATGCTTCTTCAACTGCTTTTGATAAGAATTTGTGATCTCTGTCCTGAACAGCTGCTTAGTACATCATCAGACCAAGTAAAAAAAATAATAATAAATAATAGATACATGGCATGAGAACAGCCGAGTTCAACAAGCGAAATCATAAAGATAGGTAGGTTGGCTGGAGCATATATAAAAGGATATCAATCAAACACACCATGCTTCTTGCTCTACTTTAACATGTACTAGGTTATCCTTTTATGATAGAAATCCAGATAAGATGCAAAATAAATAAAATGAAAAAATTTAAAAAAAAAAAACTGTAAAATCCCAGAATTACCTTCTTGATGACCACTAAATGCAGAAGCCACAGAGATGGTCCCATCTTTGGACTCCACCACTGGAATCATGGACAAAAAGAAAAAGGGTAAGGCACAAAACCAAAGAAGATTCATTGCAATTCATTCCCTTTATGGTACATTCTCCGTTACAATACCACGCATATCATTTGAAAATAAGGAAAGAAGGTGACCAAAGGGAAACAGGAGCTGAAATATAAACTGTAACTTTAGAAATAAGAAACTTTAAATATCCAACGATACTTTCATATTAGAACTCCAAATGATGAAACATGAACTTGCTGCAATTCTTTCCCTTTCAAATTCATACAAGAGCAAATTGCACCACACAACAGGAGGCTTAGAGATTCATGAGAGAAACAAAAGAGAGAGAAAACATATTTGATTTTATAAGCATCAAATATGCCTGAGAAAATGCACTTTATGGTGATACTAGACAAAATAAACACATGATGCAGTCCACATTCACTGTAAGTAAATTGCGGGAAAAATGATGCAAGGGAAGATACTAGAGAAAATAAACACATGATGCAGTCCACATTCACTGTAAGTAAATTGGGGGAAAATGATGCAAGGGAACTGAGGAAGAAGTACATCATGATACCACAGAAGACACTACTAAGATGTGAAATTTTCTGCTTAGTGTTTCATGGAACGATAAAATTAGTTAGCTCAAAACATATAAGTGCATATATGTGTATCAACAAGAGCAGGCTAGAGAATCTGCAGGCGTCACAACAGTGAGATTCCATAATACTTGCAAGCCACCTAGTTGCCGTCTTCCAGAAAGTATTATAACGTGAAACGTAACATAAGGACAAGGCAAAAGGATAAGGACTGGATAGGGTAAGGGTTATCTGAACATAGATATCCACCGCAGATTCCACATATCGTAATCAGGAGATACTACAAAAAGCAGAAACAATATTCACTGAAAAGTAAAATTACCAACTTATAAGAGACCGGCAGAACTTCCAATTCTGAATGTAATCATGAATAAGAAAAATATTTCAAATATTAAATGGGAATACAAATTCTCCGAAATTCTTTTATTTATTTAAAGAAAAAAGAAAACCTCAAGATCCAAAATAAAATTTATTCAGATACTAATCCCAAATGTTTTCCTTTTTCTGTTTTCGGAAAGTAAATCCGAATTGGTTTCATTCCAGGTAGATCTTTGTTGATATACAATAGAAATCAGTTAAAAGCAAAATATTTCATAATAGAGAACTATGAAACATCTCATATTTATTAGCCCTTAAATTTTACTAATACGCCGATGATAGAGAAAAGCAAAAGATAATCTGTGAGAAATTGCCAATCATCCATACACTTTCATTGATAACTAAATTATTCCAACCAATCTAAAAGTTATCCCTCTCTGAAAAAGAAGCTGAAAGCAGCATCTCAATAACCAAGTAACCCATCCCAAAAGGTTTTTACCAAAAAAAAAAAAACCCATCCCAAAAGGTACCAAAAAGCTATTTTGAACGACTGGATAGGCTGTAACGGCAAATCCAATACAAACCCATCAATCCAAAACGCAAGATGAACACCAAGACATGGAGAGAAATCCGGCTAATCCATCGAAGCACCTAAAATCGGAACAAAAGATCCATAAATCTTGAGAGAAATCAAAGATTTGCAATCCGACGGATAAACCAATAAATAGCTCGAAAACATGCACTACCCAACAAACAAACAAGGGCGTGCGACAAGATCCGTAAGCAAATTGCCATCTAAAGATCCAAAGATGACAACTTCTGATTAAACCTCACATATCCAGACAAGTTGGAAGATATAACAGGGAGAAAACACAATGCAAATGAGAAAAAGGGCAAAAATCAACACCCAGAACCGAAAGAAGAAAGAAAGAACGATTTTTTTTTTTTTTTTTATGAGGTTGGAGAGCGTATTAAGTCCATAAAACCATACCTTGTGCCTCTTCCATGAAGAATCCGGGGAAGGGTTTCCTCAAATCTCTGGAATGGGGGGTTCCAGAACAGAGATCCCTCTCTCTCTCTCTCTCTCTCTCTCTCTTTCTGACTTTATATTACACACGGAAGGAGGGAGAGAGAGAAGACGTGAAGGTTAATGAGAGGAATAATAAATAAAGACCTTCTCGAGAATAAAGAGAGTCTCCTCTGAGGACCAAGAAAACGGAAAAAGAGCTGGGGGGTGGGAGAGCCCTCGAGGCGGACAGAGGCAAATACGAACACGTATAAGCCAGCTCTTTTCGCCCTGTTCTTTTTTTTCCTTTTCATCTTTTGCGGGAGGGGGGATAAAATAGAAAGACGTGGCCACGGATCTCCTTGTCAATTTCTCTTCAATTTTTTTGGTACCCATATATATCTGTGGGCTCCTTTCTAGAATGATCGCGGTGGAACTCAAACCTGGGCTACCAATGTGGCAGCTTTCTTTAATTTGGAACATGAGTAGGTCCCTCGTTTTTTATTATTTATTTATTTATTTATTTATTTTTAAGCTAGAAAAAATTATAAAGATATTACTTAAAAATTAATTATTTTATATTTAGATAAAAAAATTTAACCATTCACCAAGAAAATATTGTAAAGAGTCCCAACTGTTTATCTCCAAATTAACAGCATTAAATATATATATATAAATAATTAAAATATTTTTATTTTATATTTAATTTTTTTTCTAAATTATCGGTGCAATTAAATCATATAAAATTCTACGGTGCATAACACGTCATGTTACCCATTATATTTCACTGATTCTTGATTGCACGCTATCCATCATGCATATACTTTGAGATTTGCCCCGATTCACTTGGACCCGGTGCATGACATAATTTCTCCTTCTCAATCTCCTCCTTGCTCTCTCATCATCACTTTCTGTCGGTCTCCATTGTCGCCTTTCTTCCTATTGTCACTTGCGTCAGACTTTCTCCGTGACCTCACTCAGGCGCTTTCCTTCCCATAGACCTTTGAAAAAGAGAGAAACAACAAGAAAAAAAAAGAGGAGAGGGGTGGGTGGAGAGGCGGGGCGCAGGGGCTCCTCCCTACTCTCCTCATCACTACCTCCTGCCATTTTTTGTTGTCACCTTCTCCCTCACGAATGCTCATCGATGTCGGCCTTCCCCCTCATGGATGCCTACCTTCCGCGGTCTTCGCCGTTGCCTTTTCCCTCCCTCACCAGCATTGGCTTTCTCCCTTGCGGATGCCCGCTTTTCATTGGTCTCCACCATCCCCTTCCCCTCATAGACGGCTTCATCGATGTCGGCCTGCCTCCTCGTGGATGCCCACCTCTCGTTGGTCTCTGCCGTCATCTTTTTCCTCACGAACGTCCTCATCGGTGTTGGCCTTCTCTCTTGCAGATGCTCACCCCCCCCATTGGTCTCCATCATCATCTTCCCTCTCATGGATGCCCGCCTCCCACCGATCTCCGCCATCACCTTTTTCCTTATGGATGCCATCACTGGCATCGATCTTCCCTTCTAATCCCCCTCCATGCTTTTCTTTCCACGGGTCTCTTGATAAAGAGGAAGAAGTGAGAAAAAAATAATAAAAAAAATTCAATCTATATAAGAAAAAAATCTTTTTCCATTCTTCATTTTATGTTTTTTTAATTTTTTTTACTTTTTTTATTCTCAAGATATTTATGATATTTTATAAAATTTATAACGTTGCTTAAGACGTCTAGCCCTCTTTGTAATATTTTCAAAGGATTGAATTTTTTATTTTAAAAATCTAAATATAAAATGATTAAATTTTAAGAAATGTTCCTATAATTTTTCTTCAAACTATTATGAATATTTATTTTTTTAGGTGGCCAAAAAAGAGAACACCACCTGAGTTATTATGAGCATGCGTAACAAGGGCACCAATTACATTCTGCATAAGTATGGTGCTATTAATATGCAACTTATCTCATATTTTACTATTTTATACAATGAATTGGGCGACAATCTCATATACATTTGTCTCATTTTCAAGTAGCTGGATACGGTGTTGTTTTCATTATTGGTATTGGGGATAAATTCTGCTTCTATCGAAGTTCAGTCTGATGCTTAGTCTAATGCAATCGGTAGTCACGAAAGAGCTTCAGTGGATGAGCCTTAGCCGAACTCCTTCAGTCGGTCGAACTCTTTAATGATCGAGTCCCTTTCGAACTCTCCAGCGGTCGAGTCTTAGCCGAGTCCCTTCAGCCGACCGAACTTCTCAGTGACCGAGCTCTAGTTGGACTCCTATAGGAGCCAAACTCCCTCCGTACTCCTTCAGTCGGACGCCCATAAGAGCCAAACTCCCTCCGCACTCCTCCAATCGGATGCCTACGGGAGCCGAACTCCTTCCGAGCTTCTCCTCTAGTCGGACGCCTGCAGAAGTCGAACTCCTTTCGAACTTTTTCTTCGGCTAAACTCCTTCCGAACTTCTTCCTCAATTGGATTCCTTCAGCAGATTACTTTCAGATAATCTCCTCCAGACATATTTCCTTCAGAAGTCCAAATTTCTTTGTAATTGATATATGCCAAAGTTCACCAACCAACATCTACTTTTTTAGAGCTACGGCTATTAAATCTCGACGAACGGTCGTCATCAGTCTGCCACAAGTGATGCTACCGGACGGTATGGCTATCACCATTAGCCTGACGATACTTTCTCCTCCATATCAAACTCCATCAGACCTCGAGCGGCCTGCTTCCAAACAGCTACAACTGTCATCATTAATCAAGCTCCGCCTATAAAAAGGGATCCTCCATATATGTTTTCTCTAAGCTCTAAGCTCTCTTCTTCTTTCCAAAACTCTACCGAGCTCTCGCCTGAGCATTCCATTTTTATTGGCCAAAAGAGCTGACTTGATCATCGGAGAGTATCGTCGGAGCCACCACCACCGACTCCGAATGGAATTTTATTTTGTAGGTCACCGATGGCGATCTCGTCCTCCTCCACTCTAGCTCGATCCGACGTCAACCAAATTCTGTACCAACAGAATTGGCGCTAGAGGAAAGGCCTCTGTCTCCGAGGTACCCTTATTCTTAAAGGAGTGCTCAGTCGATCCTACCAACCTTCTTCTCTAGGGGTCACCTCGACCCTCTCCCTCAATCCCATAAAATGCCTCAAAAGAAGGCGATTATCCAGAGATCTATCGCTTCTGCCATCAGATCTGAGCTAGATCTATCCATTCCTGCTCCATTGCCAGCACTTCAACATCCACCTTTACTAGCAGCCATGGTAGATCCGGAGCAATTTAACTTGCTGATATAGCGGGTTCAGGGCCTCACTGAGATAGTGCAGGCTATGCAGCAGCCCCCGATAGTGACTCTACTAGAAAACTCGCCACCAGGATGTCGAAAATCAATCCCAAAGAAGAGTACTCGGGCTAGCATACCCATCGCTCTTGGGAAAAAAAAATAGAGAGCAGAGGATTGATGTTCGGATCATGGTTCTCCTCTGGAGGAAATCTTCTCCATTTATAGTCAGAAGCTCTTCAAGATCTGCGATCAAAACAACGCCCTCGATCACAGACTATGAAAGATGGATCGATGGATTGAGAAACTCCGCTATGTCACAACGACTCGTTATGACGACGTCTGCATCGATCCCCCTTTCTCTCCCCGGATTATGCAAGAGCCCATTCCGCCAAACTTCAAACTCCCTCAATTTGAAAGCTACGATGAAACCTCTAATCCAGTCGATCATTTGGAGGCTTTTTGGATCATGATGCTACTCCACGACGCACCAGACGCCATATTATGCCGAGCTTTTCCATCTACCTTGAAGGAGGCAGCAAGAAACTGGTACTCGATATTGAAGTCAGATATGATCTTCTCTTTTGATCAGATGAGCCATCAGTTCATGGCCCACTTCATCAGCAGCTGGCGTCCACGTCGAGGTTCGAATTTTTTGATGAATGTCAAGCAGAATATGGAAGAATCCATCCGGACTTATGTTACTCGATTTAATGCGGCTGCATTGAAGGTCCAAATTCTGGACCAATCTGTTGCAATGGCTGCACTCAAAGGTGGCCTTCAGAAGAATAATTTGCTATTCTCCTTGGAGAAGAAGTATCCTAGGAACTTTATCGATCTGCTTGCTCGGACCGAGAGATATGCCCGTATGAAAAAAGCCTTCAAATTGAAGAATGAAGAAGTCATAGGAGAGCGGTAGGCCGATGAGTCTGACAGATCCACCATCGATGGAGGGTCGAATGAAGCTTGGCCACGCTCATGGACTCCCTCCGAGCACAAGCGAGGTCGAACTTTTCCTCAAGCTCATCGCCAAGGAAGCCCTAACAAAAGGGCATGAAGCTCTCCCTCAGGAGGTTTCACAGGAGGATCGAATGAAGCTCGGCCATGCTCACGGACTCCCCCCCCGAGTACATGCGAGGTCGAACTCCCCTCGAGCTCGTCGCCAAGGAAGTCCTGACAAAAAGGCATTGAAAGTTCTCCCCAGGAGGTTTCACAGGAGGGCTGAATGAAGCTCGGGCCATGCTCACGGGCTCCCCCCGAGCATAAGCGAGGCCAAACTCCCCCTCGAGCTCATCGCCAAGGAAGCCTTTGATAAAAAGGGCATGAAGCTTCCCCCAAGAGGTTTCACAGGAGGGCCGAATGAAAACTCGGCCCGCTCACGGGCTCCCTCCGAGCACAAGCGAGGCCGAACTCCCTTGAGCTCGTCGTCAAGGAAGCCCTGACAAAAGGGCATGAAGCTCTCCCCTAAGAGATTTCACAGGAGGGCCGAATGAAGCTCGGCCGCGCTCACGGGCTCCCTCCGAGTATAAGTGAGGCCGAACTTTCCCTCGAGCTCATCGCCAAGGAAGCCCTGACAAAAGGGCATGAAGTTCTTTCCCAGGAGGTTTCACAAGAGGGCCGAATGAAGCTTGACCACACTCACGGGCTCCCCTTGAGTGCAAGCGAGGCTGAACTCCTTCTTAAGCTCGTCATCAAAAAAGTCCCGATAGAAGGATGCGAAAAAGTCCTCCCCCCAGAAGCTACAACCATCAATGAGGGAGGAACAATAAGGAGATCGACCACCTTCCGACATCATTGATGCTATCTCTAGGGGCTTGATAGATGAGATAGAGAGAGTGGCCCCATCTTAGACGAGATGGGGGGAGAGGCCGATCTCTCCATTTTAGACAAGATAGGGGGAGAGGCCTTGACAATGGTCGTTATGTGCCCCCACAGCCCGTTAGGAATGGAAGGAGAACCTCGTCCTAACGCGAGCAAAGTCGAAGGCCTCATTCATTTTAGATGAGATGGAGGGGAGAGGCCCTGACAACGATTCTTATGTGCCCCCATAGCTCGTTAGAAACAGAAGGAGAACCTCATCCTAACGTAAATAAAGTCGAAGACCGGACTTCAAAGTCTACATCAACAGGAGATAAGATCTTCTTCGACCTCGACTGTAGGAGATAAGATCTCCCCCAAGCTTCAACCTCGGCTGCAGGAAATAAGATCTCCTTCGAGGAGCTCAATCTTCAACCTCGACTGCTGGAGATAAGATCTTCCTCGAGGAGCTCAACCTTCAACCTCGACTGTAGGAGATAAGATCTCCCCCAAGCTTCAATCTTGGTTGTAGGAGATAAGATCTCCCGAGCTTCAACCTTAGCTAGAGATAAGATCTCCTCCAAGCTTCAACCTCAACTGCAGGAGATAAGATCTCTCTCGAGCTTCAACCTCGATCAGAGATAAGATCTCTTCCGAGCAGTCGAGTCAACCTCGACTAGAGATAAGATCTCTCTCAAGCGATCGGGCCAACCTGGACTGTAGGAGATAAGATCTCTTCCGAGCTTCAACCTCGACTGCAGGAGATAAGATCTTCCGTGAGCTTCAACCTTGGCTGTAGGAGATAAGATCTTCCACAAGCTTCAACCTCGATCAGAGATAAGATCTCTTCCAGCACCGAGTTAACCTCGACTAGAGATAAGATCTTTTTCGAGCGATCGGGCCAATCTTGACTGCAGGAGATAAGATCTCACTCGAGCTTCAAACCTTAGATTATAAGGAGATAGATCTCCTACCCTATAGTCTATCAAACCAATCGACTGTAGGAGATTAGAAGACTTCCCCAGCTTCACCTCGATTAGAGATAAGATCTCTTCACGAATGTGTCCGAGTAAACCTCGACTAGAGATAAGATCTCTTTCGAGCAATCGGACCAACCTGGTTGCAGGAAGATTAAGATCTACCCCAAAGCTTCAACCTCAACTACAGCGAGATAAAGTATCTCTCTCGAGCTTCAACTCGGTCAGAGATAAGATCTCTTCGAAGCGCTCGGTCAACCTCGCTAGACATAAGATTCTCTCTCGAGTGTCGGGACCAACCTCTGGCTGATAGGATAGGAGAAGACTCTTCGCCGAGCTCGAACCCTCGACCTGACAGAGATAAGATCCTGCTCCGAGCTTCAATCTCGAATCAGAAAGAATAAGATCTCGTCAAGCGATCCGAGTCAAACCTTGGCTAAAGATATAGATCTCGTTTCGATCAGGACCAAAACCTCCCGGCTGCAGCTCGAGATATATATTGCTCTTCCTACTGTGGTGCAACTAATCTCTCTCCGGACTGTACGGATTTGAGTAAGCCGCCTCTTCTCGAGTTCAACACTTCAGACTGGAACGACTTCTGAGTCCAAGACTTCAATCGTCGAAACTTCTGTGAACATACTTTCTAGCCAACACTACCTCGGCTGAGGGATAAGATCTCTCCTAAGCTTCTATAGGAGATAAGCTCACCCTCGAGCTTCAACATCAATAAAAGACAAAGATCTCTCCTGAAATCATCCGAAATCGGAGATGGATCTCCGCATGCTCAACCTCAACATTCAAACTTTGGCTGGAGAATAATGATCTCCCCGCGAAACTTTAATCCTGAACTTGGCGTTAAGAGCCCTTGAAGAGTGACATTCAACAGGTCTGTCATTTTCTGTACATGACCTTCGATATTTCAGAACTCGAAAGTTGGAAGAGAATTATTGTTGAGGGATATAAATTCCGCTACCTGTCCTGAAGTCCAGTCCTGATGACTCAGACCTAATACAATGGTATGTGCACGTAAAGAGCTTCAAGCGGCGAGCGATGCCATGTAGCAAACTGCCTTCAGGACATGGCAACGAACATCCTCAGTGGATCGAGCTCCATTTCCAACTACCCAGCAGTCGGAGTCTAGCCGAGATCGCTTTACCGAACCGACACTTGCCTCAGTTGATCGAGCTCGCAGTTGGTGACTCCTTTACAGGAAGCCAAATCTCTCTGGTACTGCTTTCATGTCGTAGAGTCTGTACAATGAGAGCCAACTTCTCCTGCTTACGTCCTCCAATTCGGACACCTAACGAGAGCCAAACTCATTTTCGAGCGTTTCTCTCTAAGTCGGGATACTGCAGAGCCGAACTCTTTCCGAACTTCTCTTCGATCGAAGCTTTTTTATAGGAGCCCGAACTCCTCTCGAGACTCTTCTCAGTATGGATCTCCTCCGCCAGATTACTTTCAGATTAATCTCCTCCAGACGTTATTTCCTTTCAGAAGTATGCAACTTCTCTGAAAATTGATTTTCATATACCGAAGTTACCACCAACTGCCCTGGCTTTTTTTAGAGCTTGACGCTATTAATATCTAATGAAGGGTCGCCACTCGAGTCTGCCACATGACGAATGCTACCAGATGGAAGATTGGTTGTCAAACGATTAATCTAACAACATTTTCTCCATACGCAACTCCACTAGGCCTGAGCGGTGCTCACTGCAAGACAACTGCAACTGTCAACCACGATAAGTCCAATATAAAAAGAGATCCTTCAGATACATTTTCTCTAAGCTTAAGCTCTCTTTATTTCTTTCCAACTCTGCAGAGCCTCTTCGCCTGATGCACTCTATTTTTGTTGGTCAGGGCTGATTTAGATCATCGGGAGGATCCCGCCGAAGCACTACCATCGACCTGGATGGGACATTATTTTGTAAGGTCCGGACAGGCGTGCTCGTCCATCGCCTCCATCAGCTTGATCGGCGTCAAACTCAATTCTGCACCAACAATTTGGCAAGTGCACATTACGAGATTGAAAAAAAAATGTGAATGGAATATTAAGAAAATTGAGAAAATTAATTAAGTATAGGTCGATAATAATTGTATAGAATTTAGGAATCCGGAGATACTTCATATAGAGCCATCTTAATTTAAAAGTAGTCCATAATGTGGCAACGGTGGTACATGATTAATGATTCTTTGTGATAATATGTACTAAATTTATCCTTTATAATTATTGAGCATGAGGATGATTTGTGAATGAAGTAATGGCAGCCTTGCATTGTGGTGGTAGGATTGATAATGATCTTGGTGGGGAAGAGAGGAGTGTCTCGTATTAGGGACTTTTAGGTGTGATTACAAGAGTGGGAGATGGGGTTCTCGTGAATGGATTGGATGATGTGGGAGAAATGGGATAAAATAATATACCAAGTAGGAAAATTCGATTTCTAGATTGAATAAGATCAAAGGAAATTTATTGATTAATCGACAGTCAAGGTCTTTGAATATTTAGTTCAACCATATACTATATCAAATGAATAAGATGCGGCATAACAGCAATCAAATCACTCGAATCCGCCTCAAACTGAGATTGGAATCACATAGTATCGTCTGCACGTGGGAATAAGTTTGGGGCTCAAACTGTGATGGTGAATTGGTGATGTTTTCTTTTATTTCTTAAAAAATGAATATATAGAGGCACATGATTGATATTTTGTTTTCATAAAAGCAAATTAACATATTGTTTTGTTTTGGAAAAGCATGATAAATTTGGATGTCCAAATATGAATTCTAGGTAGGTAGTCATATTAGGGATTCTTCCAAAGTAGCAAATTAATTATAAATGTTTGCATGAATCGTAGACATGGGATAAGAAGTGATATAAGGCACCTGTCTTGTTTCTACAGCACATGCCACATGATACAAAACAAGGACTGGAACTGCTAAACCTCAACAATATGATCAAACTTGGGATAAACCTAAGATCTCGAGTTACCATCATTCCTACTTTAATCATTCAAATGCAATTTTCTTGTCATCCTGCTCATCCCAATTTATTCCAGCACTGGTTTACCCAAGCTGACCATAATCTTGTCTGTCTAGCTTCCAAAGTCGGCGTTATTTCCTTAATTAAGGACCACAACAAGGGCAGCTCAACTGTACTTCTAAACCAATGGAAGTGAGCCTAGGTCAAGGATAGGACCATGTTGGGACTTTAACAAGAATCTAGCAAGAACCTTCTGAAAGAAAAATATCCTGTGATCCAAAAGAAGCAATCTCATTGGTCATCAGCTAGCTGCAAATTGAACTTAAAAAAAATAAAATAAAATAAAACATGACATATATGAGATATATTTAGATTTTGATATCATGCCAAAAATTTAATGTAGATGGAAGCCAAAGTAGAAATTCTTACAAAAGCTAACTCAAAATTACATTTTACTATATTGGAAAAGTTGTGGCAGCATTTAGAAACCAGGAAAGTCAGCCCACTCGGATTTTTAGAAGACAGCTGAGTTGCCAGGTTGAACTGTCAAGATCTTTGCTTATTATTGGGATTACTAACTCAAGTATGAGCTATGATCCAATATGCAATCTGTTGACATAGAAATTGGTTGTCGTCGGATCTGATTGGAGCGGAGGTGGATGAGGTTGCCGCCGGAGACCTGCAAAATAAAGTTCTATTCGAAGCCGATGGAGGTGGCTCCGACAGGACCCTCCGACGATCAAGTTAGCTCTGGCCAACAAGAATGGAGTACTCGGAAATGAGTTCTGCTGAGCTTAGAGAAGGAGAGGAGAGCTTAGATATTAAAGTTAGCGTATCTGGAGGGTCCTTTTTATAGGTGGAGCTTGATGGTGATGGCTGTAACCGCATGGTAGCGAGCCACTCGAGATCCGACGAAGTCAGTCCCGAGGAAAGGCGCCGTCTGTAGCGCCGTCTGCAATGGGTTGACGATGATAGCCATCGCCGCCTGGTAGCGGATCGCTGTCGTCTGTAGTGGACTGATGGTGATGGCTGCAGCTGTCTTGATACTGAGCCACTCAGGGCTGAATGAAGGGTTGAAGAGCTTTGACGTGTACCCATTTCGGAGGAGTTCGGACTTTTGAAGGAAATATGGCTGGAGAGGGTCGTTCGGGAGGAACAATAGCTGAAGGAGCCCAGAAGGAGTTCGGCTTCCATAGGGGTTCGTCTGAATGAGGGATCCAGAAATCCGATCGAAGGAGGTGCCTGGGAGGAATCCGGCTCTTGGAGAAGTCCGACTGAGAGGATGTCTGGGAGGAGTCCGACCAGAGTTCGACTGCTGAGGAGTTTGGCCGCTGAGGAGTTTGGCCGAGGGACAGCCGCTGAGGAGTTCGATCGAGGGACGACCGTTGAGGAGTTCGGCCGGATGAGCTCGACCTCTTTAAGAGTTCGGCCAGCTGAAGAAATTTGGCTTAGGCTCATCCGCTGAAACTCTTCCGTGACTATCGATTGCACCAGCCTGAGCATTGGACTAGACTTCGACGGGAGTGGAGTTTATCTCCAACAATAGTCCTCTCACTTTCGAGTTCGAAATTTGGAGGAAGGGAGTACTGAAACAGGCGACCACCGAAGTCCTTTCCTGGGCTCTACATCTATTTGAAGTGGAAACTCGGGAAGATCTTTTCTTCAGTCGAGGTTGAAGTTGATCCCATCTCTGGTAGCCGAGATTGGAGGTTGAGCTCCTCAAGGGCGATATTATCTCTCACAGTCGAGGTTAGTTCAGACCCTTTGGGGAGATCTCATCTCCTGTGGCTGAGGTTGCCTTGGGGGAGATCTTATCTCCTGCAGTCGAGGTTGCCTCGGAAGAGATCTTATCTCCTGTAGCCGAGGTTGACACGGACGCTCGGGGGAGATCTTATCTCCTATAGTCAAGTTTATTTTGGGGGAGATCTTATCTCCTACAGCCGAGGTCGGCCTGGATCCTCAGGGGAGATCTTATCTCCTACAGCCGAGGTTGCCTCGGGGGAGATCTTATCTCCTGCGGTCGAGCTTGCCCGGAGGAGATCTTATCTCTTGCAGTCGAGATTGCCTCGGGGGAGATCTTATCTCCTATGGTCAAGCCTCGGAGGTCTTATCACCTACAGTCGAGATTGATGCCTACGCTCGGAGGAGATCTTATCTCCTACTTTGGGGAAGATCTTATCTCCTGCGATCGGTTTGCTCGGGGAAGATCTTATCTCCTGCAGTCGAGTTTGCTTCGGGGAGATCTTATTCCTACAGCTGAGGTCGGTCCAGACCCTCAGGAGAGATCTTATCTCCTACAGCTGACGGTCTGAGTTTGCCTCAAGGGAGATCTTATCTCCTACAGTCGAGGTTGATGCGGTGCTCGGGGGAGATCTTATCTCCTACAGCCGAGTTTGCTTTGGGGAGATCTTATCTCCTGTAGCAAAGGTCGGCTCGGACTCTCAGAGAAGATTTTATTTCTATGATCGGGTTACTTCGGGGGAGATCTTATGTCCTACAATCGAATTTGCTTTCGGAGGAGATCTTATCTCCTGCAGTCGAGGTCGACCCGGACCTTCAGGGGAGATCTTATCTCCTATAGCCGAGGTCAGCCCGACTTCAGGAGAGATCTTACTCCTGCAGCCGAGGTTGCCTTGGGGAGATTTATCTTCTATGGCCGAGCTTGCCCTGGGGGAGATCTTATCTCTTACAGCCGAGGTTGCCTCGAGAGAGATCTTATCTCCTGCGATCGAGTTTGCCTCGGAAGAGATCTTATCCCCTGCAGCCGAGGTTGATGCAGTGTTTGGGGGAGATCTTATCTCCTTCAGCCAAGTTTCTTCGGAAGAGATCTTATCTCCTACAACCGAGATCGGTCGGACCCTCAGGAGAGATCTTATCTCCCAGTCGAGGTTGCATCGGGGGAGATCTTATCTCCTGCGGTCGAGCTTGCTCGGAGGAGATCTTATCTCCTATAGTTGAGGTTGATGCGAGTGTTCAGGGGAGATCTTATCTCCTACAGGAGTTTGCTTCGGAGAGATCTTATCTTCTACAGCCGAGGGGCCCGGGGGATCTTTCTCCTGCAGTCGAGAGAGATCTTATCTCCTATGGTCGAGCTTGTCTGGTGGAGATCTTGTCTCCTATAGTCGAGGTTGCCTCGGAGAGATCATATCTCCTACGGTCCGAGCTGCCTCATGAGATATCTTATCCTGCGCGAGATTGATGCGGCGCTCAAGGGAGTCTTATCTCCTATAGCCGAGTTTCTTCGGGAGAGATCTTATCTCCTACAGTCGAGGTCGCCGGATCCTCAGGGGAGATCTTATCTCCTGCAGTCGAGGTTGCTCAGGGGAGATCTTATCCCTTCGAGCGGAGGAGATCTTATCTCCTACAGTCGCCTCGGGGGAGATCTTATCTACGGTCGAGGGAGATCTTATCTCCTACAGCCGATTGTACGGATGCTCGAGGGAGATCTTATCTCCTGCAGTCGAGTTTGCTTCAGGAAAGATCTTATCTCTTGCAGCCGAGATCAGCCTGGACCCTCAGAAAAGATCTTATCTCCTACATCGAGGTTGCCTCGGGGGAGATCTTATCTCCTACAGCCGAGCTTCCTTGGAGGAGATCTTATATCCTACAGTCGAGGTTGATGCGAGCGCTCGAGGGAGATCTTATCTCCTACAATCGAGTTTGCTTTGAAAGAGATCTTATCTCCTGCAGTCGAGGTCGACCCGGACCCTCAGGGGAGATCTTATCTCCTACAGTCGAGGTTGACTCGGGGGAGATCTTATCTCCTACGATCGAGCTTGCCCCGAGGGAGATCTCATCTCCTACGGTCGAGGTTGTCCCAGGGAAGATCTTATCTCCTACAATCGAGGTTAAAGATCTTTGACCTACTCGTGTTAGGATGAGGTTCTCCTCCAGTTCCTAACACGGCAACTATTGACTACTTCATCCTTATCACCACATAGTTTTTGCACCAGGAAATAATAATGCGGAAATGAAGCGGCTTTACTTAAGGAAGATTACTGGTAATACATCCTCAGATTTTCTGAGTTTTAAGATCGTGAAAGCATCATCCCTCCGAGCTCCTTCAGGCAATTAGTACCAGGTCGGATGACCGCCACCACTTCATACGGTTCTTCCTAATTAGGTGCGAGTTTTCCCTGACTCTAAGATTGAGAGACAGCGGCTCGTCAGAGCACTAAGTCCCCCATTCTGAACGTTTTATTTCTAACTCTGAGTTGTAGTACCGAGCCACCTTCCATCTATAAGCTGCCATCCGAATGCGGACTTGCTTTTTTTTTTCTTCCAGCAGGTCGAGGTCGACTCTGAGATTCTGAGGATTGTGCTGCTCGTTGAAGCCCACGACTCGTGCAGATGGAAGCTTGAGCTCGATCGAGATAATTGCCTCTGTGCCGAAGGTCAAGACGAAGGGTGTTTTTCCGGTCGGCATCTTCTGTGTAGTTCGGTATGCCCAGAGGATGTGGTAGAATTCGTCCACCCAGACCCCCTTTGTCCTATCGAGCCTCGCTTTGATACCTTATAGCAGGATCCGGTTGGTCATCTCAGCTTCTCCATTGGCCTGTGGGTGAGCCACCGATGTAAAGCGGTGGGAGATGTCTAGTCCTTCGCAAAACTCGGCAAACCTTACCCCGATGAACTATCGCCCATTATCGATTATAAGGGTTCGGACAGACCGAATCGACAGACTAGCGACTTTCAAACGAAGTCCTACACCTTGACCTCGGTAATCTTCACTAGTGGTTCGGCTTTGACCCACTTGGTGAAATAGTCGATCGCGACCAGAAGAAACTTTCGCTACCCAGACGCCATCAGGAAGGGGCTAAGTATATCCATTCTCCACTGTGCAAATGGCCAAGGTGCGCTTAGCGAAGCAAGCTCGGATGTCGGCTGCCTTTATATGCTAGCATTCTTCTGACAGCGGTCGCACTTCCTCATATATTTGACGAAATCGTGAAATAGGGTCAACCAGTAGTATCCTTGCCGAAGTAGTCTTTGTGACAGGGACCTGGCTCCTATGTGACCTCCGCAGAGTTTTTCGTGCACCTCCCATAGTGCGAGATCGACCTTCGAAGGTTGAAGACATCTCAGCAGTGGGAGGGAGTATGACCTCTTATACGACCTGCCTTCATGTAAAACATAATGGGAGGCCTGATTTCTGAGCTTCCGAGCTTCTTTCGGATCATGAGGAAGGACCCCCTCCCTGAGGTAAGCAACCAATGGGTTGATCCAGCTTGGCTCGAATTTTGTCTGCAGGACGACCTGAGGTTCCTCCGGGGTTAGGCACTTCAGAGTCTCCAAAAATACTCCTTTAGACAGTTCAGTCGGGCTGAAGTAGCCAACTTAGAGAGAAGATCGGCTCTTGCATTTTCCACCCTTAGAATATGTTGAACGTCGAAACTATCGAAGGCTGGAGTCAAATCCCTCACTTTTCCAAGGTATTTCACCATGCTTTCCTCCCATGCTTCGTAGGTGACGCTAACTTGGTCGACCACCAATAAGAAATCGCTATAGATTTGAAGCCGATCTACTTTTAATTTTCTTGCTATCTTTAATCTGATGATCAGCGCTTCATATTCGGCCCCATTGTTGGTCGCAGAAAACTCGAAGCGCAGTGTGTACTCGATGACGACTCCCTAGGGGCTAACCAAGATCAGTCCCGCATCAGCTCCAGCGGAGTTGGACGAACCATCCATGTGCAGAGCCTAGGAGCCTTCGAGGAGATCGGCACTTTCCTCGGGGAGGTCCAGCTGCAATAGCTCAGCTTCGTCCAAGCTCGGTCTCGCTTTGGTGCTCATCTCGATCGATTCAAGCTCGACTTCGACTGGAATAGTACATTCCAGCATGAAATCTACCAATATCTGAGCCTTAATCGATGGCCTGGGTCGATAGTTGATGTCAAACTCCGTGAGCTCGATTGCCCATTTTATGATTCTTTCGAAAGCATCTGCTCGGTGAAGGACTGCTTTTATTAGTTGGTTCGTGAGGACCGTTATGGTATGCTCCTAAAAATAAGGTCGAAGCCTCCTAACAGCAATTAGAAGAGAGTTAGTTTTTCCAACCTAAAGTACCTAGTCTATGCATCCCTCAGGATCCGGCTCATGTAGTAGACCGATCGCTGCATCTTCGCTTCTTTCTTGACTAGAACTACCGTCAGGGCCACCAAGGAGACAGCTAGATACAGAAATAATTCTTCTCCGAGTTCGAGCTTTGCCAATAGTAGAGGTGAGCTGCGGTAGTTTTTAAGTTTTTCAAATGCCTATTGGCACTCCACCGTCCAGCAGAAGTTCTTTGGTCATCTGAGAACTTAAAAGAAGGGCATGCATCGTTCGACCGATCTTGAGATGAAGCGATTTAGGAATGCCACCTTCCTGATCAGGCGTTGAACTTTCTTGATCATCTTCGAAGCGGTCATCTTCCGAATGGCTCAGATTTTCTCGGGGTTTGCTTTGATTTCGCATCTCGACACCATGAATCCCAGAAATTTTTCGGAGGTCAAGCTGAAGGTGCACTTGGTCGGATTCAGCTTCATCTTATGCTTCCTAAGTGCACCGAAGGTCTCTTTAAGGTCGGCGAGGTGGTCTGTTGAAGCTCAGCTTTTGACGAGCATATCATCCATGTACACCTCCATGTTGCAGCCGATCTACTTCTTGAAGATCTTATTAACTAAATGCTAGTACATTGCCCCTGCATTTTTGAGTCCAAAAGGCATGACTCTGTAACAATAAAGACCACGATCAGTAATGAAGGCGGTCTTCTCTTCGTCCTCGGGCACCATTCGTATCTGGTTATAATCAAAAAAGGCATTCATGAAGGTGAGGAGCTCATGGTCCAAGGTCGCATCCATCAGTTGATCAATCCTGGGTAGAGGGTACCTATCTTTCGGGCAAGCTCTGTTCAGCTTTTTGAAGTCAACGCATATCCTCTACTTGTTGTTTGCCTTTTTTATGAGGACCACATTCGAGATTCAGGTCGGATAATTAACCTTTCGGATGAGCCCAGCTTTGAGGAGCTTGTCCACTTCCTCGACAATCGCTTTCTGCCTCTCCGGGGCATGGTGGTGCATTTTTTTCTTCGTCGATCGATGCTTCAGATCAATGGTCAACCGATGTTCCATGACCTCGGCGTCAATTCCCGACATATCCATTAGGGTCCAGGCAAAGATGTCTACATTTCTTCTGAGGAAGGCGACAAGCTGCTCCCAAACCTCGCTTGCCAAGTTGGAGCCGATCTGCACCGCGTGCTCCGAGTTTTCATCATTTAAGGGCATAGAGACGAGGTCCTTCATAGGCCCGCCCCGCTCCTCAGTGAGATCGTCGTGGACATTCAGTCCATCAATAAGATAAGGATCGGACCATTTTTCCTCATGTAAGGCGATAGAGTAGCAGTGCCTTATCAGAGCCTGGTCTTCCCTAACCTCTCCGACCCCACGACTCGTCGAAAACTTCATCTTCAAGTAATAGGTTGACACCACCGCCCGAAGTGCATTTAGACCAGATCGGCCTAGAATGGCGTTATAGGCGGACAGAGTCCTCACGACTAGGAAATCGACCCGCGCTTTGGCCAGTTTTGGGTGTTGTCCTATCGCCATAGCTAAAGTTATTATGTCTTCGACTGGGACAGCATTGCCAGTGAATCCTACCAGTAAAAAATTTATAGGCCTCAAGCGGTCATTGGGTAAGAATATTTTTGAGAAGGCATCATAAAATAATATGTCGACCGAGCTTTTATTATCCACCAAAATACGGCATATATCGTAGTCAGCAATGTTTAAAGAAATTACAACCGTATCATTGTGCGAAAATTGGATTCTCTGACCATCCGCCTCGATAAAGGCCACGAGTTCCGCGATCCTCCGTCTCTTCACCGATCCCTTGGATCCGCTGGCCTCCTCTTGTTGAAGTTCCTTTGAGATAGTATTGATGACACCGAGAGATGGCTGATCTTTTTGGTTCTCCCCACTTGGTGGTAACGCCCTTAGCCGACCCTTCCGCTCTTTAGGCCATCTCTGCAGGAATCAACTGAGTCTACCTCATCTGACGAGCTTTTCGATCTCGTCCTGGAGTTGGATGCACTCCTCAGTATTGTAGCCGTAGTCACGATGATAGAGATAGAACTTGTTGGGATTGTGCTTGCTGGGGCGGAAATGCATCCTCTCCGACCTCGAAAGTTATTTTCTAATTTCCATCAGTACTTGGGTCTTTAGAGCATTAAGGGGGTGTAGTTGTGAAATCTTCGTCAGAAAAAACTTCAGCGTTGGAGAGAACCTCGGTGTGCCTTTCTGTTGGGGCTTCCCCACCTTAGGGTCCGAGGGGGAGTTCGGGCTCGCCTAGGAGCACGGCCAAGCTTCACTCTGCTTTCCTTCTTCGGTGGGCTTGCCCGGTCCATCGACTCACCACTTGCCGCTGGCTTCATCATCCTTGGCCTTGCAGGCCTCCTCTGCCCGGGCATATCCTTCAGCCCGAGCTAGCATGTCAGCAAAATTTCTGGGATACTTCTTTTTCAGGGAGAACAGTAAGTCATTCTTATGAAGGCCGCCCTTGAGGGCGGCCATGGCGACTGATTGGTCTAGGTTCCAAACTTTCAAAGCGGCAGTAATAAATCGGATGAAATAAGCCCGAATGGATTTTCCCTCCTTCTACCTGATGGCCATCAAGAAATTCAAACCTCGGTGTGGCCGCCTACTACTAACGAAGTGGGCTACGAACTGTTGACTCATCTGGTCAAATGATAAGATGGTACTCGACTTGAGCGCCGAGTATCAATTCCTGACAGCATTCTTAAGGGTAGAGGGAAAAGCTCGGCATAAGATAGCGTCTGACGCACTATAGAGCAACATTGTTGTCTGAAAGGCTTCAAAGTGGTCGACCAGATTGGTGGTCCCATCGTAACTCTCGAACTACGGGAGCTTGAAGTTCGGCGGAATCGGTTTCCACGTAATTTTCTACGAAAAAGAAGGGTTAGTGCAAATGTCACTACCACGTGAGGAGAAAGTGTGACAAAGTTTTTCGATTCGCTGGCTCATTTCTAAGAGCCTTTGATCCAAGAGATCTTCACGATCTCTGATCTTCAAAATTTTTTGGTAGAATGGGTACGAAGCTTCACCTTGGGTCGAGCCATGGTCCGAGCAAGGGCTCTCCCTCCTTTGCCTCCCCCTTCTGAGGATCGGAGATTGGGCAGCCCAAGTCGGTCACTCCTGGACCGGACCACACGGCTCTGAAGAATTTCGCATCGATTGAGCTGGTACTGGGGCCTACTGGTGCATGGCCTGCACCACCTTCGTGAGACCATGAATCTGCTGAACGAGCAGGTTGAGCTGCTCCGTATCCACCGCGGCTATAGATGAAACCTGGGTCATCGGGACTGGAGCGGGAGCGGACGGATCTGAATGGGATCGGACCGTCGATCGTCAGGTTGAAGCTTTTCTGGGAGGTATTTTTTCTTGAAAAAGAATTCTAGAGAGGAAGGAGAGAGATCTCCAGACAGGAAAGAGAGAAATCATCGCCGAGCACTCCTTTAAGAACAAGAAAACCTCGGTGGTTCGGGCCTTCCTTCTAGCACCAATCTGTTGATGCAGAAACTGATCCTTGTCGGATCTGACTAGAGTGGAGGTGGACGAGGTCACCGTCGGAGATCTATAAAATAAAATTCCTTTCGGAGCCAGTGGGGGTGGCTCCGGCAGGACCCTCCGACGATCATGTCAGCTCTGGCCAACAGAAATGGAGTGCTCGGGATTGAGTTCCGCTAAGCTTAGAGAAGGAGAGGAGAGCTTAGATATTAGAGTTAGTGTATCTGGAGGATCCTTTTTATAGGCGGAGCTTGATGGTGATGGCTGTATCCGCATGGTGGTGGGCCGCTCGAGGTCCGATGGATTCAGTTCCAAAGGAAGGCATCGTCTGCAGCGCCACCTATAACGGATTGACGATGATAGCCATCGCCACCTAGTAGCGGATCGCTGTCGTCTGCAGTGAACTAATGGTGATGGCTGCAGCTACCTTGATACTGAGCCACTCGGAGCTAAATGAAGGGTTGAAGAGCTTTGACGTGTACCCATTTTGGAGGAGTTCGGACTCTCAAAGGGAATATGGCTGAGAGGGTCGTCCGGGAGGAACAATAGCTGAAGGGGCCCGAAAGGAGTTCGGCTTCCATAGGAGTTCGTCTGAATGAGGGATCTATGAATCCGATCGAAGGAGGTGCCTAGGAGGAGTCCGACCGAGGGGATGTCTGGGAGGAGTCCGACCAAAGTTCGACTGCTAAGGAGTTTGGCTGTTGAAGAGTTCGGTCGAGGGACAGCCGCTGAGGAGTTCGGTCGAGGGATGACCGCTGAGGAGCTCGATTAGATAAGCTCGGTCTCTTTAAGAGTTTAGCCAGCTGAAGGAGTTCGGCTAAGGCTCATCCACTGAAATCCTTCCGTGACTACCAGTTGCACCAGCCTGAGCATTAGACTAGACTTCAGTGGGAGCGGGGTTCATCCCCAATACAATCTAACTAAGAATCCTACTGTTACTCCTGGATCTCCTGGCTTGAGGTCAGCCGACGAGGATGGAGGAGCTCGGCCATCGAGGAATATGAGGCTGAGGATGAACTTTCATCGGAGCTTCGCTCGTTCATCTGCAATAAAGTTTTCACCAGAGTGTTCTCCGGTAACGATCCTCCGATGCTCAAGTTAGGATATTGGAGAATAATGAGAAGAAAAATTATCGAATTGAATGACATACCTAGAGGATTCCGGAGTCCCTTTATTTATAGGAGAGGAGTTGGAGTTATATCCATTTCGGACTCTAACGACTTTTCGAGTTAGTCATCCTGGATTGATTCGAAAGATTTCTTTTCTTCTTGGAAGATGGGATTGCGAAAGATTCCTTTTTATCCGAGTTTTTTGATTCAGAGAGGATGCAATTTCAGTAGGGGCGATTGTAGGTTGGTCATTGACGAGCTATAAGCCTATTTATGTAGCTCGATGGCCGATCTGAACCCGACGAGGATGAGATATGAAGGCCTACCTTATTTTGTCAAAAGACGATCTTCAGTAGGTCGGCCAAAATTATAGGTCGGCTTAAGCCGACCTACAGCTAACCACGGGCGAAGTATCGCATTGTTCCACTCAAATGATCCATTGGAGTAGGTTGACGACCAATCCTAAATAAGCCGAGGCCATACTAGCCTTATTCCACAATAGTTTGCCCTCCACATACGAGATCGATATACCTCTGAGCAATCGATATAAGTACCCTATCGAAGTCAAGGCCGATCTTCAAATCATACTCGCATTGCAGTATTGGAGATTGGTAGCATGATAAGATTGGGAGAAGTCCATCAGCCACGAAATCTAACTGTTCGTTGCTTTGCTTCGGGTCTATCCATCCCGACCAACAGGTACCTGACATCTGGCAAAGATCTAAAAGGGTAGATAAAATGGGAGTAGATTGGAGCCATCCATGCCTCTTATAAATAGGGTCTGTTTTACTCTTTTTGACTGCCACTATTGCTTAAAGGGTGAACTCTGATACCTTGCATGAGGAATAGCTCGGACTCAGTCGAGCTACCATCAATCCCATCCTAACTTTCCTTGTTGCTCGGCCTTCTCGCCCATTAGGTCTATCTCCTCCGTACTTATGAGTCAATCTAGTCTGTCCCGATCTTCTTGGAGCTCGGATAGCCCTTCTGACGAGGATCACGATTCTGGGGTGGTAGGTTCTCGGGGCCGATTCGAAGAACGTGAAGTTTTAGACTATAATCCTTTCAGAATAGATTCTGTCCTCACCTCGGAGGGCCTAGAAGTCATTAGGATGAGGTACCATGTCTTTGATGATTTTAAGTTAGCGATCGCCAGTCCCGGGGAGCGTATAGCTCTTCCTCAGCCTGGATGGGTCGATGTTTATAAGGAATCGTTAAAGGCCGGCCTTAGGTTGCCTTTTCATTTTTTAATTATTGAGCTTCTGAACCTGTATAGAATTAGCTTTTGTTGTTTGGCATCGAACTTCTGGCGATCGATTTTAGGCTTCTTCACCCACTGCCTCCTTGGAAATTGAGCCTACCTCCCATCTTCTCCAAGCTTGTTTCATTTTAAAGGAGCATCCGATGGAGGTCGGGTGGTGGTATGCTTCTCCTCGGAGAGGATGTTACCTTTTCTGAGGTGCTCCTTCCTCGATGCATAACTGGAAGGAGCATTTTTTTTTGTGTCGGCCGAGCAATCATGGGATTTCAGCACATCATGGGGGCGACCTCATAGGTCAGCTGTCAGACCTCCAACACTGTTCGATGTCGAGGAGAAGATCTTGAGTCAAATTTTTACTCTTGCTCCTCTTCCACTGTCCAGGTTTCTTACTGAGGAGAACTTATTTAAGGTCGGACTGATTCCAACCGATCTGAGGAGTAAGTGTTCTCATGCGATTTTATTTGGATCATCTATTCTTTCCTCGTCATTATCATTGATCGAGTCTTGTATTTTCTGTCCAGCGATAAACCCCTCCGACCATGAAACTCTTCGTCGGATGGTGAAGAAGAGGAAGACAAGCACGATCGTAGCTCCTAAATGTGCTCGGATCGAGGTTGTCCTGGCACAGCCCATGGCAGGAGGTTTCTTGAGAGCGGCCAACGCCCTAAGGAAGGAGAACTCGACGTCAGCGAAGGCTGTGACATCGATTCGGTCTGCTGCTCCAGGAGATTCTGTCCCTCGTCCTTCTGCATCCTCTTCCAAAAGAAGCTCAGGTGGGCCAAAGATGTCCATCCGAATGTTCGACCATGGATCTGATGTTCTAGGGAGTGTCTCTCCGATGGAAGTTTCCTCGGATACCGAGGATAAAAGGAAGGGCATTGATGACTATCGTGTTGCCCGTTCCTTGCTGAAGTCGATCATTTTATCGACCGATGTCCAGACCTTCGAGGAGGCCGGAGGTGCCTTCTGCATCCAGGACTCCTATAATTCTATCCTTCGGGTACGTGTTGGCTTTTTATCGACCTTCATTTTAGGTCTTCCATTCACTCCTCAACTCAGCTTTTTTTTTTTTCTTTTTTTTTCTTCTTTTTTTTAGCTCGTCCATCATGTAGATCATTTTGCTGAAGTAATTAGAGAGGTTTGACGCCTCTCTAAAAAAGCTGAGGAGAAAACTATCCAAGCCAATCGAAGGACGGACGATGCTCAGTTATCTCGATGATAGGTACGCAATGTTGTCGTTAAGATACCGTGTTTATCAGTTTAATCCAACTTCTTAAAATAATTGAAAATGTGTAGATAGCAGTGAGTCGGGTCGAATCCATAGGGAAGGTAGTGTTTTTAGATTTGAAATCTTTGATTTTTGAGAAGAAAAAGAAAAGGATTTGAGTTTTTGGAATCAAAAGTAAAGTCAAAAAATTAAAAGCAAAAATTAAAAGGTGCAGAAATTTAAACTTGGTACTAAAATCTATTAGTTAGATCTTAGCATCTACTTGCAATAAAATAATAAGTAATAATTAAAGTATAAAAATTAAATTATAATAAAAATAAAAAGTAAGAAATTAAAATGCAAAAATAAAATTTTTATTAATTAAAATTTTAAAATTTAAATACATAAAATTTAAAAATAATAAAATAGCCTGATCTCTGATCTTGGATCGGCATTGGCAGAAAGATGGTGTAGAAGCCCCACTCTTCTTCTCGACACCAATTGCTTTGAAGCAGCCATTAACCCATAGCCTGGCTTCACCCTATATCAAAGCTTTATTTTGATTTGAGATATTAATTTCTGGAGGCCTGAGATCCTTTTTATAGAGCTAGGAGGGCTGGATATTTATTTCTAAAGGCAATGTGGGACTAATGGCCTTTGTAATCATCAAAATCTAAATAAAATTTGAATTAAGACAGCTCTAATACAACTCTGGTAAGCCTGGTGAAATCTGACCATTCAATAGGAATTCAACGGTCCAAAAATCATCAAAATAGGATGCATATCAGCCTAGATTGGATCGGATCAATTTCTGACCGTTGGATTGTGCTTGATGGAGGAAATCTGGCTGCAAATCGCGCTTCGAGAATCCTGATCACCACCGGGAGCATTCTGGATCGTTGGATCGAAGCTGGAATCAAGCGCTGCCATCCGATGGTGATCCGAGTGAAATCAACAATCGAAAAAAATACTGACCATTCGATCTTGACCATAAACAACCACCACCGCACGATCGCGCGTTTACTGTTCTCATGGACCGCATGGATCGGCTACATCGTGCACCGCAACCAATCAGTGCCTTTTATTGATAGATGAAAAGACCAAAATGTCCTATGAGTCGCGATGAATTTCCTATAAATTCTTTAGGGGTCTAGGTCTACCACGTGGTAGGCTCTGATTCGCTGGTGTCTATTGAGCTGGCAGTCTACATTGTGCTGTAGACCGGCTGATGGCTTCTAAGCTTGAGTCGGCTAGCATGGATGGCTTGGTGCGCTGGCTTGGTCGGCTTGGCTCGGTACGTCTGGATGCACTGGCTGCTGCGGCGTGGCGGCTTGAGCTGTTTGAGCCGTATGTTATTTTCTTTTATTTTTTCATATTATTTTTTTTATTTTATTTTTTTAGAAATTCATATCTTTTTCGTTTTAGCTCCATTTTGCTCCAAACTTATTTTGTTACGATAAAAAAAATGAGCTCTTTTCATTGATTATAAAATTTTATTTTCTAATTTTTATTATTTTTTTTAATTAATTTTTTAATTAATAAAAATATAAATTTCTTAAAAATTATATATAAATTGATTATTAATTCTAAAAAATTAATATCAATTAATTGATAAATTAATATTTTTATTGATGAATTTATGATGCTTATCACACCCCCCCAACTTAAGCTTTGCTCGTCCTCGAGTAAAGAAAGAATTTAGTTTTAAATGCCTTTTAACTTTAGAGTTTCGAATTTTACCTAAGCAATTTTTAAAATAGCCATTGATATTCAGTAGAGATTAAATGAGACATATCATTGAGGTATTAATACTTATCAATAGAAAAATTAAGTAAAGAATATTAAATTTTTTAAAACTTTTTTTTAAATTATCCTATCTTTATCTCTGATTTGTCTAAACTTTCATATAGACAAGTGTATTACTACTTCCGTCCTTCATTTATTAATTTTTTTATTTTTATATTATCCATTTTTTGATGTGAATATCATTGCTTACTTAGGCAATGGGATCCGATTACTCGATAAAAAATTAATATTTTTTTTTTAACATTAGACCACTATTGAGTGTCTTAACCCTTTAAGCTTTCTATTTAATCCATATAGCGAGTCTTGGGCCAATGACTCCCAAACCAGTTGGCTTTAGGACACTAGGTATAGAATACCCCTTAGGCTTACTAGCTCGAATCAAATAGGCTACGAGTTAAGACTAGCTTTACAACGAGCTTCTTTGTCCTTCCCACCTTTTAATGTGAAACTCAATGCTTGCTTAGGCAAAGAGGCCCGATTACTTAGTGAGAAGTACTTGAAAACTATTTTATTAAAATAAATTTGTTATATGAAGAAACGTATAGTTATCCTACACAAGCCTATAAAAAGTAGACTTTTCTTTGATGCTAGTAGAAATAATTAGAAATGCTCCAAGGAAAAACTTTTTATGTTTGAGATTTAACTCTTTATTGAATTTTCTTAATACTTGATTCCTTAATATCTCACAGATTCTGATCTATGTATCAATTTTCTTTTAAAAATGCTTAGTTTAATTCGATTCTTAAGCATAATCAGGTGTCTAAATACTAAATACTAACTTTTTTGACTTAAAATTTTAAAATTTTTATTTTTCTCTCCCCCAACTTAATCGACATTGTCCTCAATGAAGAAAAAAATAAAGGATGTAATAAAGAACATGAAAGAATACACCTGACTATATTTTTTATCCAGCACATGCCTTTAAAAATTTGAGCTCTTCCTCCAATTTATTCAAATTATCCTAAAAAAAATAAACTAAAAAGATAAATTAGATAAAAACTAAATATTGGGTTATCTTTCAATAAGCTCTAAGTTTATCATCTTCAGTCAGACACAATGCAGCTTACTATCCTATGTCAAATATTGGATTGACAAATTTCAATGATTTTGGATTGCCAATCTCAGAAAATTGATTTATAATTCCATTATTGATATATTCATTGTTAATTTAGGGATATAATTTATGATTCCATTCTCAGACCCATGTTTATTAAGAATTTCTCCTATTTATTTTTCTAAAATGCTCATGAATGGAGTTTTTATATTAGGAGTCAAGTTTGATTCAATGGATGCTGGAATGGTGACTAAAAACTATTTTAATTCTGGAGGTAAATTAATGTGATCTTGCTTAGATAACTCCATTGATATTTCATTACATGCCTCTTGATTTTTGTAAGAATAATCGACTTCTTGGGTTGAAGGAAATAGGACATTAGGTTTATAAGTTTTGAGTAAATCATCTATTCTCTTTTTTTCTTTTTCTATCTTATTTAAACTGGAACCAGCATCCGTACTAGTTTCTGGCTCGGGTTCTTCTATGTGGTTAGTCTCAATACTAACTAGTTTCTCTAATTTTTTATTTTGGCTAGCATCAGTACTAGCCTCTCTCACCTAGTCTTGGTATGGATCCATAAGAATCCTATAGCTTTTAAGTTTAGAAATTACTTTGGTATTCTCAAATTGGGGATTCTTAAGTGAGACATTAAATTGATAATTTGGTCCAGATGGTTGGTGGACATTAGGTAGGTTGTTTGAAATTGGTAGATTCGGTAATTGATCTAGTTCTCTTCTTATGTTAGACTCAACTAATTGTCCTATTTGAGCTTCTAGCCTGGCGATTGATTGTTGTTAAGTTAGAATTAATTATTGAAGTTGATTGAATTTATCATCGGCTAGGTTGATCTGTTGAGGAGGTGGGTATGAAGGCTGATCATGATGTGATGGCTGGATAAATTGACTAGGCTGGCCATTATTATAGGTATAGTTTTGGTATTGGGGCCTATTTTGATAGTTTTGGATAGGTAAAATTTGGGTTTGAGCCTGAGTCTGTTGGGATGTCCAAGAAAAATTATGGTGGTTGCTCCAATCTGGATTATATGAATTTAAAAATGAGTCATTAATCAATTTGGAGTATCCTTGAGTAGCTTGAACTTATTCTTGGATAAAATATAGAAATTGTGCAGTCATAGGATATTCAATCACATGATGGGTTGGACTAGCACGGATTGAATAAATCTTCTGATAATTAAAAGATGATGTGAATTATGCAGAAGATTATTGACCTAGGATTATGAGTTGATCTATTTTCTGAGCAAGAAGATCAACTTTATCTAATTTTTGGACTATTAGATTCAGATTAGCCATTTGATTATTATATTTAATGTGAATCAACCATTCAATTAAGTTCAACTAAATCAGAAAAAGTGATTCCCTACCATGCATGTATTAGTGTAACTCTAATGTATGGTTCAAAAAAAAAATTTAGAATATTTTTTTATTTTTTTATTATTATTTTATTATATTAAAAATTAATTTTTTAAATTATTTTATTTGTTACTTTTAATTTAATTTAATTTAATTTAATTCTTATTTTTAATTTTTTTTAGTTAATTTAATTTAATTTTTATTTTATTTTATTTTATTTTTAGAGGAGTAAGAAGAAGAAAGAAAGAAGAGTTCTAAAGAAGAGGTTTTGAGGAGTCCTAGAACTAAGAAAAAAAAGAAGAATTAGGTTTAATTAGATTTAATATTGGTTAGCAATCAAGTTGGTCAATCAATCCTAACTAAGGGTTATCCTAAATCTAGATAGCTCCTAACTACCAAGATCACCTTCAAGCCCTCCAAGTATAGGATTAGTCAATCAACTAGCCAGGTAAGTATAAGGTCGGTAGGAGTCCCCCCATTGCTTGTCTTAGACACCAATTGTGCTAGGCCAGGTAAGCGAACGGAATCAATTAAAAATCACCTTCCTTCGGATCCAGTCGTCCCTGAACCACTTTCCTAAACATCAGTCAAATTGACTTATCCTAACTCAGTTCAACTTTTAGGGTTTCTTGTCCTATTGAGCTCGAGTTCCTAGGGCTGATGTCTAATTGATTTTAATTTAAAGGCATAGATCAATGTAGGATGCTAGTTGGTTGTTTGTGGGCCAAGGAAGGGCGATTAAATCCCCACCTTATCTTGTTTAATTGGATTGTTCCCTTAATTTGGTTTAATATGAATATGCATAAAAAAATTTTAATCAAAGGGTTCTATACAATTTAAACTAGATGTATGCAACTAATTGAATTCTGAAAGGCTTATCTTGCATCCAGCAATCACCAAAATAAATAAAATAAAAATAAAAATAAAAATAAAAATAATATGATGCATGCTCTAAGCAGTTAGAGTTTCTAATCTTATCATGAGACTTTTAATTAGATTTAAATGAATATTTTTTTAAAATTAATTTAAAAATAAAATAAGTAAATAAATAAATAAATAAAAGAGAATTAGGGTTAGAATTGATCTCACCAAGCAAAACTCCTGGTTCTTTTTGTTCTTTAATCTTTTTTTCTATAAAATAATAAAAAAAATTAGCAAGCAATATTTATAAGAAAATAAAAATTTTATTTATAATTTATTTATAAAAAATCAAAAAGATCAAAAATTTAATGTCCGTGCCTTCTCTGGCAATGGCGCCAAAAATTTGGTACATTTATCAAAATTATTTTTAATAAATCAAAGAAATTAAAATCAAAAATCAAAAATATTCTCCGGCAATGATGCCAAAAACTTGATAGGTACGTGATGTTGTCGTTAAGATACCGTATTTATCAGTTTAATCCGATTTCTTAAAATAATTAAAAATATGTAGATAGCAGTGAGTCGGATCGAATCCATAGGAAAGGTAGTATTTTTAGATTTGAAATCTTTGATTTTTAAGAAGAAAAAGAAAATGATTTGAATTTTTAGAATCAAAAGTAAAGTTAAAAAATTAAAAGGTGCAGAAATTTAAATTTGGTACTAAGATCTATTAGTTAGATCTTAGCATCTACTTATAATAAAATAACAAGTAATAATTAAAGTGTAAAAATTAAATTATAATAAAAATAAAAAGTAAGAAATTAAAATATAAAAATAAAATTTTTATTAATTAAAATTTTAGAATTTAAATATATGAAATTTAAAAAGAATAAAATAGCCTGATCTCTGATCTTGGATCGGCATTGACAGAAAGATGGTGTAGAAGCCCCGCTCTTTTTCTCGGCACCAATTGCTTTGAAGCAACCATTAACCCATAGCCTGGCTTCACCCTATACCAAAGCTTCATTTTGATTTGAGATGTTGATTTCTGGAGGCTTGGGGTCCTTTTTATAGAGTTAGGAGGGCTGGATATTTATTTCTAAAGGCAATGTAGGACTAATGGCCTTTGTAATCATCAAAATCTAAATAAAATTTGAATTAAAATAGCTCTGATACGACTCTGATAAGCCTGATGAAATCTGGCCATTCAATAGAAATCCAAAGGTCTAAAAATCATCAAAATCGGATGCATATCAGCTCAGATTGGGTTGGATCAATTTCTGACCGTTGGATTGCGCTTGATGGAGGAAATCTGGCCATAAATCGCGCTTCGGGAATCCTTATCACTATCGGGAGCATTCTGGATCGTCGGATCGAAGCTGGAATCAAGCGCTACTATCCGATGGTGATCTAAGTGAAATCGACAACCAAAAAAAATGCTGACCGTCCAATCTTGACCGCAAACAACCACCACCGCACGATCGCATGTTTACTGTTCTCATGGACCGCGTGGATCGGCTACATCATGGACCGCAATCAATCAGTGTCTTTTATTGACAGATGAAAAGACCAAAATGCCCTATGAGCCGCGATGAATTTTTTGTAAATTCTTTAGGGGTTTAGGTCTACCACGTGGCAGGCTCTGATTCGCTGGTGTCTGTTGAGCTGGCGGTCTAAACTGTGCTGTAGACCGACTGATGGCTTCTGAGCTTGAGTCGGCTAGCGTGGATGGCTTGGCGCACCGATTTGGTCGGCTTGGCTCGGCACGTCTGGACACGCCGGCTGTTGCGGCGTGGCGGCTTGAGCCATTTGAGCCGTATGTTATTTTTTTATTATTTTTATTTCTTTTCATATTATTTTTTTATTTTATTTCTTTAGAAATTTATATCTTTTTTGTTTTAGCTCTATTTTGCTCCAAACTTATTTCGTTACGATCAAAAAAATGAGCTCTTTTCATTGATTATAAAATTTTATTTTCTAATTTTTATTATTATTTAATTAATAAAAATATAAATTTTTTAAAAATTATATATAAATTGATTATTAATTTTAAAAAATTAATATTAATTAATTAATAAATTAATATTTTTATTGATAAATTTATGATGCTTATCACTCGGCTGAAGGCCAAGGACCAGACCGGGTCCCTCAAGGAGAGGGTGAAGCAGCTGAAATCCGAGCTGACTAATACTGAAGCTCGGATGCTGGGAGAGAGGGAGGCCGAGAAGGCATGAGCGGAGGCCATCAGGGTAGAGGCGGTTGAGGCCCTTCGTGCTTCGAAAGAATTCTGTAACATCAAGATGGATTTCGCATCGCTCTCCTACCTATAAGGAGGCATAGATCTGAAAGAGAAGGTTCGGAGAATCTTTCCTGACCTAAATTAGGACCTCTTGGAGTCGGACAACAAGGGGGCCGAGGAAGCTGAGGGTCAAAAGATTCAAATGGAAGATGTCTTCAGTCCTGCACACGACGACCTGGCTGACGAGGATGCAGCATCGGTACCACCCCCAACCGTTATCATCCTGTCCGACCAAGCGGAGGTCGGCGAATCTAGAGCTCTGGATGGAGCTTAATGTACCACTTTGATCGGGCATGTCCAATCTCTCTTTCACTTTTTTTTTTAGGTCGGCCTTTTTTGTTTGCCCCTGATCTTTGTCGAGGTATTTTTGTATGAGCCGACCATCACTTGTAAATACTTAACTTTAATATAAAGTCTTCTTCCGCTAAGTTATTGAGTTCGTATATTCTTTATTAGATTTTTCTTTTTTGAGATGTAAGTTAACGTAGACCTTAGGCGATGTGACTGAGAAGTGACGAATGACTCATGTCAGCATGTTACGATCCTTGACCATAGCCGAGGAGCGTGTTTTCACAAATTTCATGGGTCACATCTCGATCCTCGACTATAGTCGAGGAGCACACGTTGACGAGATCCGATGGAGATGCGTTCCACTGCTCGATCGTGGTCGAGGAGCGCATATTGGCGAGATCCGATAGAGATGCGTTCCGATCCTCGATCGTGGTCGAGGAGCGCGTGTTGGCGAGATCCGATGGAGACATGTTTCGCTCTTCGATCGTGGTCGAGGAGCGCACGTTGATGAGATCTGATGGAGACATGTTCTGCTTCTCGATCGTGGTCGAGGAGCATGCATTGGCGAGAATCCGATGGAGATGCATTCCGCTCCTCGATCGTGATCAAAGGCGTGCATTGGCGAGATTCGATGGAGACGTGTTCCACTTCTCGATCGTGATCGAGGAGCATTCATTGATGAGATCCGATGGAGATGCATTCTATTCCTCGACCGTGGTCGAGGAGCGCACGTTGGTGAGATCCGATGGAGATGTGTTCTGCTCCTCGACCATGGCCAAGGAGCATGCATTGGCGAGATCTGATGGAGACTCATTCTAATCCTTGACCGTGGCTAAGGAGCGAGCATTAGCGAGATCCGATGGAGACGCATTCCGCTCCTCGATCATGGTCGAGGAGCGCGCATTGGCTAGATCCGATGGAGACGCATTTCGTTCCTCGATCGTGGTTGGCGAGATCCGATGGAAATGGATTCTGTTCCTCGATCGTGGCCAAGGAGCATGCGTTAGCAAAATTTAATGAAGATGCGTTCCACTCCTCAGCCATGGTCGAGAAGCGCGCGTTGGCAAAAATAAAATCTGTGAGAAGTTATTATTCATTATCGAATAAAAATTCAAGATGAAAATTATATTCTAAGGATAATATCTCCGAAGATTATCGATGTTTCAGGTCCTTGGGATCGGAGTTCCATCCAATCGATAGAGACAGTAAGTTCCATGTCGGACTATTTCAGTCATGCGATAAGGACCTTCCCAGTTCGGTAATAATTTTGACCGTTCAGATGGGTGAGAAATCTTAGCTCAACGAATAACTAATTATCCTGTCAGAAAAGATTTGCTCTTTACTCGAGAATTGTAGTATCGGACAACCTTCTGTTGATAGTTGGCCATTCGAACTCGAGCTCATTCTCGAATTTCTTCCAGCAGATCTAGATTCGCTCTCATCTTGAAGGAATTGCTATCTTCATTGAATTTCTCTACTCGGAGCGTGGGTAACCCCATCTCTATGGGTATCACAGCTTCTGTACCAAAGACCAACATGAAAGGTATCTCTCTAGTTGGGACATATTGCATCATACGATACGATCAAAGGCGTTGTACAACTCTTCGGCCCACGATCCTTTTGCTTGGCTTATGTGAGCTTTCAACCCCTACAATAATATCCTGTTCGTCACCTCGGCCTCGCCATTAGTCTATGGATGATCTACCAATGTCAATTTGTGAGAAATCACATAGTCATTATAGAACCCTATAAACCTTGGGTTATTAAATTATCGTCCATTATCAGTTATGATGGTGCGGGATAAATCATATCGACATATAATAGACTTTCAGATAAAATTTTGAACTCTGGCTTCGATAATCATAGCTACTGCCTCTACTTCCATCCATTTAGTAAAATAGTTAATCACGATAATCAGGAACTTCTTCTATGCCACAGCGATGGAAAATGGTCTGAGGATATCTATTCTCCATTGAGCAAAGGGCCAAGGGATCATGATCGGAGCCAATGGAGTCGATGGTCGGCACTGAATATTTGAGGTCCGTTGGCATTGGTCACATTTGCTTACCAGTTCGGCCTCATCTCTCTGCATGGTTGGCCAAAAATATCCCTATCATAATATTTTGTAAGACAGAGCCTTGCCCCCAGGTGATTACCATAAATTCCTTCGTGAACTTTTCGCAGGACATAGTCGGCTCCCGAAGGATGGAGGCATTTGAGCAGAGGTAGGGTGAAGGATCTCTTATACAACTTTTCTTCATAAACGACGTATTATGGAGCGATGTGTCTCAATCTTTTCGTCTCATCTCGATCTATAGGCAAAATTCCATCTCACAAATAATGGAGAATGTGATCTATCCAGCTCGATTCTGGATCAGCTTGCATTACCGAAACCTCCTCAATACTTGGCTTCTCCAGGACTTCCATGTAAGAGCTTCTTTTTAGGTCGGCCGCCCCATGGGTTGCTAGCTTAGAAAAAAGGTCAGCTCGCACATTCTCTTCCCTTAGTATCTACTGAACATTCATCACTAAAAAGCTAGAAGCCAAGTGATAGGGACGCGATGCTGTCGTTAAGACATCGTGTTTATCAGTTTAATCCGACTTCTTAAAATCATTAAAATTGCGTAGATAGTAGTGAGTCGGGTCGAATCCACAGAGAAGGTAGTGTTTTTAGATTTGAAATCTTTGATTTTTGAAAAGAAAAGAAGAAAAGAAGTTTTAGGATCAAAAGTAAAGTCGGAAAAGTGAAAATTAAAAAGTGCAGAAATTTAAACTTGGTACTAAGATCTATTAGTTAGATCTTAGCATCTACTTGCAAAGTAATAATTTAAAGTGCAAAAATTAAATTACAATAAAAATAAAAAGCAAGAAATTAAAATACAAAAATAAAATTTTTATTAATTAAAATTTTAGAATTTAAATATATAAAAAAAAGAAAAATAAAATAAAATAGCCTGATCTCTGATCTTGGATCAGCATTGGCAGAAAGATGGTGTAGAAGCTCGGCTCTTCTTCTCGGCACCCGTTGCTTCGAAGCAGCCTTTAACCCATAGCCTGGCTTCGCCCTATACCAAAGCTTCACCTTGATCGGAGATGTTGATTTTTGATGGCCTGGGGTCCTTTTTATAGAGCTAGGAGGGCTGGATATTTTTTCTAAAGGCAATATGGGACTAATAGCCTTTGTAATCGTAAAAATATAAAGAAATTCGGATAAAATTTGAATCAAAATAGCTCTGATATGACTCTGCTAAATCTGATAAAATCCAGCCATTCAATAGAAATCCAACGGTCCAAAAATCATCAAAATCGGATGCAGATAAGCTCAGATCGGGTCGGATTAAATTCTGGCCGTTGGATCGCGCTTGATCGAGGAAATCTGGCCGCAAATCGCGCTTCGGGAGTCTTGATCGCCGCCGGCAGCATTCTGGACCGTCGGATCATCGCCTGGATCGAGCGCTGCCATCCGATGGTGATCCACGTGATGTTTGTATCTGAATAAAATTCGGAAGCAACCACAGCCGTCCGATCCTGACCGCAAACAACCACATCCGTCCGATCGCGCAATAACTGTTCCCATGGACCGCGTGGACCGGCCGCACCGCACACCGCAACCAATCAGCGCCGCTGTTGTCGGACGAAAAGACTGAATTACCCTTGTGAGCCGCGATAAATTTCTGTAGACCCTTAAGGGGTCTAGGTCCACCACGTGGCAATCTCTGATTCGCCGGAATTTGCTGAGCTGGCGGTCCACGCCTGGATCGTGGACCGGCTGATGGCTTCAACGGCTGAGTCAGCTTTGATGGCTTGGCTTGGCTTGGTGGCTCGGCTTGCGGAGCCGGTTGAGCCGTTTTCTTTTTTATTTAATTTTTATTTATTTTATATTTTTAAAAATTCATATCTTTTTCATTTTAGCTCTGTTTTACTTGAAATTTATTTCGTTGTGATCAAAAAAATGAGCTCTTTCTATTGATAATAAAATTTTATTTTTTAATTTTTATTAATTTTTATTATTTTTTAATTAATTTTTTAATTAATAAAAATATGAATTTTTCAAAAATTATATATAAATTAATTATTAATTATTAAAAATTAATATAAATTAATTGATAAATTAATACTTTTATTGGTGAATTTATGATGCTTATCACACCCCCCAACTTAAGCTTTGCTCGTCCTCGAGTAAAGAAAGAATTTAGTTTTAAATACCTTTTAACTTTAGAGTTTCAAATTTTACCTAAGCAATTTTCAAAATGACCATTGATATTCAGTAGAGCTTAAATGAGATATATCATTGGGGTATTAATACTTATCAATAGAAAAATTAAGTAAAGAACATTAAATTTTTCAGAACTTTTTCTAAATTATTTCACTTTTATCTCTGATTTGTCTAAACTTTCATATAGGCAGGTGTATTGCTACTTCCATCCTTCATTTATTAATTTTTATTTTCACATTGCCCACTTTTTGACTGCGAATATCATTGCTTACTTAGGCAACGGGACCCGGTTACTCGGTGGAAAACCAATGTTTCTTTTTTTTTTTTTTTTTTTTTTTTTTTTTTTTTTTTTTTTTTAACGTTGTACCACTATTGAGTGTCTTAACTCCTTAAGCTTTCTATTTGATCCATGTAGCGAGTCTTGGGCCAATGACTCCCAAACCAGTTGGCTTTAGGGCACTAGGTATAGAATACCCCTCGGGCTTACTAGCTCGAATCAAATAGGCTACGAGTTAAGACTAGCTTTACAACGAGCTTCTTTGCCCTTCCCACCTTTTGACGCGAAACTCAATGCTTGCTTAGGCAAAGAGGCCCGGTTACTCAGTGAGAAGTACTTGGAAACTATTTTATTAAAATAAATTTTTATATGAAGAAACGTATAATTACCCTACACAAGCCTATAAAAAGTAGACTTTTCTTTGATGCTAGTAGAAATAATTAGAAATGCTCCAAAAAAAAAAAATTTATGTTCTGGACTTAACTCTTTATTGAATTTTCTTAATACTTGATTCCTCAATATCTCACAGATTCTCTGATCTGTGTATCAATTTTCTTTTAAAAATGCTTAGTTTTATTCGATTCTTAAGCATAATCAGGTATCTAAATACTAAATACTAACTTTTTTCGAGGACTTAAAATTTTAAAATTTTTATTTTTTCCTCCCCCAACTTAATCGACATTGTCCTCAATGGAGAAGAAAAAATAAAGGATGTAATAAAGAACATGGAAGAATACACCTAACTCAGTATATATATTTTTTTATTTTTTTATTTTTTTTTTTTGGTCCAGCACATGCCTTTACAAATTTGAGCTTTCCCTCCAACTTATTCAAATTATCCTAAAAAAATAAACTAAAAAAATAAATTAGATAAAAACTAAATATTGGGTTGCCTCCCAACAAGCGCTAAGTTTACCGTCTTCAGCCAGACACAATGTAGCTCACTATCCTGTGTCGAATATTGGATTGACAAATTTCAATGATTTTGGATTGCCAATCTCAGAAAATTGATTTTGATTTTTAATCCCATTATTGATATATTCACTGTTAATTTTTGGGATATATTTTATAATTCCATTCTCAGACTCATGTTTATTAAGAATTACTCATATTTGTTCTTCTAAAATGCTCATGAATGGAGTTTTAGGAGTTAAGTTTGATTCAATGGGTGCTGGAATTGTGACTAAAGGCGGTTTTAATTCTGGAGGTAAATTAATGTGATCCTGCTTAAACAACTCCATTGACATTTCATTACATGCCTTTTGATTTTTATAAGAAGAACCAGCTTCTAGGGTTGAAGGGAATAGGATATTAGGTTTATAAATCTCGGGTAAATCATCTATTCTCTTTTCTCTTATTTTTATCTCATTTAAACTGGAACTAGCATCAGTACTAATTCCTGGCTTGGGTTCTTCTATGTGGTTAGTCTCAGTACTAACCAATTCCTCTAAATTTTCATTTTGGCTAGCATCAGTACTAGCCTCTCTCACCTGGTCTTGGTATGGTTCCATAAGAATCCTATAGCTTTTAAGTTCAGAAATTACTTTGGTATTCTCAAATTGGGGATTCTTAGATGAAATATTAGATTGATAATTTAATCCAGGTGGTTGGTAGTCATTAGGTGGGTTATTTGAAATTGGTAGGTTCGGTAGTTGATCTAGTTCTCTCCTCATGTTAGACTCAACTAATTATCCTATTTGAGCGATAGATTGCTGTTGAGTTAGAATTAATTGTTGAAGTTGGTTAAATCTATCATCAGCTAGATTGGTCTGTTGAGGAGGTGGGTATGAAGGCTGATTATAATATGATGGCTGGTTAAACTGACTAGGCTGACCATTATTATAGGCATAATTTTGATAATTTTGCTCAAGTGAAATTTGGGTCTGAGCCTGAGTCTGTTGGGATGTCCAAGAAAAATTAAAGTTACTCCAATCTGAATTATATGAATTTGAAAATGGATCATTAATCAATTTGGAGTATCCTTGAGTAGCTTGAACTTGTTCTTGGATAAAATGTGGAAACTGTGCAGTCATAGGATATTCACTTACATGATGGGTTGGACTAGCACAGATTGAATAATTCTTCTGATAATTAGAAGATTGTTGACCTAGGATTAGGAGTTGATCTATTTTCTGATCAAGAAGGTCAACTTTATCTAATTTTTGGACTATTAGATTTATATTAGCCATTTGATTATTATGTTTAATGTGAATCAACCACCAATTAAGTTCAACTAAATCAGAAAAAGCGATTTCCTACCATGCATGTATTAGTGTAACCCTAATATATGGTTCAAAATAATTTTAGAATTTTTTATTTATTTATTATTATTATTATTATTTTATTATATTAAAAATTATTTTTTTAAATTATTTTTATTTATTAATTTTAATTTAATTTAATTATTAATTTTTAGTTAGTTTAATTTTTATTTTATTTTATTTTTATTTTATTTTTAGAGGAGTAAGAAAAAGAAAGAAAGAGTTCTAAAGAAGAGGTCCTAAGGAGTCCTAGAACTAAGAAGAAAGAGAAGAATTCGGTTTAATTAGATCTAATGTTGGTTAGCAATCAAGTTGGTCAATCAATCCTGACTAAGGGTTATCCTAGATCTAGACAGCTCCTAACTGTCAAGGTCACCTTCAAGTCCTCCAAGTGTAGGATTAGCCAATCAACTAGCCAGGTAAGTGTAAGGTTGGTAAGGTTGGTGGGAGTCCCCCCGTTGCTTGCCTTAGACACCAATTGTACTTGGCCAGGTAAGCAAACGGAACCAATTAGAAACCACCTTCCTTCGGGCCCAATCATCCCTGAACCACTTTCCTAGACACCAGTCAAATTGACTTATCCTAACCCGGTTCAACTCTTAGGATTTCTTGTCCTATTGAACTCGAGTTCCTAGGGTTGATGTCTAATTGATTTTAAAATTAAAGGCTTAGGTCAATGCAGGATGTTGGTTGGTTGTTTGTGGGCTAAGGAAGGGTGATCAAATCCCCACCTTATCTTGTTTAATTGGGTTGTGCCCTTAATTTGATTTAATATGATATGCAAAAAAAAAAAAAAATTCAATCAAAGGGTTCTATGCAATTTAAACTAGATGCATGTAACTAATTGTATTCTGAAAGGCTTACCTTGCTTCCAGCAATCACCAAAAAAAATAAAACTAAAAATAAAAATAAAACTAATATGATGCATGCTCTAAACAGTTAGGGTTTCTAATCTTATCATGAGGCTTTTAATTAGGTTTAAATGAATATTTTTTAAATTAATTTAAAAATAAAATAAATAAATAAATAAATAAAAAGAAAGAGGACTAGGGTTAGGATTGATCTCACCAAGCAAAACTTCTGATTCTTTTTATTCTTTTTTTTTTCTTTTCCTGCAAAATAATAAAAAAAAAATTAGCAAGAAAATAAAAATTTTATTTATAATTTATTTATAGAAAAATCAAAGAGATCAAAAATTTAATATCCGTGCCTTCCCCGGCAACGGCGCCAAGCGTTTGCTGGAATTATTTTTAATAAATCAAAGAAATCAAAATCAAAAATCAAAAACCTTCCCCGGCAACGGCGCCAAAAACTTGATAGGGACGCGATGCTGTCGTTAAGACATCGTGTTTATCAGTTTAATCCGACTTCTTAAAATCATTAAAATTGCGTAGATAGTAGTGAGTCGGGTCGAATCCATAGGGAAGGTAGTGTTTTTAGATTTGAAATCTTTGATTTTTGAAAAGAAAAGAAGAAAAGGAGTTTTAGGATCAAAAGTAAAGTCGAAAAAGTGAAAATTAAAAAGTGCAGAAATTTAAACTTGGTACTAAGATCTATTAGTTAGATCTTAGCATCTACTTGCAAAGTAATAATTTAAAGTGCAGAAATTAAATTACAATAAAAATAAAAAGCAAGAAATTAAAATACAAAAATAAAATTTTTATTAATTAAAATTTTAGAATTTAAATATATAAAAAAAAAATAATAATAATAAAATAGCCTGATCTCTGATCTTGGATCAGCATTGGCAGAAAGATGGTGTAGAAGCTCGGCTCTTCTTCTCGGCACCCGTTGCTTCGAAGTAGCCTTTAACCCATAGCCTGGCTTCGCCCTATACCAAAGCTTCACCTTGATCGGAGATGTTAATTTTTGATGGCCTGGGGTCCTTTTTATAGAGCTAGGAGGGCTGGATATTTTTTCTAAAGGCAATATGGGACTAATAGCCTTTGTAATCGTAAAAATATAAAAAAATTCGGATAAAATTTCAATCAAAATAGCTCTGATATGACTCTGCTAAATCTGATAAAATCCAGCCGTTCGAAAGAAATCCAACGGTCCAAAAATCATCAAAATCGGATGCAGATAAGCTCAGATCGGGTCGGATTAAATTCTGGCCGTTGGATCGTGCTTGATCGAGAAAATCTGGCCGCAAATCGCGCTTCGGGAGTCTTGATCGCCGCCGGCAGCGTTCTGGACCGTCGGATCATCGCCTGGATCGAGCGCTGCCATCCGATGGTGATCCACGTGATGTTTGTATCTGAATAAAATTCGGAAGCAACCACAACCGTCCGATCCTGACCGCAAACGACCACATCCGTCCGATCGCGCAATAACTGTTCCCATGGACCGCGTGGACCGGCCGCACCGCACACCGCAACCAATCAGCGCCGCTGTTGTCGGACGAAAAGACTGAATTACCCTTGTGAGCCGCGATAAATTTCTGTAGACCCTTAAGGGGTCTAGGTTCCACCACGTGGCAATCTCTGATTCGCCGGAATTTGCTGAGCTGGCGGTCCATGCCTGGATCGTGGACCGGCTGATGGCTTCAACGGCTGAGTCAGCTTAATGGCTCGGCTTGGCTTGGTGGCTCGGCTTGCGGAGCCGGTTGAGCCGTTTTTTTTTTTATTTAATTTTTATTTATTTTATATTTTTAAAAATTCATATCTTTTTCATTTTAGCTCTGTTTTTCTTGAAATCTATTTCGTTGTGATCAGAAAAATGAGCTCTTTCTATTGATAATAAAATTTTATTTTTTTAATTTTTATTAATTTTTATTATTTTTTAATTAATTTTTTAATTAATAAAAATATGAATTTTTCAAAAATTATATATAAATTAATTATTAATTATTAAAAATTAATATTAATTAATTGATAAATTAATATTTTTATTGATGAATTTATGATGCTTATCACCAAGTCTCTGATCTTCTATAGATACTTAACCATATTTGGCTCTCGGGCTTCATATTCTTTTTGAGCCTGATCAATCACCAACTATGAATCACTATGTACTCTGAAATGCCGAACTTCCATTTCTTTTCCTATTCTAAGTCCCGCTACCATTGCCTCATACTCGACTTCATTGTTGGAAGCCAAAAAGTCGAAGCGTAGAGCATATTCTACTACTCCTTTCAGATCGGTTAAGATCAACCCGGCTCTGAAGCCCGTGGCATTTGAAGATCCATCAACATGTAGGGTCCAACATTCATCGGTTGAAGGGGTTTCAGCGTGACCGGATTCCTCATTTGGAATTATACATCCAGGATGAAATTCGCTAATGCTTGAGCTTTAATGGATGATCTCGATAAATATTTGATATCGAATTTGTCTAGCTCGATAGCCCATTTAGCCAGCCACCCCAAAGTATCTGATCGGTGCAATACCGATCTAATGGTTTGGTCTGTAAGGACTACGATGGTGGGTTCTTGAAAATATGGGCATAATTTTTTTGCAGATATCAAAAGAGCATAGACGATTTTTTTCAGTCTCGAATACTTGATCTCAGCATCGTGAAGTATCCGACTCATATAATAGATCGGCTTCTGCACTTTGGCCTCCTGTTGGACCATAACAGAACTAATTACCGAAGAAAAATAGCTAGATACAAGTACAATACCTCCTCGGGCTCTGGCTTGCTTAATAGAGGAGGGGAGCTGAGGTATTTCTTTAACTCATCGAAGGCCGTCTGGCATTCATCTGTCCATTGAAAGTTCTTCGATTGCTTAAGAGCTTTAAAAAATGGAAGGCTCTTTTCCATCGATCTTGATAGGAATCTATTTAAGACTGCGATCCTTCCTGTAAGTCGCTGCACTTCTTTGATCATCTTCGGAGGCTTCATTTCTTGAAGAGCTTGAATCTTCTCCAGATTAGCCTCAATCCCATGTTGTGACATCATGAATCCAAGAAAGTTTTCAGAAGTGACATCGAAGGCGCATTTGTCCGGGTTGAGCTTCATCCGAAAATATCGTAGTATAGAAAAGGCTTCCTCTAGGTTGGTAATATGATATTCAAAAGCCCTACTTTTGACGAGCATGTCGTCCACGTACACTTTCATATTTCTTCTGATTTGTTCTTTGAAAAGCTTGTTCACAAGTCTTTGATAGGTCGCTCCAGCATTCTTCAAGCCAAACGGCATGACCCTGTAGCAAAAAAGGCCTTGGTCAGTTATGAAAGAAGTTTTTTTCATCCTCGGATGCCATTCGAATCTAGATGTATCTCGAGAAGGCATCCATGAATGATAGGAGCTGATGTCCCATGGTCGTGTCCACCAGTTAGTCTATGCGCGGTAGAGGATAGCTATCCTTTGAGTATGCTCCATTGAGATCCACATAATTAATGCACGTGTGTCATTTTTCATTGGCCTTTTTGATGAAGATGATGTTAGCCAACCACTTTGGATAATAAACTTCTCGAATGAAGTCAGCCTTCAAGAGCTTATCAACTTCTTCTCATATCACCCTCTAGCGTTCAGGGGTGAAGCTCCATTTTTTCTATCTGATCGAACGATGATTCAGATCTACATTGAGTCGGTGTACCATGACTTGCAGATCGATGTCGGACATATCCAAAGCTGACCAAGCAAACACGTCAGCATTATCTCATAGAAATATGATGAGGTGCTATCGATCTTCTTCGCATAAGCTTGAGCCAACCTTCACAACCTTGTTCGGATCATCTTTAATCGGTACAGAGATTAGTTCTTTTGTCGAGGAGCCTCTTTGTTTAGTTTGTTCATCCCAGACGTCTAACTCATTCATGGGTTGCTCTTCCATCACCACTCCATGCAAAGTAGCCATGTAACACTCCCTTGCGACCGACTGGTTTTTCCTGAGCTCGCCGATTTCATGTGGAGTCATGAATTTGACCTTCAAGTGATAGGTCGATACTATGGCCTAGAGGATATTTAGGCTTGATCGATCTAAGATAATATTATAGGCGGAGGGGCTATTCACAATGAAATAAGTTATGTCGACAATCGCCTGCTTCAGAGCTCATCTAGCTTTTATCGTTAGTAAAATAGTCCCTTCCACTAAAATCGTAGTGCTAGAAAATTCAACTAGAGATACATTCCTCTTTGTCAGTAGTTCAAGACTTAAGTTCATCCGAACAAAGACATAAAAAAATAGAACATTTATCGAGCTTCCATTATCAACAAGAATCCGATGTACATCATAATTAGCAATATTCAAAGAAACGACTATAGGATCGTCATGGGATTGACTAATTTCTTTCAGATCTTTATCGGTGAAAGTAATTTCACCATCTACTTTTCTCTTCCTCGGTTCTTCTCCTGGTCGATCCTGATCCAAAGTATTTTCGCTGAGGTTTCCTCCAGCAATTACTTTGATTTCTCCCATAGCCGGCTGCTCTTCATGCGGTTCATCTTGTCGAGGTTGGTCACGACCTGAATTCACCGGGATTCACCGTTCATCCACATAGTGCCGAAGTTGTCTCTACCTGATTAGTGCCTCTATTTTCTTTTTGAGCTGCCAGCACTCCTCAGTATCATGTCCATGGTCATAATGATATCGACAATACTTCCTCGGATTTCATACTCAAGCAGGGGTTATCATTTTCCTGGGTCGAGGTATATCTTCTCATCGCTCAATCTCTATCAGAATCTGAGCTCGGGATGTGTTGAGAGAGGTGTGATAATTGAATCTCCGAGGTAGAGTTCTAGATCGACCTCGCAGCTTTGGAGATGTTGGTCAGCTACTCCAAGATGGGGTGCGTGATTGATGAAATCGTGGGTCCTTCCGACGGTGCTACATCCGTCTATGGTCTTTTTTCTTCTCCTATTTTTGGGATGGACCTGACCTACCATCTTGGTTACTTCCTACTGGTCCCAAGCCTCTTCGGCCTGGGCATACTTCTCCGCTCGTTCTAGCATCTTAGTGAAATTCTTTAGATAATCCAAGTTGAGGGAGAATAAAAGGTCATTTTGGAGGAGGCCGGTCTTGAACGCCGTCATGGCCATAGACGGGTCTAAATTTTGGATCTCCAAGGTGGCCATATTGAAGCGATTGATATACTCTTGAAGGGGCTCATTCTTCCATTGCCTGATGCTCATGAGGAAGTCAGAGTTACGATGTTACCGACGATTGCTTATGAAGTGGGCAACGAACAGATGGCTCAACTGGTAGAAGAAATCTATGGAGACGGATTTCAGATTTGAATACCAATATCGAGCCACCTTTCTCAAAGTTGAAGAAAAAGCTCGACATAGTATCGCATCGGTAGCCCCTTACAGATGCATAAGAGTTCGAAAACTGTCTAGATGATCTATGGGATCGGTCGTTCCATCGTAAAGCTCCATTTGAGGGATCTTGAACCGACGTGGCAAGGGTTCGTCCATAATCTTCTGAGTGAATGGGGGATCGATATTGAACCCCAAATCCTCCCCTTATTGCCTCGGCTCCCGCAACGCATCCAATTGCTGTTGCATCTCTTTGAGCTTTTTCTTCATGTCATTCTCACGAGTGGCTCGGTGCTGAGGAGTCTCATGATCCGGAGTGGGGCCTCTTCTAAAAATTGGTGTTGGCGAGCATTCAGATTTTCGATGAAAAGGATCAGTAGGTCGGCTGTAATGACTGGCCTCTGCCCTAGGGCTTCGGGAGCATCATTCCTCTGGCCTTATCCAGATCAGACCTAAATTTTCTTCCGCTGGACGGCACTCGTCGGCCTGCTATATTCCTCTTTTGGTGGCGATAGTGCCTACACCTGATGAAGCAGGATGTCAAACTATTTCTGTAAGACGATCGATGTCGTTGGTGGATTTTCCTGGATGGGTGATGGAGATGTGTTAACCTGTTGAGCATTATAGGTCCTCCAACTACTAGAACGTTGGGACGCATTTGATGTTCCCTTTCGAATTCTCATGATATCCAGTGTCGTACTTTCTTTCCTCAAAATTAAACCTCGAAAACAATCGAGGCCTTTCCTTTTGCACCAACCATTACTCCTGGATCTCCTTGCTTGAGGTCGGCCGACAAGGATGGAGGAGCTCGACCACCGAGAAATATAAGGCCGAGAATGAACTTTCGTTGGAGCTTCGTCCATTCACCTGCAATAAAGTTTCCATCGGAGTGTTCTCCGGTAAAGACCCTCCGACGCTCAAGTTAGAAAATTGAAGAACAATGAGGAGAGAAAGCGTTGAATTGAATGGCATACTGGAGGGTCCTTGAGCCCCTTTATTTATAGGGGAGGAGTTGGAGTCGTATCCATTTTGGACTCTAACAGCTTTCCGAGTTAGTTGTCCTGGATTGATTTGGAAGATTTCTTTCCTTCTTGGGAGATGGGATTGCGAAAGATTCCTCTTTATTCGAATTTTTCGATTCGGAGAGGACGCAGTTTCAGTAGGGACGGTTGTAGGTCGATCATTGATGAGTTATAAATCTATTCATATAGCTCGGCGGCCGACTTGAATTCGACGAGGATAAAATATGAAAACCTACCTTATTTTGTCAGAAGGCGATCTTTACTAGATCGGTCAGAATTGTAGAGCTAATCATGAATGAAGTATCACATTATTCTACTCAGATGATCTATTAAAATAGATGGACGACCGATCGCGACGATATCAGCCCCATTGCACACATCTACCAAATCTGATTGGGCAATCCTCTATCTGGATCTCGGGGTTTTTAAACAGTGGATCTCGCTTCGATATTTATTCCTGAGGACGATCACTTTATGCCAGGTATGGCCAGACACTAATTTGGCCTTTTGATTGATGCGTCCATCATGTCAGACCATCCAGTCCTCGACCCTGCCCTCAGATAACTTTGCTTCCTGCAATTCAGCAAATTCTACAGTCTGCGTGGTTCTTCGGGGCTAAAATCTGGGGCATTTCTTTTTTCAAGAAGAAAAAAGAATCTGGATTATTTTATCCGTGGTCATTGGTGTTCACATTTTTTTTTTTGTTTCGTGTGGGTCAAGCTTTAGATTTTCCTTGTATATATCTTCTTTCTTCCGATTTCCACTATGCTTGCTTTCTTTATGGCATCTTCTTGCCTTCCATGCATCATATTGCCTTTACTTCGAAATGACTCTTCCTCTAGGTCTGGACGGGCCTCCTTTTCTCCCGTCCGGTCTCTTATCCTGGAATCTATTTCTTTTTGCGTTGGCCCTTGGTCCTTTCTGTGCCATGTGCCACACACCAGAATGCAGGATGCCAGTGGCTTCCTTAAAGAGAAGTTGCCAGTGCCTTCCTTGACCAAGAGACTCGTAGGAGAAAACAAATGAGTACATGGGTCCAGGGCATGTCTCATTCTGAGAAACTTCCTGCCTTGTACTTGGGTGGCCTTGCTACGGTGGCGAGCCATCCTTGGAACATAGCTACTTCTCCAGCCATCAGTCTTCCTTGCCTTTTGCCTTTCCCTTTTTTTTTCTTCTGGGATGGAAAGGGGGACCAAGGGCCAGTCTTAGTCACCTAAGCTTTAAGAAGATGTCGCTTTTTGGAGGCACTTTGGGCAGGTGGAATCAGATGGATTCCCACCAAGGCCAAATACCTCAACGAGTACTCATCCCATCTTAGCAATGAACCGAACCATGCAAACGGAAAATTTGACCCGACTCTTTATGTTTTATGTTATGATCTGTTGCCTAAATAGATTTGGGTTCGATCAGGTCAAGCCAAATTATGGATTTTGAACTTTTATAGTATTATGGATTGAGTTTAGCTTTGGAGCCTTTTAACATGAGTAGAGTTTTGAGTTAGGTCTACGTCGGGCTGGGTTTGGTTTGAATTGCCCGGTCCTTCAATGAACCCGAGCTAACAACCTTCGGCCGACGTTGCCACATACATCGATTGGACTACCCAACCCATCCTGCGCTCCCACGACAGAGTCAAAGCTGTTGGTATATTTAATCCATGAATGATTCCCTATAACATTGGGATGGTGGTTCGGTTGGCAACTAACCCTCGTGGAAAGCAATAGTTCCCTAGCTTCCCCAACCACCCTAGTCTCTACTTTAGTGCCGTCCATGAAGAGGCGTGTTTTCTTCACGAGCGTTAAGAAGTCTTTTCTCACCTTTGGATCAAGACGGGAAGGGAAAGAAAACATTACAAGCTACCGCCGGCTGCTCCCCGCTTACGATGGCCCAACCATCACGCGACACTCACCTGCCCGTATGTATTCCTCAATTACCGTATAATAGATAACCGGAAATTATACACTGCACCATGTGCACCAACATCAACTCATCTCATTCTTTGTCAAGATGGGAGGATGATAGAAGGAGCTTATAGAAATGCGATGAGCTAATTGGCATGGAGCACGATCAAATTGATGCTGTTATGGAACAGGGTTGGTATGGCCTCGGCCTATTTAGGATCAGTCGTCGACCTATCCCAATGGATCATCTGAGCGGAATAATGCGATACTTTGCTCACGATTAGCTATAGGTCGGCTTAAACCAACCTATAATTCTAGCTAACCTACTGAAGATCGCCTTCTGGCAAAATGAGGTAAGCCTTCACATCTTATCCTTGTCAGACTCAGATCAGCCGTCGAGCTATGTGAAGAGGCTCATAGTTCGTCAACGATCGACCTACAACCATCCCTGCAGAAATTGCGTTCTTTTTGAATCGAAAAACTTGGATAAAAAGGAATCTTTCGCAATCTCGTCTCCTAAGATGGGAAGAAATCTCTCGAATCAATCCAGGACGACTAACTCGAAAAGCCATTAGAGTCCGAAACGGATACAACTCCAACTCCTCTCCTATAAATAAAGGAGCTCCGGGACCCTTCAGGTAGACTATTCAATTCGATGCTTTCTTCCCTCTTTGTTCTCCAATCTCCTAACTTGAGCATCGGATAGTCTTCACCGAAGAACACTCCGATGGAGACTTAATTGCAGGTGAACGGATGAAGCTCTAGTGAAGTTCGTCCTCGGCCTCATAATCCTCGGCAGCCAAGCTCCTCCATCCTCGTCAACCGACCTCAAGTCGAGAGATCCAGGAGCAACAATTGGTGCTAGAGGAAGGGCTCCGATTATTTTTTAGGTTTAATTTCGAGGGAAGAAAGCACAACACTGCATATCATGAAAATTTGAAGGAGAGCATCAAATGCGTCCCAACATTCTAATGGTCGGAGGACCTACAATGCTCAACAGGTTAACACATCTCCACCACCAATCCAGGAGAACCCGCCAACGGTGCCAGCGGTCTCACAGGAACAGTATGACACCCTACTTCATCAGGTGCAGGCATTATCAACCGCCATAAGAGAAATACAGCAGACAGACGAGCGCCGTCCGATCGAAGAAGATTCAGGCCTGATCCGGATAAGATTGGAGGAACGATGCCCCGGTAGCCCTAGGGCGGAGGTCAGTCGTCACAGCCGACCTACAAGTCCTTTTCGTCGAAGATCTGAGCGCTTGCCAACACTAATTTCAAGAAGAAGCTCCACTCCGGGCCATGAGACTCCTAAACACTGAGCCACTCATGAGGATGACATGGAGAAAAAGCTCAAAAAGATGCAACGACAGCTGGATGCATTACGGGAGCTGAGGCAGCAAGGGAAAGATTTGGAGTTTAATGTCGATCCCCCATTCACTCAAAAGATTATTAATGAACCCTTGTCACATTGATTCAAGATCCCTCAGATGGAGCTTTACGATGGAACGATCGATCCCATAGATCATCTAGACAGTTTTCGAACTCTTATGCATCTGCAAGGGGCTACCAATGCGATACTATATCGAACTTTTTCTTCAACTTTAAGAAAGATGGCTCGACATTGATATTCGAACCTAAAATTCGGCTCTGTAGATTTCTTCTACCAGTTGAGTCATCTGTTCATTGCCCATTTCGTAAGCAGTCATCGGCAACGTCGCAATTCTAACTTTCTCGTGAGCATCAAGCAACGAAAGAATGAGCCCCTTCGAAAGTACATCAATCACTTCAATGCAGCCATCTTGAAGATCTAAAATTTAGATCCATCAGTGGCCATGACGGCATTCAAGGCCGGCCTCCTCCAAAATGACCTTTTGTTCTTCCTCAGCTTGGACTATCCGAAGAACTTTGCTGAGATACTAGAATGAGCGAAGAAGTATGCCCAGGCCGAAGAGGCTTGGGACTAGCGGGAAAGTAGCTGAGATGGTAGGACGGATCCATCCCAAAAGTAGGAGAAGAAAAAAGACCATAGATTAGTACAGCATCGTCGAGAGGATCCATAATTTCGTCAATCGTGCACCCCACCTCGAAGTAGTCGACCAACATCTCCAAAGCCGTGAGGTCGATCTAGAACTCCACCTCGGAGGTTCAATTACTACACCCCTTTCAACACACCCCGGGCTCAGATTCTAATGGAGATCGAGCGATGAGAAGATATATCTTGATCCAAGAGAATGGTAACCCCTACCTGAGTAAGAAACCTAAAGAAGTATTGTTGATATCATCATGACCATCGGCATGATACCAAGGAGTGCTAGCAGCTCAAAGAGAAAATTGAGACACTAATCAGACGAGGACGACTTCAGCACTATATGGATGAATGGTGAATCCTAGCGAATCCGAATCGTGACCAACCTCGGTAGGGTGAGCCATGCATAGAGCAGCCAACTACGGGAGAAATTAGAGTAATTACTGGAGGAAACCTCAGTGGAAACACTTCGGATTAGAATCAACCAGGAGAGGAATCGAAGAAGAGGAAGGCAGATGGTGAAATTACTTTCACCGATGAAGATCTGGAAGAAATAAGTTAGCCCCATGATGATCCTATAGTCGTTTTCCTAAATATTGCTAATAATGATGTACATCGGATTCTTATTGATAATGGAAGCTCGGTAGATGTTTTGTTTTATGATGCCTTTATTTGGATGAACTTAAGCCCCGAACTACTGATGAAGAGGAATGTACCTCTGGTTGAATTTTTTGGTGCTATGGTTCTAGTGGAAGGGACTATCTTACTAATGACAAAAGCTAGGCGAGCTCCGAAGCAGACGGTTGTCGATATAACTTATTTCGTTGTGAATAGTCCCTCCACCTATAATGTCATCTTAGGTCGGCTAGGCCTAAATGCCCTCCAGGCCATAGTATCGATCTATCATCTGAAGGTCAAATTCATGACTCCGCATGGAATTGACAAGCTCAGGAGGAACCAGTCGGTCGCAAGGGAATGTTACATGACCACTTTACATGGAGTGATACTGAAGAACAATCCATGAATGAGTTAGACATCCGGGATAAACAAACTAAACAAAGAGGTTCCCCAATAGAGAAACCGATCTCTGTACCGATCAAGGATGATCCGAACAAAGTTGTGAAGGTTGGCTCAAGCATATGTGAAGAAGATCGACAGCACCTCATCATATTTCTATAAGATAATGTTGATGTATTTGCTTGGTCAGCTTCAGACATGTCCGACATCGATCCATAAGTCATGGTACACCGACTCAATGTAGATCTGAATCATCGTCCGATCAGATAGAAAAAGTGGAGCTTCGCCCCTGAATGTCAAAGAATGATACAAGAAGAAGTCGGTAAGCTCTTGAAGGCTGGCTTCGTCCGAGAAGTTTATTATTCGGAGTGGTTGGCTAACATCATTCTTGTCAAAAAGGCCAGTAGAAAATGGTGCACGTGTATTGACTATGTAGATCTCAATGGAGCATGCCCAAAGGATAGCTATCCTCTGCCGCGCATAGACCAACTGGTGGATGCGACCTCGGAACATCAGCTCTTATCATTCATGGATGCTTTCTTGGGATACAACCAGATCTGAATGGTGCCCGAGGATGAAGAAAAAATTTCTTTCATAACTGATCAAGGCCTTTTTTGCTATAGGGTCATGCCGTTTGGCCTGAAGAATGCTGGGGCGACCTATCAAAGACTTGTGAACAAGCTTTTCAAAGAGCATATTAGGAGAAATATGGAAGTGTACGTAGACGACATGCTCATCAAAAGTAGGACAGCCGAATACCATATTACCGATCTAGAAGAAGTTTTTTCTATACTACGGTGATTCCGAATGAAGCTTAACCCAGATAAATGTGCCTTTGGTGTCACCTATGGAAAATTTCTTAGGTTCATGGTGTCACAACATGGGATTAAGGCCAATCTGGAGAAGATTCAAGCTCTTCAAGAGATGAAGCCTTTGAGGAAGATAAAAAAAGTACAACACTCACAGGAAGGATCATGGCCTTAAATAGATTCCTATCAAGATCGATGGAAAAGAGCCTTCCATTCTTTAAAACCCTCAAGCAATCGAAGGATTTTCAATGGACGGATGAATGCCAGACAACCTTCGACAAACTAAAGAAAGACCTCAGCTCTCTCCCTCTGTTAAGCAAGCCAGAGCCTGAGGAGGTATTGTACTTATATCTAGCTATCTCTTCTTCGATAATTAATTCTATTTTGGTCCGACAAGAGGCCAAGGTGCAGAAGCCGATCTATTATATGAGCCGGATACTTCACGATGCTGAGATCAGGTATACAAGATTGAAAAAGATCGTCTATGCTCTCTTGATATCTGCGAAAAAATTACGCCCATATTTCTAAGTGCACACCATCGCAGTCCTTATAGATCAATCCATTAAATTGGTATTGTACCAACCAGATACTTTCGGGCGATTGGCTAAATGGGCTATCGAGCTAGCCGAATTTGATATCAAATATTTGCCGAGGCCATCCATTAAAGCTTAGGCATTGGCGGATTTCATTCTGGAATATACAATTTTAGATGAGGAATCCAATCACGCTGAAACCTCTTCAATCAATGAATGTTGGATCTTGCATGTTGATGGATCTTCGAATGCTATGGGCTCTAGAGCCGGCCTGATCTTAACTAGCCTAGAAGGAGTAGTAGTGGAATATGCTTTACGTTTTGACTTTCTGACTTCCTACAACGAAGCTGAGTACAAGGCATTGGTAGCGAGACTGAGAATAGCGAAAGAAATGAAAGTTCGGCATCTCAGAGTACATAGTGATTCGTAGTTGGTAATTGATCAGGTTCAGGAAGAATATGAAGCCCGGGAGCCGAATATGGTAAAGTATCTGCAAAAGGTCAGAGACTTGACTTTTAGCTTTCTAGCGATGGATGTTCAGCAGATACCAAGGGTGGAGAATGTGTGAGCTGACCTTCTTTCTAAATTAGCAACCCATGGGATGGCCGACCTGTAAAGAAACTCATACATGGAAGTCCTTGAGAAGTCGAGTATTGGGGAGGTCCCAGTAATGCAAGCTGATCCAAAATCGAGCTGGATGGATCCTATTCTCCATTATTTGCGAGATGGGATTTTGCCTGTGAACAGAGATGAGGTGAAAAGATTGAGATACCTTGCTCCATAATACGTCGTTTACGAGGAGAAGTTGTATAAGAGGTCCTTCATCTTGCCTCTGCTCAAATGCCTCCGTCCTTCGGAAGCCGACTATGTCCTATGAAAACTTCACAAAAGAATCTATGATAATCACCTAGGGGGCAAGGCTCTGTCCCATAAAATATTACTACAAGAATATTTTTGGCCAACCATGCAAAGAGATGCGGCCGAACTGATGAGCAAATGTGATCAATGCCAAAGGACCTCAAACATTCAGCACCGACCATCGATCCCACTGGCTCCGATCACGATCCTTTGGCCCTTTGCTCAATGGGGAATGGATATGCTCAGACCATTTTCTATCGCTGTGGCATAGAAGAAATTTTTAATCATCATGATTGACTATTTTACTAAATGGATGGAAACAGAAGCAGTAGCTATGATTACCGAAGCCAGAGTTCGAAATTTTATTTGAAAGTCTATTATATGTCAATATGGTTTACCCCGCACCATCATAACCAATAATAGACGATAATTCAATAACCCAAGGTTTATAGGATTTTGTAATGACTATGGAATTTCTCATAGATTGACATCGGTAGATTATCCATAGACTAATGGCGAGGCCGAGGTGACGAATAGGACGTTATTGCAGAGATTGAAAGCTAGCATAAACCAGGCAAAAAAATCATGGGTCGAAGAGTTGTACAACATTCTTTGGGCATATCATATGATGCAACGTGTCCCAACTGGAGAGACACCTTTTATGAAGGTCGAGGTTCCGCTCCTTTGGGCATATCGTACAATGCAACATGTCTCCACCAGATATTGCTGATGCGCGCTCCTCGGCCATGGTCAAGGAGCGGAACACATCTCCATTAAGTTTTGCCAATACACGCTCCTTGACCACGATCGAGGAGCGGAACGCGTCCGATAAGTTTCTCCAATGTAAGCTCCTTGATCACGATCGAGGAGCGAAATGCGTCTCCACCAAATATTGCCAACACGTGCTCCTTGACCATGGCCGAGGAGCGGAATGCATCTCCACCAAGTTTTGCCAACTCACGCTCCTCGGTCATGGTTGAGGAGTGGAACGCGTCCGACAAGTTTCGCCAACGCATGCTCCTCGGCCACGGTCGAGGAGCGAAATATGTCTCTATCAAGTTTCGCCAACGCGCGCTCCTCGACCATGATCGAGGAGCAAAATGCGTCTCCACCAAGTTTCTTCAACGCATGCTCCTTGGCCACGGTTGAGGAGCGGAACGCATCTTTGATAAGTTTCACCAACGCACGCTCCTCGGTCATGGCCTAGGAGCGGAACGCATCTCCAACAAATTTCGTTAACGTGCGCTCCTCGACCACGATGAAGGAGCGGAATGCATCTCCATCGAAGCCCACTAATGCACGCTCCTCGGCCATGGCCAAGGAGTAGAACGTAGCTCATGAAGTTCGTGAAGACACGCTCCTGGACTATGGTCGAGGATCGTAATGCACCGGCATAAATCGTCCATCACTTCTCAGTCATGCCGTCTAAGGTCTACACTAACCTACATCTTGAAAAAGAAAAATCTGACGAAGAACGTACGAACTCAACAACAAAAGCAAAAGAAGCTTTGTATTAAAGTTCAGTGTTTACAAGTGGTGGTCGGCCCATACAAAAATACCTCGGCAAACACCAGAGGCAAACAAAAAAGGCTGACCTAAAAAAGAAAAAAAAAAGACATCGAACATGCCCGATCAAAATGGTAAACTAAGCTCCATCCAGAGCTCCAGATTCGTCGACCTCCGCTTGGTCTGGTAGGGTGATAACAGCTAGGGGTGGTACCAATGCTACATCCTTAACAGTCAGGTCGTCGTGTACGAGGCTGAAGATATCTTCCATCTAAATCTCCCAACCCTCAGCTTCCTCGACCTCTTCATCGTCCGACTCCAAGAGGTCCAGGTTCATATCGAGGAAGATCCTACGGACCTTCTCCTTCAGGTCTATGCCTCCTTGCAGGTAGGAGAGCAATGCGATATCCACCTTGATGTTGCGAAATTCTTTCGAAGTGCGGAAGACCTCGACTGCCTCTATCCTAGCAGCCTCCGCTCGTGCCTTCCTGGCATCCCTCTCTCCCAGCACCCATGCTTCAGCCTTGGTCAGCTCGGACTCAAGCAGCTTCACCCTCTCCTTGAGGGATCTAGTCTCATCCTCGACCTTCAGTCGAGATAACTGAGCATCATCTGTCCGTCGGTTGGCATGGGCGGTTTTCTCCTCAGCTTCCTTAGAGAGGCACCGAACCTCTCTAATTACCTCAGCAAAATGGTCCACATGATGGATGAGCTAAAAAAAAAGAGAGAGCTGAGCCGAGGAGTGAACGGAAGATCTAAGATGAAGGTCGGTAAAAAAGCAGACACATACCCGAAGAAGAGAATCGTAGGAGTCCTGGATGTAAAAGGCACCTCTGGCCTCCTTGAAGGTTTGGATGTCGACTGGTAAGAGAACCGACTTCAACAATGAACAGGCGACTCGGTAGTCCCCGAGGTCTTTCCTCTTGTCCTCGGTATCCGAGGAAACTTCCACCAAAGAGACACTCTCCGAAACATCGGATCCACGGTTGGACATCCGGATAGAGATCTTCGGTCCACCCGAGCTTCTTTTGGAAGAGGATGCGGAAGGTCGGGAGATGGTCTCTCCTAGAGCTGTGGACCGAAGCGGCGTCACATCCTTCACAGATGCCTTCTCCTTCCTTGGGGCATTGGCCGCTCTTGAGGAACCTCCTGCCGCGGGCTGCGTCAGGACAGCCTCGGTCCGAGCGCATTTGGGAGCCACGACTGTGCTGGTCTTTTTCTTCTTCGCCATCCGACGAAGAGCTTCGAGGTCGGACGGATTCATCGCTGAATAGGAAAACACAAGATTCGGTCAATGATAATAACAAGAAAAGAAAAGACGGTCCAAATAAAATCGCATGAAAATACTTACTCCTCAGGTCAGTTGGAATCAGTCCGACCTTAAACAAGTTCTTCTTGGTAAGCAATCTGGACAGTGGGAGAGGAGCAAGACTAAAGATATGACTCAAGACCTCCTCCTCAATTTTGAATAGTGTTGGAGGTCTAACAGCCGACCTATGAGGTCGCCCCCATGATATGCTAAAACCCTATGGTTGCTCGACCGACACAAAAAAGAAGCGCTCCTTCCAGTTATGCACTGAGGAAGGAGCGCCTTGAAAAAGGTGGTATCCTTTCCAAGGAGAAGCGTACCACCATCCGACCTTCATCAGATGCTCCTTTAAAGTGAAGCAGGCTCAGAGAAGATGAGAGGTAGGCTCGATCCCGAGGAGGAGACAGTGGGTGAAGAAGCCTAAAATTGATCGTCAGAAATTCAGCACCAAACAACAAAAGCTAATTCTATACAGATTCAGAAGCTCAACAATTAAAAAATGGAACAGCAACCTAAGGCCAACCTTTAGCGATTCCTCGTAAATACCGACCCGTCCAGCCCGAGGAAGAGCTATACACTCCCCAGAACCGGCAACCTCTAACTTGAAATCACCAGGGACATGATACCTCATCCTAATGACTTTCAGATCCTTTGAAGTGAGGATGGAATCTATTCTAAAAGAACCATAGTCCAAAACTTCACGTTCCTCAGATTGGCCCGGAGGACCAACTATCCCGGAGTTGTGGTCCTCGCCAAAAGGGTTATTTGAGCTCCAAGAAGATTGGGACAAACTAGATTGACTCATGAGTACGAAGGAGACTAACCTAAAGGAGAGTTAGGGCGGGATCGACAGTAGCTCGACTGAGTTCGAGCTATTCCTCATGCAAAGTACCGGAGTTTATCTTTTAAGCAACAGTAGCAGTCAAAAGATTAATACAGACCCTATTTATAAGAGGCATGAACGGCTTCGATCTACTCCCATTTCATCTACCCTCTTAGATCTTCGCCAGGTGTCAGATACCCGTTGGTCGGAATGGATAAACCTGGAGCAAAGCAACGGACAATAAGATTTCATGGCTGATGGGCTTCTCCCAATCTTGTCATACTACCGATCTCTGACAATGCAAAGCATGCATGATTTGAAGATCGGCCTCGGCTTCGATAGGATACTTACATCGGTCCCTCTCTCTCAGCACCCGTGCTTCAGCCTTGGTCAACTCGAACTCAAGCAGCTTCACCCTCTTCCTGAGGGATCTGGTCTCATCCTCGGCCTTCAGTCGAGATAACTGAGCATCATCTACCCATCGATTAGCATGGGTGGCTTTCTCCTCAGCTTCCTTAGAGAGGCGCCGAACCTCTCTAATTACCTCAGCAAAATGGTCCACATGATGGACGAGCTAAAAAAAAAGAGAGAGCTAAGTCGAGAAGTGAACGGAAGACCTAAGATGAAGGTCGGTAAAAAAGCGGACACATACCCGAAGAAGAGAATCGTAGGAGTCCTGGATGCAAAAGGCACCCCTGGCCTCCTTGAAGGTTTGGACGTCGACTGGTAAGAGAACCGACTTCAACAATGAACGAGTGATTTGGTAGTCCCCAAGGCCTTTCCTCTTGTCCTCGGTATCCGAGGAAACTTCCACCGAAGAGACTCTTCGAAACATCGGATCCGTGGTTGGACATCCGGATAGAGATCTTCGGTCCACCCGAGCTTCTTTTGGAAGAGAATGCGGAAGGTCGGAAGATGGTCTCTCCTGGAGTTGCGGACCGAAGCGGCGTCACATCCTTCACCGATGCCTTCTCCTTCCTTGGGGCATTGGCCGCTCTTGAGGAACCTCCTGCCATGGGCTGCGTCAGGATAGCCTTGGTCCGAGAGCATTTGGGAGCCATGGCTATGCTGGTCTTTCTCTTCTTCGCCATCCGACGAAGAGCTTCAAGGTTAGATGGATTCATCGCTGAACAGGAAAACACAAGATTCGGTCAATGATAATGACAAGAAAAGAAAAGATAGTCCAAACAAAATCGCATGAAAACACTTACTCCTTGGGTCAGTTGGAATCAGTCTGACCTTAAACAAGTTCTCCTCGATAAGAAATCTGGACAGTGGAAGAGGAGCAAGACTAAAAATTTGACTCAAAACCTCCTTGATTTTGGATAGTGTTGGAGGTCTAACAGCTGACCTATGAGGTCGCCCCCATGATGTGCTAAAATCCTATGGTTGCTCGGCCGACACAAAAAAGAAGCGCTCCTTCCAGTTATGCACTGAGGAAGGAGCACCTCGAAAAAGGCGGTATCCTCTCCGAGGAGAAGCGTACCACCATCCGACCTTCGTTAGATGCTTCTTTAAAGTGAAGCAGGCTCGGAGAAGACGAGAGGTAGGCTCGATCCCGAGGAGGAGATAATGGGTGAAGAAGCCTAAAATTGATCGTCAGAAATTCAGCACCAAACAACAAAAGCTAATTCTATACAGGTTCAGAAGCTCAATAATTAAAAAATAGAATGGCAATCTAAAGCCAACCTTTAGCGATTCCTCGTAAATATCGATCCGTCCAGCCCGAGGAAGAGCTATACGCTCCTCAGAACCAGCGATCTCTAACTTAAAATCACCAGGGACATGATACCTCATCCTAATGACTTTCAGGTCCTTCGAAGTGAGGACGGAATCTATTCTGAAAGGACCATAATCCGAAACTTCACGTTCCTCGGATTGGCCTGGAGGACCAACTATCTCAGAGTCGTGGTCCTCGCCAGAAGGGTTATTTGAGCTCCAAGAAGATCGGGACAAACTAGATTGACTCATGAGTATGAAGGAGACTGACCTAAAGGGCGAGGAGGCCGAACAATAATGGGAGTTAGGGCGCGATCGACAGTAGCTCGGCTGAGTCCAAGCTATTCCTCATGCAAAGTACCGGAGTTTATCCTTTAAGTAACCATAGCAGTCAAAAGATTAATACAGACCCTATTTATAAGAGGCATGAACGGCTTCGATCTACTCCCATTTCATCTACCCTCTTAGATCTTCGCTAGGTGTCAGATACCCATTAGTCGGGATGGATAAACCTGGAGCAAAGCAACGGACGATTAGATTTCATGGCTGATGGGCTTCTCTCAATCTTGTCATACTACCGATCTCCGATACTGCAAAGCAGGCATGATTTGAAGATCGACCTCGACTTCGACAGGATACTTACATCGGTCACTCAGATGTAAATCGACCTCGTAAGTGAGGGGCAAATTATTGTGGAACGAGGCTGGTATGGCCTTGGCCTGTTTAGGGTCGGTCGCTGACCTATTCCAATTGATCGTTTGAGTGGAACAACGCGACACTTTGCTCACGGTTAGCTATAGGTCGGCTTAAGCCAATCTACTAAAGATCACCTCCTAGCAAAATGAGGTAAGCCTTCACCTTGTCCTCGTCGGACTCAGGTCGACCGTCGAGCTACGTGAAGAGGCTCATAGCTCGTCAACGATCGACCTACAATCATCCCTGCAGAAACTGCATCCCCTCTGAATCGAAAAACTTGGATAAAGAGAAATTTTTTGCAATCCTGTCTCTTAAGATGGAAAGAAATCTTTCGAATCAATCCAGGACGACTAACTCGAAAAGTCGTTAACGTCCGAAACGGATACGACTCCAACTCCTCCCCTATAAATAAAGGAGCTCTGGGACCCTCCAGGTAGGCTAATCAATTCGACGCTTTCTCCCCTTTTTGTTCTCTAATCTTCTAACTTGAGCATCGAAGGGTCTTCACCGGAGAACACTCCGGTGAGGACTTTATTACAGGTGAATGGATGAAGCTCTAGCAAAGTTCATCCTCGGTCTCATAATCCTCGGCGGTCGAGCTTCTCCATCCTCACCAGTCGACCTCAAGTCGGAAGATTCAGGAGCAATGCAAGTGTCAAATGATATCGAATGTAGTTTATAGAGTACCGAGCATCATTCAAGTGGAAAATGGACGGGCCAGAATAAATTAATGGCCTAGACACTGCCAGAATTGTCCTCCACGCGACCTCCTCATACGATCATATGGTCTCCTTACCCAAATGATAGGCTCCAATTTATGTTGTAGAGAAAGTTTTACAACGGAAATTAAGAATTATATGTTTCCCATTTTGGATGGACGTGCGTGCGTTGTTTTCATCCTCTTTGGATGCATTGTCCGACGAGGAAAAGTGTGTGCATCTCACGATTTGTGATGAATAGACAGGAGCATCTATGATCAATTCGTCATAGCCCTAAAGAGGACGATTCCTTTTCTTAAAAATCATGGCTTTTTTAAAAATATATTTTGTCAAAAAGGATTCATGAAGTGAAAAAAAGAATGGGGCATCTCATTGTTTCACTAGTTTGCCTTGCACCGTATTGGAAGTGATCGTTTGCACATTTAACCCGTTCTTCAAATGGATCGTGCCATTTGTTGAATTAAAACGCAAATGGGGTTTCGGCTTTATGATGATACACGATGCAAAGTTAGGGATCGTGCTACTCGATGGCTTATTTTACGCGATGCATCATGTGAAAAACTTTTCATGCGATTCATTGGGAGGCAAGATTTGGCTCCACAATATATACATATACCAGACATAAGCATAGGAGGAGCGAGATGGGTGCAGCTGCCCTCTGAACACCCAACTAACACGCTTGGGAAGTCCCCAATGGAGAAGGATTGGGCACCATAAATTCGAACTAGTCTTGGCAAGCCGTGTTCGGACCAGCTGAAACCCGTAATTAGCGAACAAAACTAAACTAGTCTTTTTATCCTGAATGTTGAGAGTTGTGAGTATCCATGCATGTGCATGCGTGTGTTTGGGTTTAGCACTAGATATATCTCCAATATTTATATCCAAATGATAACTTCTGGATGGTCTTTTTTGAATGAGTTATGGGTCATGACGAATGGTATCGTGGACTAGGGAATATTACCATACAAATCCATTTGGATTAGCCACGTGGTATTTATGATTGGAATTGATTAGCTTTGGATCCTTAATCTGATGAGAACGTTAGAGGCTAAACATGAAGAGTATGTAAGGATCTATATTGGTATATATTTAGTTCTACGTTGATTATGCATTACATATATCTCGAGTATTTACGACCAAAATCACATCTTACGGCTAGCTTTACTAGGTGAGGTTTCAGATTGTTGTAGGAATGGTTGAAACATGAGAGAGATTGTGCGGCATAAATTTGAACTAGTCTTTGTAGCTAGAGTCGAAAAGAATTATTTCTTGATTTTCCCATGCTGAAAGTTTTCTATGGTAAAAGCCAAAAGGCTGTTCCAAGATTATATATATTCAGGAAAGATGGAAGCAATTTTCCTTGAAGGTCCATATTATTGTCAAGAAGTAATCGTATGCAGCAACGAAGAAAGTAACCTTCCTGCTTTAAGGACTATGGTTTCTTCGTTGAAATTTCTTGTCATTGGAAAAATTGTTGGGAATGAACCGGATTCCTTTAACATATGTATTGGCTTAAAGGTTTCTTGGTAACAGTGGAAGAAAACTACTCGTCTGATTCAACTAGATAAGATGGCATCCGAAGTCTTTTTCTTTTTTTTTTTTGAAAATATGTGAGGAAGTATGATTTATTAGCTAGTATAAAAGAAAAGGGGAGTTGCAAGGATGGCATCGAAAGTTAAATAATGTTAAGAACATGTACGGTAGTAGACTGCAAAATTCTACATTGTAAGGGTGATTTACAACATCAGTTACAGGTCTGCTGGTCTGGCACAAGAAAATCATGTGATAATTTCCGTTACTTTATTATTCTGATTTCGAACCTAGTTTTTTTATTTTTTCCTGATTGATCCTTAGATTTTGAAAGTGAAAGATATCGGAAGCGAATATATACTTCAAATAGATTAGATTATATAATATTCCACCGCGCTTTGAATTAATTGAACCACATGGCAAACTCTCTTAAACATCAGCAGAAAAGTTGGCAGAAAATTTAATATTCAACCGCCACCATTGAGGACCAATTACTTTTGACCCCAGCCACATCGAAGATTCACCACACAGCCTTCCTACATGGGCCTTATTGTAAGAAAACTAATATTTCGGCAAACTAAGATACATTTTTGGAGCAAGAAAGGTTTTCTCAGGAAACAATTAAAAAAAAAAAGAATCACTAAATTAAATGACCTTTACCAATTCCTGAGGAAGACCCTAGGGAGACAACTTGCTTCATATGTTAGAAGGGAGCAGAGGAATTTTCTTGTCATGCTCCAATGGCCAATTCTGGCCAATGGATTGCCCTCTTTAGAGAATTCACCCTAACTCTTCTGACCACCGTGCCCTGTCAATCTAGTGCTTAGCCTCCGCCATTCTTCCCATACCAATTACTAATTCAAACTTCGGTTATTACTTAAATCAGAAGTCATGGTTAGCCGGGGAAATACGGGAACGTGGAAGATTATACCAAAGGTTATGGTAATGGTCAACTTAATGCTCAAGTTTACAATGGTCGTGGAAGGCTTAAAATTTGGATCATATCTATCACAGGAAAACAAAGCACCAACAGACCCAAGTAATGCAGCGGTGGAGTTCCCCAGCCGAGCATAACCTATCTGAAAACGCCTTATTATATATATATATATATATATATATATATATATAGGGTAAATCTGCCAGAATCTTTGGGAAAAAGCCGACCATATTGATCCAAAGTCTGAAGTAGAAGACCCAAGTCTGTGGCATCTTGGAATGATCCTACCCTGATAGCTATGACCGAGATTTCAAATGATTCACATTAATCCCATTGATCAGAAACCGATGAAGGTTCCTTCTATTCCCTGATAGCTATAAATCTCATCAGACCTCTACCGGCCATCCTGCAAGCAAAGAGAAGCTACTCCTTGCAAACATAGTAGAGAGAAAAAGCCTTCTAATTAAAAAGAAAAGGGAAACTAGGAAAGATGGGGGAAGGGAGGAGGTCCTTGTTTTCGTTCTTTGGCAACAACAACACACACAACGGGGGCCATAAAGCCGAGACAGAAACAAGGCAGCCGAGGAAAGACTACAAGCAAGAGAGGAAATCAAGCCACCAGAGACATGGCCATGAAGCAGAAATGAAGCCAAGGAATCCCAGAAGGATTCGTCGACCTAGCGATGATGACCGGAGGAATTGGGTTGCTGAGCCCGGCATCGACAGGAAAGCTCAAGAGTTCATCGATAGAGTGCACCGCCAGATGGTCCCCGAGCAGAACTTCTAGTGGTTTAGCTAGTTGCCTGCCACATCCAAATCTTGAAATCCTTGATTTATTAGGATCTCTTCTTCATCTGATTTATCGTTAAATTGCTTTTTTGCCACCCTTAAAGGGTAATATATATATATATATATGGCTTGTTAACAGGTGATATGATCGAAAACAAAGGTAGTAATGTGTCTTGGTGATCAGTCTATGTATTGTTTCTTAAATTCTATGCTCTTTTTCTTTTCCCCCGCTGTAAGTCTTATGTTGACCAATCAGCTTTCAATAAATTAAGCAGCTTTAAGAATAGAACAGTTATGTTGGTAAACTTGCTGGTACCAAGAACAACCATTCAAAGAGAAAAATGTCTTAAATTATTCGTTGAGTAGATCCAACAAAATCACATTCAACCAAAAGTTATTTAAGAAATTATAGCTGAATGAAAGTAAGAATTACTCATGGCATAGCTATTCCACTATGCATAATAATTTCCATTCTATGTTTTCTTGATCCTAAACCAAAGGCAATCATGGTAGTTAGCGTTGTTGTTATTTTCTGCTCGTAAGATATTCATGTCGAGGGAGACTTGTTGCATGAAAGACTTCATCGATCTTTAAGTAATCCATATCTAACACCTACTAGCACTACTACTCAATTGTGTTATCTATTGCTTAACTTTAAAAGCAAGAACTCGTTCATGAGATCATCATACTTCATCCAAAACCACCTCGAGATGAGTTTGCAAACCAACCTTAGTAGTATGTAATGCACCTATAATTCATGCATCGCATGGCGAACACCGAAGACGTCAAGTAAATCCTAGGAGCAGTTCTTTTTTTCTCAGCACACTGTACTCTTCTTCTACATCTGAGTTTACAATGGCCATAAATACACAATAAAAATGTTAACAAGAAACTTGATCCTAAAATTCAAGAGGGTAAGCAAAAACATTTTTTAAAATGAGAATTTTATTATAATTTGAATATTTGAACTGAATACTCCTAGAAAGCAATATTAGATTGATAATGGATGTTTAGACCACTCGTCGTATATATGTATAGCAACAATATTTGAAATTAATATAAAGCAAACATTAAAAAAGTATTTCATATCACCTACAAATAATAAGAAATTTGATCATATATATTTGTTGAAGATGAACTAGTGTCTAGGTGGACTAAGCCACTAATTTTCTTTTTCCAATCTTGCCTCCTTTGGGATAACTAAATCCTATTTCTTGACCATGGATGCCCCACCCCATGACTCCCAGAAAAAAAAAAACTTTAGGCTTTGTATTATTACCATTGGGAATTCAGCTATTATATCTTTGTGTCGATTGCAACGGGTTCATTTGATCATCCCCCAGTATACCAAAAAAAAAAAAAAAAGCCAAAGACAAAATTATGGATACACCCCCTCTAAGTTTGGATTAATAATACTTAGATCCCAAAAGTTTTAAAAGTATCAAGCACCAAAACTTTAAACTCGTTGAATGACAAAAGATGAAGTGCTTTGAGATCAATGACCTAGATAGATAGATTATAGAGGATTGAGCATTTTGAGATCTATGTGCTTTATGAATATTTATGGTTACGATAATGTGAAACTTTTATCCAGGAAAATATGAAAACATGCATGGAAAATTGTATAATGCTCTCATTTAAAATGATCATGGAAGGCTTAAAATTTTGGAAATAAAGCACGAAGAATCCTTCCAACAGGATGAGTCATCTGTTTCAAACTCTCCTACTTTACATTTCATATGCTGGTATTCTTGGGGTTCGATGCTTCTATACCATGCTTGTGAAAGCCCAGCTGATTCTGCACTTCAGTCAATGCAGTCTTCCTTTCCTAACTGTGTTGGGCTTAAATTACCAGTGCTGCTATATCTCACATCCGTGCAACTATTGCTCCCAGTTGCTTGTTTTCAACTCCAAGGGTTGCGAGATTCATCAGCATGTTATCAGGAGTTACAAATTCTGGTTCACAACTTTTTCTTCATTGCATGTTACCTCCACTGCCAACTTATCATATGTGATACCACTTTCTTTTGTCCGATGTTTTCTGGTTTCACCAATTCTGGTTCACAACCTTTTCTTCATTGTATGTTACCTCCACTGCCAACTTATCATATGTAATACCACTTTGTTTTGTCCGCTGTTTTCTGGTTTCTTCTTTTGATCTTATCCGTATATAAGCTTTGAGCACTCCTTTGTATCCATCTTCAGTAATATAATGTCCTTTTACCCAATAAATAAATAAGGCGCCAACAAACCCCAATAATGCAGTGCTAGAGTTCTCCAACCGAGCATAATTTGATAGAAGATTTTTCATGAATCTACGTAGAAGATTAGAAAACAAAAGATATATGAATATCTGTTTGCTATTGATTTACTAAGAATAACAGTAGTGGATGCTCTGACGAACACCGAGAGCCAAATCCTTCTCTATCAGCTTTCTCTTAATAGATAGCTATTCAATGGGACAAGTCTGAGAACTAGTCTTATGATATTTATAAGAAGTGGAGAGAGAACCAGCTACATAAAACAAAATTCTAACAAATCCATCCATCATGGGCTTATATTGGGCCAAAGCCTATACTATGGTGCTCCAACTACACCAACCTAATATAAGATGCTCCTGCTCAAAAACAAAAGGATCATAAACATCATTAGGCTTACATGCATGTCTATTAATCCAAATCATAAAATCAGTTCATTTTTAATAAAATAAAATAATTAATTAATAATAGCTCATAATTAAAAAAAATTTCATAATCTTCCACTTGGGCAATATTAATTAAGATTTTAGAATTTTAAAAATATTTTACTTTAGAAAAAATAAAGACTCTCGGATTGAATAACAAAAGATATAGTATGTGGCCATGATTTTGAAAAACATATGATCCATAGACCGCATCTTAGAATTGACTCATCTAATAGTATTAATCATGCTGAATCATAGGAGTCATTACATCTTTTATTTGATACAAGACTTATTCATGGTTACAAACATAACCAATACTATCAACATGTCTTGGTGTGGTAGTGTAGCAAGAAAATAGTATTTAAAAGTGATCCAAAAATATGTTATTTTCATTGTCAGTCCTCCAATTTCTCTTTAACATGCTTAGATATAAAATAAGTAAGAAAAATTCTAATGGCTTCAACAATAAGCCATTCTGCCTCACATACTCAACTTAATGTCCATGACGAGATAGCACAACATATTTAAGACTCGGCATCTGGTCTCATATTTCATATAATAGGTAGATAAACAAGAGATTTGTCCAACTATACTAAAATAAATATATATACATAAATAAAAAAATTAAAATAAATATATCATTAATTTATCATGTTAATAATGTATATTAAAAGTGCATTAGATGAAAAAAGATCTATAACAATAAAGCAACAATAAAAAATAATTATAAAGTTATTTCTACTAACCAAGTACATCAAAAGAATTTAGTATGTCCATATTTTCAACATGTCTTGTAAAACATATGGACCTCAAATTTTTAGTCAAAGAATCAGCTAATGTTGACTCTGTATCTATGCACTCAATACACCATAACAAAATAGAATTTTAGCGATCAAAAAATCGATCGACAAAAATCAAAAATCGATCGCTAATAATTTAACGACCGATTTTGCGACAAAAAATTTTTGGTCGCAAAAAGATTGATTGAAAATATTTTTTATTGATGCAGAAATTGGTCGTCACCAGAATCCGCTGGAGTGGAGGCCGATGAGGTCGCCGCCGGGGACCTGCAAAATAAAGTTCCATCCGGAGCCGATGGAGAGTGGCTCCGGTAGGACCCTCCAATGATCAAGTCAGCTCTGGCCAAAAGGAATGGAGTGCTCGAGAATGAGTTCCGCTGAGCTTAGAGAAAAAGAGAAGAGCTTAGAGCTTAAAGATTAGAGGTTAGTGATTCAAGGATAGCGTATCTGGAGGATCCTTTTTATAGACGGAGCTTGATGGTGATAGCTGCAGCTGTCTGATGGCGGATCGCTCGAGACTGCATCGGATTTGATGCAGAGAGGATGATGCCATCAGGTCGAAAGCGACAGCCATGCCATCCGACAGTGGTGGACTGCTCGAGGTCTGGTAGAGCCGCTGTAGCCTCGTCTGTGGCAGACTGACGGTGACCGTTCATCCAACTTTAATAGCCATGGCTCCTAGAAAGCAGACATTGATCTATGGACTTCGGCATATATCGATTTTAGGAGAGTTCGGCCAAGGGGAAGCTCGGAAGAAGTTTGGCCGCTGGAAGTCCGAAGGAGCTCGATCGACTGAAGGGATGATCGCTTGAGGAGTTAGGCCAAGGGACGATTGTCGAGGAGTTCAGCCGCTGGAAGTTCGAAGGAGCTCGATCGACTGAAGGAACGGCCGCTTGAGGAGTTCGACCGAGGGACGACTGCCGAGGAGTTCGACCGCTGGGAGTCTGAAGGAGCTTGGCCGACTGAAGGGAAGGTCGCTTGAGGAGTTCAGCCGAGGGATGACTGTCGAGGAGTTCGATCGTTGGAAGTCCGAAGGAGCTCGACCGTTGGAGAGTTTGGCTAAAACTCGACCGCTGAGCAGTTCGACCAGCCCTAAGAGTTCGGCTAAGACCCGTCCGCTGAAGCTCTTCCATGGCTACTGGTTGCATCAAGCTGAGCATCGAACTAGACTTCGACAGGAGTGGGGTTTATCCCCAATAGTAGCCCTCCACTCTCGAGTTCAAAACTCGAAGGAAGAGAGTGCAGAAAAGGCGACTGCCGAAGTCTTCTTTTGGGCTCCGTGCTGGTTCAGGTCAAAGCTCGGGGGAGATCTCATCTCCAGCTAAAGTTGATGTCGAGGTTGAGGCCTGAGGGAGATCTCATCTCCAATCGAGATCGAGATAGGCTTCGTTCGCTGTGATCGAGGTCGAAGGTTGAGCTCCTCGGAGGCAATATTGTATCCAATAGCCGAGGTTAATATGGGTGCTCGGGAAAGATCTAATCTCAGGACGAGGTTGTCTCCGATCTTATCTCTGGTCGGGGTTATCTCAATCGCTCGGAAGAGATCTTATCTCTGGTCGAGATTGAAGTTGAAGCTCTGCAGTCGAGGTTGACACGGTCGCTCAGAAAAGATCTTATCTCCTTCGATCGAGATTGATGCGGACTCTCGGAGGAGATCTTATCTCCTACAACCGAGCTTGGTCCGAACGCTCGGAGGAGATCTTATCTCCTACCGAGGTTGGCTTGGTCGATCAGGAGAGATCTTATCTCTGATCTAGATTATCAACAGTCGCTCGGGAGAGATCTTATCTCTAGCCGAGGTTGACTTGATCACTCGAAAGAGATCTTATCTCTAGCTAAGGTTGTTGCTCACGTTAGGATGAGGTTCTCCTCCTATTCCTAATGGGCTGTGGGGGCACATAAGGGCCGCTGTCAGGGCCTCTCCCCCCATCTCATCCTTTGTGAACGAGGCCTTCGCTTGGGAGAGATCTTATCTCTAGCCGAGGTTAACTCGATCGCTCGGAAGAGATCTTATCTCTAGCCGAGGTTGTTGCTCGCGTTAGGACGAGGTTCTCCTCCTGTTCCTAACGGGCTGTGGGGGCACATAAGGGCCACTGTCAGAGCCTCTTCCTCCATCTCGTCCTTTGTGAATGAGGCCTTCATTCGAGAGAGATCTTATCTCTAATCGAGATTATCCATGATCGCTTGGAAGAGATCTTATCTCTAATCGAGGTTGTCGACGGTCGCTCGGGAGAGATCTTATCTCTAACCGAGATTGACTCGATCGATCGGAAGAGATCTTATCTCTAGCCGAGATTGTTGCTCGCATTAGGATGAGGTTCTCCTCCTACTCCTAATGGACTGTAGGGACACATAAGGGCCACTGTTAGGGCCTCTCCCTCTATCTCGTCCTTTGTGAACGAGGCCTTCGCTCGAAAGAGATCTTATCTCTAGCCGAGGTTGACTCGGTCGCTCGGAAGAGATCTTATTTCTAGCCGAGGTTGTCGACGATCGCTCGGGAGAGATCTTATCTCTAGCCGAGGTTGACTCGATCGCTCGAAAGAGATCTTATCTCTAGCCAAGATTGTTGCTCGCGTTAGGATGAGGTTCTCCTCCTGTTCCTAACGAGCTATGGAGGCACATAAAGGCCGCTGTCGGAGCCTCTCCTCCCATCTCGTTCTTTGTGAACAAGGTCTTCACTCGAGAGAGATCTTATCTCTAGTCAAGGTTGTCGACGGTCGCTCGAGAGAGATCTTATCTCTAGCTGAGGTTGACTCGGTCGCTCAAGAGAGATCTTATCTCTAATCGAGGTTGTCGACGGTCACTCAGGAGAGATCTTATTCCTAGCCGAGGTTGATTCGGTCGCTCGGGAGAGAGATCTTATCTTTAGTCGAGGTTGGCTCGGTCGCTCGGGGAGTGATCTTATCTTTAGTCGAGGTTGTTGCTTGCGTTAGAATGAGGTTCTCCTCCTATTCCTAACGGACTGTAGGGGCACATAAGGGCCGCTGTCAGGGCCTCTCCCTCCATCTTGTTCTTTATGAACGAGGCCTTCACTCGAAAGAGATCTTATCTCCAGCCGAGGTTATCCACGATCGCTCGAAAGAGATCTTATCTCTAGTCGAGATTGTCGACGGTCGCTCGGGAGAGATCTTATCTCTAGCTGAGGTTGTTGCTCGCGTTAGGACAAGGTTCTCCTTCTGTTCCTAATGGGCTGTGGGGGCACATAAGGGCCGTTGTCAGGGCCTCTCCCTCCATCTCATCCTTTGTGAATGAGGCCTTCGCTCGATAGAGATCTTATCTCTAGCCGAGGTTGACTCGGTCGCTCGAAAGAGATCTTATCTCTAGCCGAGGTTGTCGACGATCGCTCGGGAGAGATCTTATCTCTAGCTGAGGTTGACTGGATTGCTCGAAAGAGATCTTATCTCTAGCCGAGGTTGTTGCTCGCGTTAGGATGAGGTTTTTTTCCTATTCCTAACGGGCTGTGGGGGCACATAAGGGCCACTATCGGAGCCTCTACCCCCATCTCGTCCTTTATGAATGAGGTCTTCGCTCGAGAGAGATCTTATCTCTAGCTGAGGTTGTCCACAGTCGCTCGGAAGAGATCTTATCTCTAGCCGAGGTTGACTCGATCATTCGGAAGAGATCTTATCTCTAGCCAAGATTGTCGACAGTCGCTCGAGAGAGATCTTATCTCTAGTCGAGGTTGTCAACGGTCGCTCGAAAGAGATCTTATCTCTAGCCGAGATTGGCTCGGTCGCTCGGAAGAGATCTTATCTCTAGCTAAGGTTGTTGCTCACGTTAGGATAAGGTTCTCCTCCTATTCCTAATGGACTGTGGGGACACATAAGGACCACTATCAGGGCCTCTCCCTCCATCTCGTCCTTCGTGAACAAGGTCTTTGCTCGAAAGAGATCTTATCTCTGATCGAGGTTGTCATCGATCGCTCGAAAGAGATCTTATCTCTGGCCGAGGTTGAAGGTCTTTGACCTGCTCATGTTAGGACGAGGTTCTCCTCCTATTCCTAACACGGCAACTATCGACTACTTCTTCCCTGTTATCACTTTTTTGCATCCAGAAATAATATTATTGAAAGAAAAGAATTTTATTGAAAGAAAGTTACTGGCAACGCATTCCCAAGTTCCTTATGTTTCAGGGTCGTGGTAGCATTATTCCTCTGCGTTTCTTCATTCGGACGACCTTTTCTAATTCATGCTAGCCTCCTCAATTTGGAGCATGCTTCTCTCGATGCTGGGAGGTGTCGAATCGTCGATATACCAAGTTCCTCCTCGGGGTAACGCTGATGATGCCGTAAGATGGCCGACCTTGTCATTTCTGATTACGGTAGCGCCCTTAGCCGATCTTCTCCTATCAAAGAAATTTACCCAACCGCTTCTTCTTGATGAGCTCTTCAATTTCGTCTCAGAGCTAGATGCATTCCTCAGTGTCGTGGTCGTGGTCGCGATGGTAGAGGCAGTACTTGCTTCGATCGTGCTTGTTCAGAAGAGACCTTAACCCTTCTGATCTTGGCAGCTGATTCTTAACTTCGATGAGAATCTAAGTTCGAGGAGTGTTGAGGAGGGCATAGTCGTGGAACCTTTCGAGAGGAGGATTTCTTCGCGCCCCTCTATCGAGGCTTCCTCGGTGGCGAGCTCGAGGAGTTCGGGCCCACCTGCTTTCTGAGGGAGTTCATGAGCGCGGCCGAACTTCGCTCAGCTCTCCATGGTCCGCCAGCCGCTCTCTCAAGGCTTCTTCGTCCTTCAACTTGAAGGCTTCTTCTGCATGGGCATATCTCTCGGCCCGAGCCAGCAGATCGGTGAAGTCTCTAGGATACTTTTTTTTCAGGGAGAACAACAAGTCATTTTTCTGAAGGCCGCCCTTGAGCGCGGCCATCGCAACAAACTGATCCATGTTTCGGACCTCCAATGCCGCGGCGTTAAACCGAGTGACGTAAGTCTGGATGGATTCTCCCCGTTTCTGCTTGACATTCATCAGGAAATCCGAACCTCGACACGGATGTCGGCTGCTGATGAAGTGAGCCGCAAACTGACTGCTCATCTGGTCAAAAGAAAAGATCGTACTCGGCTTCAATGCCGAGTACCAATTTCTAGCTACTCCCTTTAAGGTAGATGGAAAAGCTCAGCACAGTATGGCGTCTAAAGCATCGTGGAGTAGCATCATGGCACGAAAAGCCTCTAGATGATCAACCGGATCAGAAGTTCCATCGTAGCTTTCCAGTTGAGGGAGCTCAAAGTTCAGTGGAACAGCTTCTTGCATAATTCGGAGGGAGAAAGGAGGTTCGGTGTGAAAGTTGGCATGATGAGCCGGGGCGACGTGGTCGAGCTCTTCAATCCACCGATCCATCTCTCACAGTCTGTGATCAAGGGCATCGTCCTGGTCGCAGATCTTGGGGGACTTCTGGCTACAAGCGAGAAAGGTCTCCTCCAGAGGAGAACCATGATCCGAACATGGATTCTCGACTCTCTGTTTCCCTTTCCAAGGGGCGGCGGGCACACCAGCCTGAGTATCCTTTTTTGGGGCCGATTTCCGACATCCGAATGACGGATTTTTTGGTGGAGTTGCCATCGGAGGCTGCTGCATGGCCCGCATTGCATCCGTGAGGCCACGGACCTGTCGGACGAGCAGGTTGAACTGCTCCACATTTACTGTGGGTACGGATGGAATCTGAGTTTTTGAGACTGAAGCAGGGGCAGACGGATCTGGACGGGATCGGAATGCGGAGGCCATCGATCGTCGAGTCGAAGCTCTCTTGGAAGGCATTTTCTCTTTGGAAGAGAACTCTGATGAGGAAGAAGAGAGGTCTCCGGAGAGAGAGAAATCATTGTTGAGTACTCCTTTAAGAATAAGGAAACCTCGGAGGTTCGGGGTGCCCTTCCTCTAGCGCCAATCTGTTGACGCAGAAACTGATCGTCACCGAAATCCGCTAGAGTGGAGGTCGATGAGGTCGCCATTGGGAACCTGCAAAATAAAGTTCCATCCGGAGTTGGTGGGGGGTGGCTCCGGCAGGACCCTCCGACGATCAAGTCAGCTCTGGCCAACAGAAATGGAGTACTCGGGAATGAGTTCCGCTGAGCTTAGAGAAGAAGAGGAGAGCTTAGAGCTTAGAGATTAGAGATTAGCAATTCGATGATAGCATATCTGGAGGGTCCTTTTTATAGGCGATGTTTGATGGTGACAGCTACAGCTGTCTGATGACAGATCGCTCAAGACTGCACCGAGTTTGATGTGGAGAGGATGATGCCATCAGATCGAAAGTGACAGCCATGCCGTCCGACAGTGGTGGGCTGCTCGAGGTCTGACAGAGCCGCTGTAGCCTCGCCTATGGCAGACTGATAGTGACCGTTCGTCCAGCTTTGATAGCCATGGCTCTCAGAAAGCAGGCATTGATCGATGGACTTCGGCATATATTGATTTCAGGAGAGTTCGGCCAAGGGGAAGCTCGGAAGAAGTTTGGCCACTGGGAGTCCGAAGAAGCTCGACCGGCTGAAGGGACGACCGCTTGAGGAGTTCGACCGAGGGACGACTGTCGAGGAGTTTGGCCGCTGGGAGTCCGAAGGAGCTCGGTCGGCTGAAGAAACAGTCGCTTGAGGAGTTCGATCGAGGGACGACCGCCGAGGAGTTCGACCGTTGGAAGTCCGAAGGAGCTCGATCGATTGAAGGGATGGCTGCTTGAGAAGTTTGGCCAAGGGATGATTGCCGAAGATTTCGATCGCCAGGAGTTCGAAGGAGCTCGACTGCTGGGGAGTTCGGCTAAAATCCGACCGCTGAGCAGTTCGGCTAGCCCTAAGAGTTCGACTAACATCCATCCATTGAAGCTCTTCCGTGGCTACTGGTTGCATCAGGCTGAGCATCGAACTAGACTTCGACGGGAGCGAAATTTATCCCCAATATTTTTCAACCAATTTTTTCGATCATAAAATCTACTAATAAAAAAAATTTATTAAAATTAAAAATTAAAAACTTACGATCAATTTTTCAACCAAAAAATTAGTTTCTAATTTCCAAAAAATATAAAAATAAATAATCTAATTTTTAAAAATTAAAATTTATAAAAAATAGTTTCTAATTTTTGAAAAGAAAATTTTTTAATTTTTTTAATTTTTAAATTGGTCAAAAATTCGATCATAATTTTTTTGAAAAATATTTTTTTAAAAAAAAATTGATTCAAAATCAATCGCTAAATTAATTTAAAAATATTAAACTAAAAATTTAAATAAGAATCGATCAAAAATTTGGTCGTAAACTTTTTAAAAAATATTTTTTTAAAAAAAAATCAATCATAAAATAAGTAGCTAAATTAATTAAAAATATTAAACTAAAAATTCAAATAAGAATTGATCAAAAATTTGGTCAAAAATTTTTTAAATAATAGTTTTTTAAAATAATCGATCACTAAATTAATGAAAAAAATATCAAACTAAAAATTTAAATAAGAATCGATCAAAAATTTGATCATAATTTTTTTAAATTTTTTTTAAAAAAAATTGATCATAAAGTTGATCGCTAAATTAATAAAAAAATATTAAACTAAAAATTTAAACAAGAATCGATTAAAAATTTGTTTGTAATTTTTTTAAAAAATATTTTTTAAAAAATCAATCATAAAATTGATCACTAAATTAATAAAAAAATATTAAACTAAAAATTTAAATAATAATCGATCAAAAATTTGATTGCAAATTTCTTAAAAATATTTTTTTAAAAAAATCAATTGCTAAACTAATAAAAAAATATTAAACTAAAAATTTAAATAATAATCAATCAAAAATTTGATTATAATTTTTTTAAAATATCTTTTTAAAAAAATCAACCATAAAATCAATAGCTAAATTAATAAAAAAATATTAAACTAAAAATTTAAATAAAAATCAATCAAAATTTGATCATAAATTTTTTTAAAAATATATTTTTAAAAAAATTGATCTTAAAATCGATCGCTAATTATTTTAAATATTTTAAATTTATATCATTTTTATTTTTATATATTTTAATTTTTTATAAAATAATAATTTTTAAATAATAATTTTAAATTTTTATTTTTTTATTATTTTTTTTTCCGTCGTTCTCCCACGTGCCTTCAGTGGAATCCTCCCACGTCGCCCTCATCCGCCATCATCGTCGCCCTCCGATCCCCCGCACCCACCTCCCGCACTGCCCTAACCACCCGCCAGCCGCCTACGCTGCCCCCGGGCCATCCACACCGCCCCGGCCGCCCGCCCTACCCCCGGCCACATAGACCGCCTTCGCTGCTCCCCAGCCTCCCGCACCGCCCGCACTGCCCCCTAGCCGCCTGCACCGCCCGCACTGCCCCGCCCCACCCCGCCCCCGGCCATCCGCACCGTTCGCACTGCCTCCTGGCCACCGGCACCATCCCCCGATCGCCCGCCCTGCCCCTAGCCACCCGCACCGCCCCCTGGCTACTGCTCCGACACCGCACCCGTCCCGCGACTGCCCGCATCGCCCCCATTCCGCCGACGGTGGAGATCGGCAGTAAGGAGAAATGGAAGGGGGCCGTCGCAGGCGGGCCGGCGAGGGGAGGCCGAGGGGGGGCCATCGCAGCAGGCCGACGAGAGGACGCCATCACGGGCGATCGTCGGGGAGGGAAAGGGGCGTAGTCGCAGTGGGCCGACGAGGGGAGGCCGTCGCGAGCGATCTCCGGGTAGGGGAGGGGGGCCCATCGTGGGCGATCACCGGGGAGGGGAAGATTGGACTCGAGGACAGCTAGGACGGGGCTTAGGGTGGTGCGCAAGGATTATAAAGGTTTTTTTTTAAATAACTGGATAAATCATAAAAAAAAGCACTAATTATTTTTTAAAAAAATTTAAATTTTTTATTAATTTTTTTATTATAAAAATAAAAAAAAATTTGCAACCAAAAAATTGATCAAAAAATTCTAAAATTATTATTTTTTAAATTTAAAAAAAAATTCAATTGATTTTTTGATTGAAAAATTAATTTTTTTTTATTGTAAATTTTTCGATTGAAAAATCAATCAAAAAATTTTAAAATTATTTTTTTTAAATTTAAAATAATTTGAGAATTTTTTTGATCAATTTTTTGATTGAAAAATTAATTTTTTTAATTGATTTTTTGATCATAAAAGTATTTTATAATTAAATATATATATTTTTTATTTTTTTCTAAATATGGTATAATTTTAGAATTTAAAGTCTATTTTTATCGTTCATTATCTAAATAATTATCATTAAAGTATCATCACAAAAGATCGATTCGATCTGGTAGTCCTAGCTATTTCTATCAATAAAATTTAATTTCGATGGTTACAAATAATCGTATGATGATCTGATAGTTAAAGACCACCGATAGGTTCAAAAACTTATAATGATAATTTTGGTGATATTTATAGCACATTATAAAAATTTTATTTGAATTGAATATCATTATAATAGTCAATTTAGCATGGGATGATTTGGACCATTAAATGAAAAACGAGTGATCAAAGGGCAAAATGATATCTAATTATAAGATAACTTTTTAAGATAAATGATCTTTGCAATTACTTTCATCATTTGTATGGTGGTGATCGTAAAATTCAAACCATGCATATATGAATAATTTAAAACTATATTTCTTGATAATCATTCTTAAATTCTTTAGTAATTATACTTGTGCTTTTGTAAGACCAGCTTAACGATGATGGTTCATATACACATAGTTTAAATTTAACAATCATCACCGTACAAATGATCAAAATAGTAGCAATGATCATTTATTTAAAAAATTATCTTATAATTGGATGTCGTTTAGCTTTTTGATCACTCATTTTTTATTTAACGGTCCAAACACTACTACAAAAATGGCCTATGGCAGTGCTTACTATGACAGCGATTTTCGAAACCGCTGCCATAGCTCCTACGACAGCAATTTTCATTAACCACTGCTATAGGTTGGATCTATCGCAGCGATTTTTATAATCGCTGCCATAGGTCCGACATATAGCAGCGATTATAGAAAATCACAGCCGTAGGTCGACCTATAGCACTGGTTCATTGTAACCGCTATCATAAATCGAACCTATAGCAGCGGTTAGTGGGAACTACTGCTATAATCTAATTTATGGCAACGATTAATTGTAACTACTGCCATATTTTTTTAAAAAAAATATTATATAATTTTAAAATTTAATACTCATCTTCACCGTTTATTATCTAAATAATTATTCTTAGAGTGTCTTCACAACAGATCACCTCGATTCGAAGGCCCTAGTTTCATCGATCAGAAAAATTTGATTTCGACGATCACGAACGATGATACAATGATCTGATAGATGAAAATCTTAGATAGATTAAAAAATCTGCGATGATTATCTTGGTGATATTTGTAGCATACTATCAAAGTTTCATTTCAATCAAATATCGTTATCTTGGTCAATTTAGTCTATATTAGTTTCGACCGTTAAATGATAAACGAGTGATTAAAGGATCAAATGGTGTTCGATTATGAGATAATTTTTTTTATAAATGATCTTGGCTACTACTTTAATTATTTTTTATGGTAGTAATTATAAAATTCAACTCATGAGATGAAGAATGATTTAAAACTATACATCTTCTGATAACCATTCTGAAACTTCACCGATTGTTATGCTCATGCTTTTGCAATATCTGCTTAACATGAATAATTACGAAAATGATTTAAATTTTACTATCATCATCATATAAAATATTTAAAATTATAATAAAGATCATTTAACTAAAAAATTATCTCATAGTCGGACGCTGTTTAACCCTTTGATTGCTTGTTTCTAATTTAACGGCCGACATCATTTCGTACTAAATTAACCATGATAATGATATCCGATTGAAGTAAAACTTTTATAGTATGCTACAAACACCATCGAGATCATCATTGTAGGTTTTTGGATCCATCGAAAATTTTTATCTACCAGATCATTGCATCATTGTTCGTGATCGTCGAAATTAAATTTTTCTGATCGATGAAACTAAGGCCATCGGATTGAGGCAACCTTTGCGATGACACTCTAATGATAATTATTTAGATAGTGAATGATGAAGATGAATATTAAATTTTAAAATTATATAATATTTTAAAAAAATAAAAAAAAATATTTTTTACCTATGGCAGCGGTTATCAAAAATTGTTACTATAGATCTACGGCAGCAGTTATAGAATCACTATCATAGATCTATGATAGTTCTTTTGGATAACCGCTGTCGTAGATCTATGGCAGTGGTTCGATAACCGCTATCGTAGATCTATATCAGTGGTTCGATAACCACTATCGTAGGTTAGGTTAAAAATTTTTAAATTTTTTTTCCTTCCATGCGCACTTAATCTCTCTCGTTCTATCTCTCCCCCTCCTCTTCCTCGTCGGTGAGGCTCTTTCCCCCCAGGCCGACGTCGCCCCTCCTCCCTCTGGGCCGACGTTGCCCCTCCTCCCCCTACCGACGTCGCCCCTCTTCTCCCTCCTCTTACCCCCATCCCCGACCGCCCCTCCCCGCCACCGCCACCCCACCCGACCCACCACCCCTCCATTCGACCCTCCCTCGACCCAAAGCGAAACCCTCCTCCGACGAACCCCCATCCACCCTCCCTCGGCTCCCCGCAAAACCCTCCTCCGGCAACCCCCCTCCACCCTCGCTCGATCCCCCATGAACCCCATGCGCCCCCTCCCGCCCCATCTAACCCTCTCTCGGTTCCCAGCGAACCCCCCTCCGGCGAACCCCCATCCGACCTCCCTCGGCCTCCTGTGAAACCCTCCTTCGACAAATCCTCATCCATCCTCGACCCTCCATCGGCCCTCTGTGAAACCCCTCCTCCATACTCTATCTTTCTCCGATCTTGATACAAATCAAACCCCTTTCCGACGAGCCCCCTCCACCCTCCTTCGGCCCCCATGAAACCCCCCCCCCTCCACCACCACCATCATTTTGACCCTCCCCCGTTGAGTGCGAAGCCTCCTTCGACCTCCTCATCACTGTGCCCCCTCCCCCTAGCCCTCCATCCCTGATCGCCCCAACTCTCTCTCTCTTTTCTCTTTTTCTCTTTCTATCTCACTTTCTTGCTTTTGTTTTGCAGGTTACCTCTAGTGCCATCGTCCTCCTCTAGCGTTGTTGCCAGTAACCCTCAGAGCTTTCGGTGCGACCCGCTCTCTATAGTCGTAGGTATAAATTTTTTTAATTTTATAGTATTATTTATTAATCATATATATTTATAATAATTTATAAAATATTTATAATAAATATTATAAATATTTATTATAAATATTATAATTATCTGCATGTCATAATTTTTGGGCCATATCGTGGTGGTAGCCTTGGGCCGTGCCATATCGGTGGCTATGGATATATCTATCAACGGATTGAGTTCGGATCAGAATTTGGATATTCAGATCCAGACCTAGTTTTAATTACTGATATCGGATTCGAATCCGAATATTCGATGGATCTGTACTTGAGAGAGGAAGGGAGGGATCCGACCTCGCTGCCATCATTGGGAGGGAGGGGGTCCGACCTCGCCAGCGAGGGAGATCGAGAGAGCGAGAGAGGGAGGGAGGAGGTTCGGCCTCGTCGGCATCACTAGGAGGGATGGGGTCCGGCCTAACCAATGAGGGAGATCGAGAGAGTGAGAGAGGGAGGGATGGGGTCTGGCCTTGCGATGAGGAAGATCGAGAGAGGGAGAGAGGAAGATCGAGAGATGAAAAAGCTAGGAGGGAGGAATTCGGCCTCGCCGTCGCCGTCGGCGAGAGAGATCGAGAGAGGGAGAGAGGGAGTGATCGAGAGGATGGCACACAATTGAATCAGCTCGGATACGCAGTTGAGCCAGCTCAGGCCGTGATCGAGCTGGCTGGGGGAGGACCCTAGTCGGATATCTTAGGCATGAAGTCGGTTGTCATAGAGCCGGCTCAGCTTCCAAGCGAATAGAATTTGATATGTCACGATGTTATATTGATTAATGTTCATTAACATTGTAGGTCACGATGGCACCGAAATGCCATCTAGCTCTCACCCCTGCTCCTCGATGGGTTATGTGTAGTTCAGCATCCGAGGAGCGGTCGGAGCATACTTCGTCCACCTTGACATTAGCTGCTCAGGGACCTCCACCATTGGTATCTACTCCATCGGTAGCATCTACTCGACTGACAGCTGAGCCTCTACCATCGCAGGCATTTGAGTGTATATTTTTATTATATTGGCACAACTTTATTTTTTATATAGTATTTGTATACTTATATATTTGCATAACGTATTTGTATTGTAGGTGCATCATCCAGTCGGATATTTTATGGTCCTACATGTATGACATACGTGTGGAACCACTAGCATCAGGTGATGGTGCAGTATGATGCAGAGAAAAGGTCGGTAGGGGAGACCGCGTAGGAGATGCATTCTTTTTTTAGAGTGCTTGTGAGACGGTTGGACATCATTTTCGTAGAGCCCAGAGACTGGCATTTTATGGATGCTGCCATCAGAGATTGGGTACGAAAGGAGATATGGGTAAGTACGCGCATCTTAGTTATATTTATGCATTTTATATATTTACACTATATATGTTTGATTAGAATAATTTTATAACTAATTTTTGATAAATTTGTGCAAAGGAGGTACGATTTTTTCGATCACGAGAGGGCTCGAGATGTCCGATTGAAAAAGATCGGAGAGTTGTACCGAGGTTACAAGGTCAAGCTTCATAGAGGATGGCTCGAGCATCAATGAGATATTTTGGAGGAGTTTGTTTTCTGGATACAAGATAGTCCTCTGAGTCAGTGGGAGAGGATGGTTAGATACTGGAGGAGTCAGGAGTTCGAGGTAAAATTTCTAACTTTTAAATTTTTAATATACTTAAAATTTTATTTAAATATTTATTATTTATTTGAATACTTGTTAGGCTACCTTCCATCAAAACCGAAAGAACCGTGCAGTTAAAGAGTATACGCACACTCTAGACCGCGAGTCTATGGTCAGTCGTGTGCATAGAGAGATAATTAATTCTAAATCTTACTAGATAAATTAAATTCATAATTTTTATCATCTTTCTAATAAATTTGTTCTTTATTATAGCTGATGAGAGATTGAGTGATGTTCAGTCATAGCGAGATCTTTCGATCCAGCTGCATAGATAAAATGAATAGGCCAATGAATGCCGCGATCGAACGTATCTTTATAAGTATTAAATATATTAATATATATAATCAGTATTATAGCATTTCTTATAAAATTTTATTTTAATTTATAATTACAAGATCAGTTAGATGCGCTCGCGAGCGAGGGCCCGGATACCTCTGGGCTCCATGACCATCTATATCAGGTCTTAGGGCCTAAGCACTCTAGGAGGATCCAATGCAGGCTTGAAAATATGCCGATAAGCTACTAGTCTGAGGCGAGCATCTCTTCATAGACTTTCGGTGTCGTCAGTCGGAAGGAGCTTGAGGAGGCATTGGTACGGGTAGATCATATTGCGACATGGGCAGATCGGGCTGAGGAGCGTGCATCTCATCTGAAGGGCATCGTGAGAAATATGATGTCGACGCTCAGTATACGTTTTAGAGTCATGGGCTTCGAGGATATGTTGACCCATATTTCAGCTCCAGCTTCGGCTTCGACTCCAACTCCAGCTTTTGGTGACGACGATGACGATGATGTAGATTTAGGAGACTTTTTATGTATTTTATTTTTCTAAAAAATATTATAATAAATTTTATTCGATAATAAAATTTTAGTATTTTAGAATAATTTTTATGTTTATTATATTTTCTTATGTTATATATCTGTATTTATCAAGTAAAATTTATAAAAAAATTAAAATTTTATTTTTTTTAATTATTCAAGATTTATGACAGCGGTTTTATAATCGCTGTCATATCCATGCCAATCGCTGTCATAGGTTCTTGGTGCAAATAGTGCTAACCGCTATATTAGACCTGTGACAACGGTTAAAAAATTACTGTTATAGATCAACCTATGGCAGCGGTTATGTAACCGCTGCCATAGATAATCTATGGCAGTGGTTACATAACCGCTACTATAGATTGATCTATTGTAGCGATTTATAAACTGCTGTAATAGGATTTCTATGGCAGCGGTTCTAACAATCGCTGTAACAACTGCTGCTATAGAGCTACGACGACGACCGTAGTAGCAGTGGTTAGAAAATCGTTGTCATAGCCTATGGCAATGGATTTTTATAGTAATGAAATCATTCTATACTAAATTGACCATGATAATAATGTTTGATTTAAATAAAATTTTGATAGTATACTATAAATATCATCAAGATCATCATTATAAGTTTTCTAATCCATCAGTGATTTCTATCTATCAGATCATCATATCATCGTTCATGACCGTCGAAATTAAATTTTATTGATTGACATAGCTAGAGCTATCAGATCGAGTCAGTCTTTTATGACGATACACTAACAATAATTATTTAAATAATGAATAATAAAAATATACTTTAAATTCTAATATTATATCATTTTTAGAAAAAAAATTATATTTGATTGCAAAATATATTTATAACCTAAAATTTAATCAAAAAATAATTTTTCAACCAAAAAATTGATTGCTAAATTTTTAAATTATTTTTAATTAAAAGAATAATTTTGGAAATTTTTTATCAATTTTTTGATCAAAAATTTGATTAAAAAATTTAATTTTTTAACCAAAAATATTGATCAAATTTTTTTTAAAATTATTTTAAATTAAAAAATAATTTAGAATATTTCAACCTAAAAATTAATTAAAATTTTTTTAAATTATTTTAAATTTTAAAAAAATAATTTTAGGATTTTCCAATCAATTTTTTGATCAAAAAATTTATGATTGAAAATTTGGTCAAAAAAATTAATTTTCCTACAAAAAAATCAATGAAAAAATTTTTCAAATTATTTTAAAATTAAAAAAAGTTTTTAGATTTTTTGACCAATTTATCGATCAAAAAATTTATGATAAAAAATTTGATAAAAAAATAATTTTTTGATAAAAAAATTAGTCAAATTTTTTTTCAAATTATTTAAATTTTTTAAAAAATAATTTTAGGATTTTTGATCAAAAAATTTATGATCAAAAATTCGATCAAAAAAAATTAATTTTTTGATCAAAAAATTGATTGAAATTTTTTTAAATTATTTTAAATCTTAAAAAATAATTTTTAAATTTTTAATTAATTTTTTGATCAAAAAATTTATGATAAAAAATTTGGTCAAAAAATTTATGATCAAAAATTTGGTTAAAAAATTTATGATCAAAAATTTGGTCAAAAATTGATTGTAAAATTTTATAAAATTAATATTTTATAAATTTATTTTTATATTCAAATTTTTGATCGTAAAATCAATCATAAAAATTTTGATCATAAAATTGATCGTAAAATTGGTTGTAAATTTCAACCAAAAAATTCGATCGTAAAATCAATCGTTTCTTATGGTGATAGTCATATCTTCTTTCTTTATAAGATCTCTTACTGTCAGGTACTTTAACTTCAAATATTTACATCTACATAAATATTTATTATTTTTTATAAAGAACACGATAATACTACTATCACAATAGATTGTTAGTGGTCTAAAGACAAAATCAATAGTCTGAAGTTCCGTAATAAAGTTTCTCAGCCAAATAGCTTGAGTAGTAGCTCCATAATAAGCAATAAATTCAGTTTGTATAGTAGAAAAAGATATCATAATCTATTTAATATTTCTCTAGGATATTACACCTTCAACTAATATAAAAATATATTTTGAGATTGATTTTAAATCATCAAGACATTCAATAAGATCTCAATCTGAATATCCCAATAATGATAGATCATCAGTTCTTCTATATACAAGCATATAGTTCTTCATTTTCTATAAGTATCTCATTACTCACTTTGCTGTAATCCAATATTGAAGATCTAGATTTGATAAATACCTACCAAGAACTCCCACTATAAAGGCAACGTCAGCTTTGGTGCAAACCTGAGCATATATCAGACTCCCTATAATACTAGCATAAGAGATATTCTTCATTTGATCTTTCTCAAGCTCATTCTTGGGATACTGATCTTTACTAAATTTGTCATCTTTAGCAATAGTTGTATCATATGGTTTATAATTCTGCATATTAAATCTTTCAAGAGTCCTATTAATGTATGTCTTCTGTGACAAACCTAATAACTGACGTAATCTTTTTCTATGAATTTCAATACCTAGGACAAAAGCTGCCTCTCCAAAATTTTTCAGATCAAAAATCCAAAATAACATCTATTTAGTTTTATTGAGTAAACTATAATCACTACTGGCAAGCAAAATATTATCAACATATAAAATAAGAAAGATAAATTTACTCTTACTAATTTTGAGATAGAAGCACTGATCAATCTTATTTTCTTCAAAGTCAAAAGAGATTACCATCTCATCAAATTTTAAGCATCATTATCGAGATGTTTGTTTCAAACCATATATGGACTTCTTCAATTTGTAAACCAAATGTTCGCATTAATTCCATTGGTCTAAAATTGGTGATGGTTTCTTCCATACGCCTTAGCTCAGTGGTATTTCTTTCTACTATAAATCTCAAAGCTCGACCATCCATCCACCCTGTAGGCAAAGAGGAGAAACTAGGAAAGATGGGAGAAGGGAGGAGGCTCTTGTTTTCTTTCTTTGGCGGCAGCAAGACACACGATTGGGAGCCATGATGCAGAGACAGAACCAAGGCAGCAAGAGAGGAAATCGAGGCACTAGAGAGCTAGCCATGATGCAGAAATGGAACCAAGACATCCCATAAAGATTCGACCGAGCGACGATGACCGGAGGCATTGGGTTGCTGAGCCCGATATCGATAGGAAAGCTCAAGAGTTCATCGATAGAGAGCACCGCCGGATGGTCCCCGAGCAGAACTTCTAGTGGTTTAGCTAGTTGCCTTCCACATCGAAATCTTGAAATCCTTCATTCATTAATTATGATCTGTTCTTCATCTTTTTTTATAATTAACCAGCTTTTCTGGTCCCCTTAAAGGGTGATATATTTGGCTTGCTAACAGGTGATATGATGGGAAACAAAGGTAGTAATGTACGTGTCCTTGGTAATCAGTCCATGTTCTGTTTCCTTAAAATTCTATGGATCAAGTATGTAAGCTTTGCCGATCTTCTTTTTTTTCTCTTTTGTTGGTGGGTGGTGTCCGGTGTGTAATTCTTATGTCTGCCGATCAGCTTTTAGGAAAGCAGGTTTAACAGAGAACAGTTACGTTGGTAAACTTGCTGATGTCAAGCACAACCACCATTCAAAGGAGAAAATTGTGATAAATTATTCGTGGAGTAAATCCAACAAAATCACATTCAGCCAAAAGTTATTTAAGGAATTATATCTAATGGATGTTCCGACCACTTGTTATGTATCGGAACAATATTCCATAATTAGTATAAACAAACATTAAATAACTATTTTATATAGCCTATATAAGCAATAAGAAATTAGATAATACATGATTATTTAAGATAAACTATGCATGTAGGTGGACTAGTCCACTAATCCTGTTATCAATCTTGCTGCCGTTTGGGATAACTATATCCTATTTCTTGACCATCGACTCCTCCCCATTCCCCACGCACAAAACTTTGTTCTCTTGTTATCTTTTGCGGATTCAGCTATCAGTATCTTTGCCTAGATCGTAAATTAATTGTAATGGGTTCATCTGAAAGATCTCCTTAATTTACCCAAAAAAAAAAATTAACTAGATACATGGTCTCCAAGTTTGAGGCTGTTTATACTTAGGACCCCAAAAATTTAAAAAGTGCACGAGTTAAACCACAAAAAATTCTCAAATTTATTATAATGAGGCCTAGCCATCTATCTTCCATCGCAAAATATTATCACAGGAAGCTCACATGATAACTAAGCTTTCGTAAAATTTTTGACCACTGCCCTTCCTACTTAGCAAGGCAACTCTTATTTTGGCATGAATTGAAAAGGAAGTGCTTTGAAGCTATGTGATGCAGAATGAATGACAGAGGGTGTAATGCTTTGAGAGTTGTGCAATCACATGGACGTAGAGAATGGAGTGCTTTAAGAGCTATGCAGGCAAATAGATGATAGAGTATTTTAAGAGCTGTGCAGCAGCTAGATAGATGAATAGAGGATGGAGTATTTTGAAGATCTACATAAGCACTTAAATGATAATAGAGGATGGAGTGCTTTGAAATATATGTAAATAGATAAATGACAGAAGATGGAGTACTTTAAGATCTATGTGGAGACGGATGAATGATAGAAGATCGAGTTCTTTGAGGTTTGTGCAAATAGACGGATGATAATGGGTAGGCAAAGTGCTTTAAAAAATCTATGCCAGATCAAATAGATGATAGATGAATGAAATATTTTGAGATTTGTGCAACTGGATTAATGGCAAAAGATGAGTTGCCTGGTCCTTCAATGAACCTAACTTGACAACCTTTGGCCGATGTTGCCAAATAGATTGGACTAACCCAACCCAGTTTGCTCTCACACAACAATTGGAATATTTAATCCATCAATATTTCATTAAGATGGTTGTTGGCAACTAACCCTCATAGAAAAGGAGAGCTCCCTGGCTTCCTCAACCATTCAAGTCACTACTCTAATATTGTCTATAAAGAAGCGTGAAACATGATTGCATACATTTTTTACGCACAAAAAGAAGTCCTTTTTCTCACCTTTGAATAAAGGCTATAAAGACAAGAAACCATTGCAAGCTACCGCTGCACCCGCTTATGATGGCCCAACCATCACGTATGTGACACTCACCTGATGATATGTATGTTCCCCAATTGCCACATCAAAGGGAGAAATTATATACAATATCAGATGCACCAACATAATCGTGCACCATGCCAACCATCTCATCTCGTTTATGTAGTCTAATTATTAAGATGAGCAAATGATGAATGAGCCTATAAAAATGAGACTAGATAAATAGTATGATGCATGGCTATATGTTGCATGTAATATAAGATATAATTTTTCACATTATTGGTTAGAGAGCTGGGTCAAGATTGATGGTGACACTTCTTTTAAGATGTGATGGCTATGATTCAAGTGGAAAATGGATAGGTTGGGAATAAATTGATGGCCAAGGCATTACCACAAGTGCACCCCCAACTGAGCTAGGATAAATTAATAGATTTTTTATATGAGCTTTTTGCACTATAGAAAAATAGAATATTAGCGATAGATATTAGCGACGGCATTTTTGCCATCGCTAATAATGGGTATTAGCGATAAATTAGTGATGGCAAAATTACTATCACTAATAATACTTTTTATCGATAATTTTAATGATGGAAGGCTAGCCATCTCTAATAGTTGTTAGCGATGGTAGTGACGATGGTGTGCCATTGTTATAGTTATTAGTGATAGTATTAGCGACGATAACTAGCCATCGCTAATACTAAATAATTTTATTTTTTATTAAATTTTTTTATTATTAATGATGGTAGATAATTAATAGCGATGACATTTTGCCATCGCTAATAAAAAATAATTTTATTTTTTAAAATTAGATTTTATTACTATTAGTGATGGTAGATAGTTATTAATGATGATATTTTGCTATTGTTAATAAAAAATAATTTTATTTTTTAAATTAAATTTTATTATTATTAATGATGGTTGGTACTTATTAGCGATTGCATTTTACTATCGCTAATAATAGTTTTTACCAACTTCAAATAGCGATAAGAAATCTACCATTGATAATTAATTAATTTAATTATAATTATAGATAATTTATTTGAAAAAAAATTAAATTTATTAGTGATGGTTTTGGTCGTTGCTAATAGCCTACAATGTGTTACTAAAATGATATTAGCGATGGCAAAAATATCATCGATAAATGCTATTGTTAATTTTAAATTATTATTTTTTAAATATGATATAATTTTAGAATTAAAATTTATTTTCATCTTTCATTATCTAAATAATTATTGTTAGAGTATCATCATAAAAAATCACCTCAATCTGATAGCCTAGTTATGTTGATCTATAAAATTTAATTTCGATGGTTAGAAACAATCACATGATGATTTGATAGATAGAGATAATCGATGGATTCAAAAACTTATAATGATGATCTCACTGATATTTATAGCATACTATTAAAATTTTACTTCAATTAAATATCATTATTATGATCAATTTAATATGAAATGATTTAAATTGTTAAATAAAAAATATGTGATCAAAAGGCCAATGACATCTAATTCAAAACTATATGACTCTTAATACTCATTCCAAAAGTCCTTAAGTAATTATACTCATACTTTTGTAAGATCTACTTAATGTGAATAGTTTATATACGTATAGTTTGGATTTTATTATCACCATCATATAAATAATTAAAGTAGTAATAAAGATCATTTATTTAAAAAATTATCTTAATTGAATGTCATTTGGCCTTTTGATCACTTATTTTTTATTTAATTATTGAAATCATCTCGTGTTAAATTAATCATGATAATGATGTTCAATTGAAGTAAAATTTTGATAGTATTTTTTAAATATCACCGAGATCATTGTTATAAATTTTTGGATTCATCAGTGATATCAATCTATCAGATCATCATATAATCATTTCTGACCATCGAAATTAAATTTTATTGATTGATATAGCTAGGACTATTGGATCAAGATGGTTTTTTATGATGATATGCTAATGATAATTATTTAAATAATAAATGATAAAGATAGACTTTAAATTTTAAAATTATACTATATTAAAAAAAATAAAAAAAATTAAAATTAGCGATGATATTTTTGCCATCGTTAATATGGAATTAGCGATGCATTGCTGACTAGTAGCGATAGCCAAAGTCATTGCTAATAAATTTATTTTTTTAAAAAAAATTTGGTTAAATTATAATTAAATTAATTAATTACTAATTACTATATTTACTATCACTAATAATTTTAAAAATATATATATATAAAATTTTAAAATATATATTATAAAAAAAAATTACTATTAGTGATGGCTTTCTATTTTTAGCGATGGAATCACCATCATAAATACGTCTACCGACGGTATTAGCGATGGCCAATTTGTCGTTCCTAATACTCCTTTAATTTTTTGCTCTTTCCGTGATTCTCCTCTTGTCGATGCCAAAAAATCCCTCAACCCCCTCAACCCTCCTTTCTTCCCTCCCGCTCCATCCCTCCCTGCTCCGTCCCTCTGGCATCCCATGGCCCCGAGCCCACGCCCCTTCATGCCCCCAACCGTCCTAGATCTCACCGGCACCCAAACCCCCCTTTACTCCCTCCCCACTCCATCCCTTCAATATCTCGCGGCCTCGAGCCTGCATCCCTCCATGCCTATGGCCGCCCTCTTGTCGGCACCCAAACCCTCCTTAACCTCCTCCAACCCCCTTTCCTCCTCCCCGCCCATCCTCCCATCCCGTTCCTTTGGCACCACGTGGCCTGAGCCCTCTCCCACCCTTCTGCGAAGCCTACCGGTCTCTATGCTACCACTGATCCCGTCTCACTCGGCCGCACGACCCCACGTGCTCCCTACATCTAGACCCCAAGCCAACCACCCCAACCCCGCCTCTCCTGCTATCTCCTTGACCTTGCCGGCACCTCCTACGCCGCAGCCCCGAGCCTGCCATCTCGGCCCCACCTCTCTCATGGCCGCCCCGACCATGAGCTTTTGATCGTGAGCCTTCGACCGCCTTCCGCCTCCTTGAGCTTCAGGCCGTAAGCTCTCAGCTGCCTCCCATCTCCCTGAGCCCCCAGTCTGCCTCCCCCTAGTCTCTCACTGGTGCTTTGCTTTTCACATGTCTCCATTTTTTTCTTTATTATTTTTTACTTGGAACCCTTCCCAAGTTCTTCTTATTATTAAAATTTTATTCAATAATAAAATTTTAGTATTTCAGAATAATTTTTATATTTATTATATTTTTTATGTTATATATCTATATTTATCAGATAAAATATATAAAAAAATAAAAAAAATTAATTATTTAAGATCTACGGCAGCGATTTTATAACCACTATCATATCCATGCCAATCGCTGTCATAGATCTTTGATGCAAACGGTGCCAACCGCTGCATTAGACCTATGATAGCGGTTAAGAAACTGCTGCTATAGATTATCTATAGCAGTAATTATGTAACCGCTGCTATAGATAACCTATGATAGTTGTTACATAACCACTGCTATAGGTTGATCTATTGCAACGGTTTATAAACTGCTGCAATAGGCTATCTAAGACAGCAATTCTAACAACCATTGTCATAGAGCTATGACGATGGCCGTAATAGCAACGGTTAGAAAATCGCTATTATAGCCTATGGTAGTGATTTTTTGGACTGCGGCAATGGTTACGAACCACTACCATAGCCCTTTTTTGTAATAGTGAAATCATCCTATGCTAAATTGATCATGATAATGATGTTCGATTGAAATAAAATTTTGATAGTATACTCTAAATATCATTAAGATCATTGTTGCAAGTTTTCGAATCTATCGATAGTCTTTATCTATCAGATCATCATACGATCGTTCATAATCGTTGAAATTAAATTTTATTGATTGACATAGCTAAGACTATCAGATTGAGTCGATCTTTTGTGATGATACACTAACGATAATTATTTAGATAATGAATGATGAAGATATGCTTTAAATTATAAAATTATATCATTTTTTAAAAAAAATTATATTTTATTGCAAAATACATTTGTAACCAAAAATTTGATAAAAAAAAATGATTTTCCAACCAAAAAATTGATTGCTAAATTTTTAAATTATTTTAAATTAAAAGAATAATTTTAGAATTTTTTCATCATTTTTTTGATCAAATATTTGATCAAAAAAAATAATTTTTCTACCAAACAAATGATATTTTTTTAAAAAAAATATTTTAAATTAAAAAAATAATTTTAGAATATTTCAACCTAAAAATTGATCAAAAAATTTTTTTTGACAAATTATGGAAAATTTAGGTTTTAAAAAAATAATTTAGATATTTTCCAATCAATTTTTTGGTCAAAAAATTTATGACTAAAAATTTGGTCAAAAAAATAATTTTTCTATAAAAAAATTGATCAAAAATTTTTTCAAATTATTTCAAATTTAAAAAAATAATTTTGAGATTTTTCAACCAATTTATCAATCAAAAAATTTATGATAAAAAATTTGATCAAAAAAATTAATTTTTGATCAAAAAATTAGTTAAAATTTTTTTAAAATTATTTAAAATTTTAAAAAAAATAATTTTAGGATTTTTTGATAAAAAAATTTATGATCAAAAAAAATTAATTTTTTGATCAAAAAATTGATTGAAATTTTATTAAAATTATTTTAAATTTTAAAAAATAATTTTGAAATTTTTAATTAATTATTTGATCAAAAAATTTATGATCAAAAATTTGATCAAAAAATTAATTATAAAATTAATATTTTATAAATTTATTTTAGTATTCAAATTTTTGATCATAAAATCAATCACAAAAATTTTGATCGTAAAATCGATTGCAAATTTCAACCAAAAAATTCGATCGCAAAATCGATCAGTTCTTGTAGTGATAGTCATGTCTTCTTTCTTTATAAGATCTCTTACTGTCAGATACTTTAACTCCAAATATTTAAATCTACATAAATATTTATTATTTTTTATGAAGAATACGATAATACTATTATAATAATAGATTATTAGTGGTCTAGAGATAAAATCAATAGTCTGAAGTCCCATAATAAAGTTTCTCAGCCAAATAGCTTGAGTAGTAGCTCCATAATAAACAATAAATTTAGTTTGTATGGTAGAAAAAGATATCATGATCTATTTAACATTTCTCTAGAATGCGACATCTCTAATTAATATAAAAATGTATCCTAAGATTGATTTCAAATTATCAAAACATTCAGCAAGATCTCAATTTGAATATCTCAATAACGATAGATCATCAGTTCTTCTATACACAAGCATATAGTCCTTTATTTTCTATAAGTATCTCATTACTCACTTTGCTGCAATCCAATATTGAAGATCTGAATTTGATAGATACCTACCAAGAACTCCCACTATAAAGGCAATGTGAGCATATATCAGACTCCCTATAACACTAGCATATATCAGACTCCCTATAACACTAGCATAAGAGATATTCTTCATTTGATCTTTCTCAAGCTCATTCTTAGAATACTAATATTTACTGAATTTATCATCTTTAGCAACAGCCATATCACATGGTTTATAATTCTGCATATTAAATCTTTCAAGAATCCTATTAATGTATGCCTTCTGTGACAAACCTAATAAATGACGTAATCTTTTTCTATAAATTTCAATACCTAGGATAAAAGCAGTCTCTCCAAGATTTTTTATATTAAAAATCTTAGATAACATCTATTTAGTCTTATTGAGTAAACTATAATCACTACTGGCAAGCAAGATATTATCAATATATAAAACAAGAAAGATAAAATTACTCTTACTAATTTTGAGATAGAAGTATTGATCAATCTTATTTTCTTCAAAGCTAAGAGAGATTACCATCTCATCAAATTTTAAGCACCATTATCGAGATGTTTATTTCAAACCATATATGGACTTCTTCAATTTATAAACCAAATGTTCGCCTTAATTCCATTGGTCTAAAATTGGTGAAGATTTCTTCCATTCGCCTTAACTCAGTGGTATTTCTTTCTACTATAAATCTCAAAGCTCGACCATCCATTCACCCTTTAGAAAAAGAGGAGAAACTAGGAAAGATGAGAGAAGGGAGGAGGCTCTTGTTTTCTTTCTTTGACAGCAATAGGACACATGATATGAGCCATGATGCAGAGACAGAACCAAGGCAGCAGAGGAAGGGCCACGAGCAAGAGAGGAAATCGAGGCATCGGAGAGTTGGCCATGATGCCGAAATGGAACAATTGGAATATTTAATCCATCAATGTTTCATTAAGATGGTTGTTGGCAACTAACCCTCATAGAAAAGGAGAGTTCCCTGGCTTCCTCAACCATTCATGTCACTACTCTAGTGTTGTCTATAAAGAAGCATGAAACATGATTGCATACATTTTTTATGCACAAAAAGAAGTCCTTTTTCTCATCTTTGAATAAAGGCTATAAAGGCAAGAAACCATTGCAACACCCGCATATGATGGCCCAACCATCACATACGTGACTCTCACCTGACGATATGTATGTTCCCCAATTGCCACATCATAGGGAGAAATTATATCCAATATCAGGTGCACCAACATAATTGTGCACCATGCCAACTATCTCATCTCGTTTATGTAGTCTAATTATTAAGACAAGCAAATGATGAATGAAGCCTATATAAAAATGAGATGAGATAAATAGTACGGTCCATGGCTATATGTTGCATGTAATATAGGATATAATTTTTCACATTATTGGTTAGAGAGCTGAGTCAAGATTGATGGTGTCACTTCTTTTAAGATGTGATGGCTAAGATGTGATGGCTATGATTCAAGTGGAAAATGGATAGGTTAGGAATAAATTGATGGCCAAGGCATTACCACAAGTGCACCCCAATTGAGCTAGGATAAATTAATAGATTTCTTATATGAGCTCTTTGCACTATAGAAAAATAGAATATTAGCGATGGATATTAGTGATGGTATTTTTGCCATCGCTAATAATGGGTATTAGCGATGAAATTAGTGATGGCAAAATTACTATCACTAATAATATTTTTTACCGATAATTTTAATGATGGAAGGCTAGCCATCTCTAATAGTTATTAGCGATGGTAGTGACGATAGTGTGCCATTGCTATAGTTATTAGTGATCGTATTAGCGATGATAACTAGCCATCGCTAATACTAAGTAATTTTATTTTTTATTAAATTTTATTATTATTAACGATGGTAGATAATTAATAATGATGGTATTTTATCATCATTAATAAAAAATAATTTTATTTTTTCAAAAGTAGATTTTATTACTATTAACGATGGTAGATAGTTATTAACCATGGTATTTTGCTATTGTTAATAAAAAATAATTTTATTTTTTTAAAATTAAATTTTATTATTATTAATGATGGTAGGTACTTATTAGCGATTGCATTTTATTATCGCTAATAATAGTTTTTACCAATGACAAATAGCGATCAAAAAATCTACCATCGATAATTAATTAATATTAATTTTAAATTTTTTTTATTTTTTTTAAATATGATATAATTTTAAAATTAAAGTCCATCTTCATCTTTCATTATCTAAATAATTATCATTAGAGTATCATCATAAAAAATCATCTCAATCCGATAGACCTAATTATGTTGATCAATAAAATTTAATTTTGATGGTTAGAAATAATCACATAATGATCTGATAAATAGAGATAATCGATGGATCCAAAAACTTATAACGATGATCTCGTTGATATTTATAGCATACTATCAAAATTTTACTTCAATTAGATATCATTATCATGGTCAATTTAATATGAAATAATTTGGATCGTTAAATAAAAAATAAGTAA